>HG995360.1:4206947-4806947 GCA_905333045.1 Lysandra bellargus
ATAAAGTCTACAGTAAATATGCATGGCTTGGCTGTTTAAAATTTACTAGTCAGAGACAAGTTATAGTCTTTTTAGCAGTTTTAGTCTGCGGTAACCCAACTACATATGTTTCCTACAAAATTGTCTACAAAATTGTCTGTGTGTTCAAATCTCAAATAGATGATCGTTCCAAGATTCTTATTAAAACAACCCTCCTTTTGTAGCAGTATTTAGGTAATATCATCAACAACGATATTATCTGTCAGTACAAAATAATCTAATAATAATAATCGTAAGGACATAAAGGTAAATAAACCTGATCATAATACTGGACTAATTTCCCTTAGGGCTCATGAGCAGAAAATCTCATACTTCTACCACAATATAATAAATATACAGTAGACCTTTTTCATAGACTGCTTTGATCGGGAGCACGCACATATAAGCGAAATTTCAGGGTACTTGAAGTAGTCAAACTGCAGTTATGTAAAAAACCGTAGACATCGTAGTCCCGACGTTCAAAAGGTATTTATAATACCTATTTTGAATAAATAGATATTTTAATTATTTTTTATCTATATACAATGTGTCCCGACACCGGTGTCCGATCCTTTAAACTTTAAGTACACGCGTTGTTTTGGGTAACGTTCCGTCACGCGTGGGGTCTAGAAGTACCCCAATATAAATTTACATATTATAAATTCAGAATTGATAAATAATTTTTAAAACCCGTCTTATATTTTAAGAAAATGTATTATTTTATGTATGAAAAGCATTTATAAATAATAAACTAACCATTATTTAGACAGTAAATAACATTTTTATGAACTGACCAATGTCGTGCATTGAATTTTTAGGGCACGTGTTTAATGCACAAAAATTCAACAAAAATGTCTGCTTCTGACTAACTTATTATTTTTTCTTATAAGATAATACTTTAAAAAAAATAAACAAAAGAAAAATTAACACTAAACATTACAGAAAAAAAATTAACAATCTTTGAAAAGTACTACCCTAAACTAAAATTATTTCGTGAATAGGCAAGGTAAGTAATAAATAATTTTACTGAATGAGGCTTGTAAATAGTTTTATAGTAAAGCTTACGGACAATAATAATTAGTTCTGGGACAAAAGTAGCATATTCGCTTCATTTTTGGTGCACTAGGTCTAGCTACCTCTAACTCTTCCAAAATGTTTCCAAAAACTTTCAGAGACATTAAAATTGTATATGATTTGTGCAATTTGATTTTCTTTTAGTCGGCAACACATTTTTTCATTTATACATAGCCAATTAAAAAAAAAAAAAAAAACAAACAAACACATAACCATTGTGAAAAAAGTATATTATACGTTCAATCACGGGTGGGGTCTGCAGGTATCCCCACATAAGCAAAAATGTAACTTTTCTTAACAGAGGAGCTACGGACTTTTACTCACTGAAAGACCTCGCGTTGCATTGAGATTAGCCGAAAACGTGGGATCGTAACTTGCCAATTTAAAAAAATACCGTCAAAAAACAGCGCGTGGGGTCTGTGTAGACCCCGCCCGTGACGATAAAGCCAATTTGAAAGCCAATTTGTCACTAATATAAGCCATACATCATGAGTTCAAATTTTTTTTCTCCAACTTTTGAAAAAAAAAGATGTTTCTCTGGCTTCATATTATTCTGACCATCTCATCATAATAAAATCGTTATAACTTCTAAACTATCTGACATATAGCATTGAAGTAAAATAATTTAAGAAGATGACAACTTTTTCTATCTTTTTAAAATAAAAAAGAACCATTTTAATCTGCTAGATTTTTTCACAAAAAGCCATTAATAAAAAATACACATTTTTTTTCTTAAACTTGGGTTTTTCTATGTTTAATTCCACGAAATTTATAACATATTGCCTATGTAAGCGTAGTCCACAAATTCAGCTATCAAATGAGACCTTTTTTATCTTCATATGATATTTACATGAGAAGTACTGGTCAGATTAGTGTGAAAGCCCGAGAAAAATTAAAATGGCTGCCATTTTACAACCGTGAGAGAGAGAAAAATTTTTAAAGCCAATTTGTCGATAAAATATGCCATAGATCATGACATTAAGGGATCGGACACCGATGTCGGGACACATTGTATATAAAAATGAATTTCCAATTGTGTTAGTAACGCTAATTCGATAACGGCTGAACCGATTCTGCTAGTTTTATTCTTAAAATATTATATATCCTTGAAATCCAGGGAAGGTTCTTAAGTGACATGAAGTTCACCGGGACAGCTAGTTTATTTATAAAAAAACTTTTCTCTATCAAGATTGATTTTAATGAAGCGACTGAGCTATTGTACTCTATGATATTTATATTGTGCTTTTACTTAACATGCTTGATATTAGCTTAGACCACAGACGTTTATCAAGTTAGATACCGCATGTGTATGTACTTCGCGTGCCATCGCGTTCCCAAACGATGACAAATTTCAATCTTTCGAAAGTCTGTTCTTTAGTCTGCGCTCCACCGTTATCGGAATCGGACGTCAATCGGAATTCTAAAAATGCCTAGTTGCGCCGTATTGGGCTGTGGAAATTCGAATAGAAACGTTGGTATAAATAGTGGTCACGTTTCTTATCATCGGTAAGTAATTTTATTATTATATCATGTGTCCTTTATTTTAAAATCAATTATTTAATGTTAATCATGGATGGCTGTAGTTTTTACCATGAAACCTACGTTACTGCGTGTGTACCACATGATTCATAATACATTGCCGCTTTAGTTAGAAAATTATATCCTGTGTTTGTCCGCTATTGAATGCGCAATGGAAATAAAACAATCGATACTTTCACTCATCGCTTAGTTTCGAGGTACAGTCAATATTCTCATTTTTCTGTCAAATGTAGCAAATAGTGTTGTACATATTCTCGATTCTAATTAATCGATTTTCGAAACAGGGGCCTTACTACCCAAACTGATATCGATTTCGATTTTCGATTTCAACGGTTTTTAACACTTTAGACATGCGTTAGACATCTAAAATAGCGCACGATGGTGCTGCGGATCAATTTGAAACTAATTCAACCTCAATGGATTTTGCTATTCCTGACAGCTATACTAGCGCACGATCGGACTGCGGCTCAATTTGGAACTAATCAGCATCGAAACATTCGCCAAATCGAAATCTTAGGTGTTCGCGACAAACAAAATTGTCTGAGAATCGACTTACAGATCGTTTACAACAGGGTTAACCGGGTTAAGTGTAACTACACGACATGTGGGAGAGCCATGCTTCGGCACGAATGGGCCGGCTCAACCGGAGAAATACCACGTTCTCACAGAAAACCGGCGTGAAACAGCGCTTGCGCTGTGTTTCGCCGAGTGAGTGAGTTTACCGGAGGCCCAATCCCCTACCCTATTCCCTTCCCATCCCTCCCCTATTCGCTTCCATTCCCTACCCTCCCCTATTACCCTATTCCCTCTTAAAAGGTCGGCAACACACCTGCAGCTCTTCTGATGCTGCGAGTGTCCATGGGCAATGGAAGTTGCTTTCCATCAGGTGACTCGTTTACTCGTTTGCCCCCTTATTTCATAAAAAAACTATTGTGTAACTACAAAAGAGAATTTACATATTTATTTAATGGCAAGATGTTCCTTAACGAAATTAACCGTTTTAAACCCACTAAAGTAGAAAATGGGCACATCCATCTAAAGTTTCTAAAGAAATGTATTTTTATAGTATGACGAAAAAACACAAACATTATTTCATATTTTTCGTAACCTTCTACTACTTTATAACAAGGACGTTGCTATAACGGCGTTGACAAGATGCCATGGCAACATCTCGATTTTGATAGGATTTTGTTGCGGAATTCCTACGCATTACAATGACATCAAAAACGAAATCGAAATCAGACTCGTATCAAGTTGATATCAGTTTCGGGAGTAAGGCACCAGACATGAAACAGAGGAATGATAATGTTCGCTTTGGGATATTTTGTGACTCGGTAATAATTATATTTTATGTAATATGTATTTATGTTCCTGTTTAGTGATTTAGTTTAGAATAATATAATATATTACTAGCTGTCCCGGCAAGCACGTATCTTGAGATTTATCATTCCTCTGTCTATGAACTCGAATAATAATCGATTAAAAATCGATATACCTATTAAAATGGCAAAAGAGGCGGGGCGCGGCGATTCCTTTGAATCGATTCCGCGCGTACGGGTATTCCATCACTCTTGTGACGTCACAGTAGGTATGAAAAAAGTGACACGCTCGTGTTCATACAAATGGAGTGACATGGCGCTTCTATCTAGACCTTATTTCTGTGACTTAGACCAACATCTAATGTAGCGTTTGCAACAAAGAAAATGTTCTATGGTTTCAGAGTTAGCTTAATAAGATTTATCTTAAATATTTTTCTACAAAACCTTTTTATAATGTGTGAGATATAAATAGCCTCAGCTATCCTATGTGAAGTTCTGAACAGAATTTATTGAATGATTAAAAGGGAAGGTTCAAACGTTGCAACATACACTACTTTAGTATATAATTAATATGTACACGTGTGAGTATTCAAATTATATTGAAGTCCACATTTCATTGGAAATAGTTGGACAGTCTGATTCAAGGCATGTACTGTGATACGAAGTCACGCTTTGACAATTAGCTAGTTAATTAATTAGAGTTGTTGTAATTTCATTGATTTCGGGTGTATTCACAAATGACGTCTGACTGGGATTCGTGAGCTTACCATTCAGTTAGTCATCGCGTGAGGCACCGTACTTTTACGATACGGGAAGGCTGATCGATGAATTCGGACGATCGGATCGATTCGTTCTGTGCCGTCCTGTATGTGTAAATCGGAAATGCTATTTAAATGTATCTTGTAAAAACCAAAGGCTTTCGACAGCGTCTGCATTTAAACAGTATCTGTCAAAAAAAAAAAATTTTGGATAGATGTTGTGTATTATCTGCTGTCAAAAGCCTGTTCCTTACCTGTAGCAAGATATAAACTACGATAACATGGCGCGCCCTTCCAAAATTCAAAACGTTTGAAGTGCGTTGTCAAAACGTTTGAAGTGCGTTGTTTTGCGCGATCGGCTAGTTATGATTAGTTGACCAACAAATCTTGGTAATAAGTAACATTAAGTGAATTAAGTGAAATATTACGAGTACTGATTGATTGGTTGAATACTTACTACATACAAACTCTTTCATAAGGATGTGACGACACACATTGAAACAGTAATTTGGAGGGGTGCGCCATGTTATCGTAGTTTATCTCTACGTCATTTAACCCCGCCGTTTGAACTTAAGAGCCCGTCCTCTCTTTTCTACTGCTCTCTTCACACTCACGCCCGTCTTTCATATATATGCCAGGTGAAAAAGGACGATCGCCAAGTTAGCGGGCAGATACAGGTTTTCTGTTTTTAAAGGGTTTTTTATATTGAAGTGGTAAAAAGTAATTCCAACACTTTATAGACGACTTTCTCAACAGTACATTGTATTTTTTTCATACCGTTAAGACGTCAATACAATCCATAAAAAGGTGATATTCTAAACCTTTTACAGCAAAAATCACAAAACTGTCGCGGGTTTGAGTTGGATTATTTAAAGATACTTTAAAAAATAAAAAATCTAGCTCCAACACTATATTATAATTGAAATGATCTTACATGTTGTGCATTAAAACTTATAGAAATACTGTATTTTAACTGTTAAACACGTCTGTTAAATGAGCGAAATCGGCAAAATTTCGTATACGGACTCTTAAAAAATGATTAGGTACGTTTGAAACACTTACTTACAGACTTATAAACATTATAATAGGCAAGAATAACGTATTCCTAAGTAGTAATTGTTTTCTCCCACACAGACTATAAAACAAAAATAACGTGAGGTCGTGCGCAAACTTTATTATGTATCTTCATTATGGGTTCTTAAGATTTGATGCTCTATAACTCTCAGCCCCGAGCCTCGCCTATATAAAAAGTAATTATTCCATAATCATGAGGATTAGGCCTGTCAAAAACCAGGTATTTGCATCCGTTGTGGATGATTAATACAGTACTAGATGACGCCCGCAACTCCGTTGCGCCAAAAATTCGTTTACCGCGCGGGAACCGTACATTTTTCCAGGATAAAAAGTAGCCTATTTCCTTTTCCGGGACTCAAACTATCTCCATACCAAATTTTAGCAAAATCAGTTCAGTGAAACCACTGAAACAATTTTGCTGAAATTATTTGCACCCAAAGCCAGCCAAATGTGCCACTGGTGAGAGTTGAGACAAGTCTGACGTATTATAGTGACATCCCAATATAATTATTATATACGTCAATGTACTGACGTTTATTTTGAAACGAATCAACTGTATGTAGCCGATTCTAGACATTATAATCACTGGCTAGTAGGCTGGGTTATATTTCGGAACATAGCCATCGTAATATATCCAGATTAATAGAAGAACAGTACACGTTGGGTCATCACTTTCATTTCATAGAACTAGCTTGCCTGATTCATGTTGTTGTATGTAGTGTAGGTTCTTGGAACTTCTAGCAACAATTTGTATTTTAAATCCAACAACTTTAGAATTATTTATCGTTATTATCGTTATCGTTATCCGGATAAAGAATTTTATCTGGACCGATAAAATCTTTATCCGGATAAAGATTTTAGCAGCCCTAAGGCATAATAATTATGCCATAATCATTTTATTGTTAGCTCGCTCTGTTTACATAATTTTGATTTATGTAAGTACCCATAAACTCTTGTTTGATATCCATATTTTTCCCGTTATGCGGTTAGTGTTCGGGAATGGTCGTAAATCTTTTTATAGGATACTAGCTGACCCGGCAACGTTGTTTTGCTATATTATAAAATATTTCTAGTATCAATATAAAAAGTAGATAAAAATCTATTCTCAGGCCTAACGAATGTACTCTAAATGTTACGCTCAAAGACCGAAATCGCTCAGTGAGCGAAAAAATAGCCCACAACGCGTTGTGGTCACAGTGAAACAGCCACGACGCGTTCTGGCAATCACAAAAAGGCCATAACGCGAAATTCGTGTCGTGGCTGATATGCTATTCGTTTTTCTTGATTTGTTCTTGATTGATTAATCATCCATAAGTATGGAATAGATTATATTTGAATTACCACGCGTACTACAAAATATTTTTTCTTTTACTAAATTACTACATAACGTGCTTGTCATTATATTATTTATAAAATATCCATAGTTTCATACTATCTGTACTATTATTATCTGTCTGTCTGTCTGGCGTAACGTGTTGTTGTTTTTGTCGTTTTTTAAATATAATATGTACATAAGTAAAGTAACCTGATCTCAATAAATCGTCGTGGCCGTTTTCATTAGAGCCACGACGTGAATTTCGTGTCGTGGCTGTTTCACTGTGACCACAACGCGTTGTGAGCTATTTTTTTGCTCACTGAGCGATTTCGGTCTTTGAGCGTAACATATACAAAAGAACATTAAAATCGGTTGAGCCGTTTTGGAGGAGTTCGTGCACAAACACTGTAACACGAGAATTTTAAATATATTAGAAAGATACGTGATTTTAATTAGTTAGTAGTAAGCTACAAAATCATTTTTGAGGAGTACGTAATAAAATTTAAATTTGCGTCTCCCTTATCTCATTTTACGTAAATTCTTATTAAAGTTTTACAGATTAAACTTAACATAGAATATACGACATTGTCACTTTCCATATCTAACCTTTACACGTACAAACCACTAAACTAATTAACATAAATTTATTAAAATTTGAAAAATCACTTAAGACTTTTCCAAGAAAAATACGTAATACCCGCGTAACCAACTAATAAAACACACTAAGAAAACAAAGTTGCGAACAGCTAACTATATAAGTACACTTTGAAGTAGTTCTCCGAAAAGTGTAGGAACCTTTTAAATATTTTAGATCTTTTACAATCTGCCAACACTTCGCGAAAAATATATTTTGTGAACATACTTTGCAAACGAACTAAGCCCAAGGGAGGAGTGGAAATAACCAGAATTCGACATACGAATTCTGGTTATTTCTACTGGTATTAATATACAGAAATATCATGAGAAATTTCCCAAAGACGTAGAAAATAAAAGAAAATGAGCATCCAAAATAATGTATCCAAGAAGGACAAATAAATGCGATTATAAAAATGTTAAGAGGTATAAATGTGTATGAATGGTCAATGCTTTTAATGTACAGAATCTATACTAATATTATAAATGCGAAAGTGTGTCTGTCAGTCTATCTGTTATAGTCCGGGTTCTGTAGGACAATTTTTTTTTATTATTATCGAGCTAATTTTTTGTGAGAAGCTTCATTTTGATAACACGAACAACAATTTTATTTGCGAAAAATCTTGAAAGCGGTAGCTAATAGGAAAGAACGGATTTCATACTTTGATTTGATGGTCCTAAAATATGGATTGTTCTATTTGTAGGACAATGTTACTCTTAAATAATGTAACTATTAACCTACCAATATACAAAAAATCTGCTGGTTAGCGTTCCATTTTAGGGTTCCGTAGTCAACAAAGTTTTGTTGATTACAGGACACTAAAAGGGACTTCACGCTTTGGGTGCGAAGAAATTTAGCAAAATCGTTTCAGTGGTTTGACTGAACCGATTTTGCTGAAATTTAGTATGGAGATACTTTGAGTCCCGGGAAAGGACATACAATACCTTGTATTCCGAAAAAATGTACGGTTCCAACGCGATAAACGAATTTTGGCACAATGGAGTTGCGGGCGTCTATTAGCTTTATATAGGCGTTTCATAGTGCACATTTGTTTAAAAATTATCAATCAATAAAGTTCTTAATAAGAAATAATGGGTATGTTAAATTTTCTGGCAAAGAAATACGAAAAAGTTTTGATATAACCATAATTATATCGACTAATTCCAAGAAAATAATGTCAATTTGGTAATATTTCTTTTATGGCAGACAATATACGACGTCTATAAAATAATCTTAAATAAAATATGGTTCTGATTTATTATAAGGATTTTTCTTGAAATATTTTTAAGTAAAATATATTATTACTAGCTGTCCCGGCAAACGTTGCTTTGCCATAATATATTTGGCATATTATTTTATTGAAGTGACTAAATAAGTATGTCACCATGGCAACGTCGATCGCTATCCCGTCGCACAAACTATGGTCGCCGTCAGTCTTCCGGTTGTAATAATTTACTATTATTTATTCAACAAATGCACTTATCGATATATAAAGTACCGAGTAGCCGATTCTCAGACCTACTGAATATGCATATAAAATTTGGTAAAAATCAGTAAAGCCGTTTCGGAGGAGTTCGTGGACTAACATTGTGACACGAGAATTTTATATGTAAGATGTAGACAATAAATGTTTGGTTTTGTTAGGCTCATGAAATATTATATTTTAAAGTTTGAGCTTCTCACCTACATAGTTTATACTTAATAATTATGACGCAAAATCTGAAAAGATTTGGTATTGACAAAATTACGACAAAAAGGTCGCAATCTAAAGTAGGTATGGAATTAACAGATTTCAAAATTCAACTGCGTGAGACGTCTTGCAAATGCATATCTACGCGTAACATTGCGGTCTGAATTGACCCTTAATTTCGAGATCTCTTCGGAGTCGGCCTTCTCGTTAGTTCTGTTTACTTTAGTGCCGTTATGCACTTTTTGGAACGTGTAAAAACTTTTATACGAATAGGAAAAAATGCGAAAACGATTACGAGCCCGAGAATTCAATGGCGATTGCGGATGCGTCAACAGATGCGGATTCTAATACGGATGAGTATTTGCTGTCGGATTTGGATGCGACACCGGATACGGATATGAAAATGAATGAATCTGAATAATATACCAAAATCATCATGTTTCATGACTCATGACTAATATTAAGCACATTGTAGCGACAAAGATTTACATTAGGAATAACTCAAGTCTACCGTTTATGTTCTTTTATGGCTGACATTATCATTACAAGCAAAGTACCTTATTATTCAGATGGCCCAAATCATTATAATAGTATTCTGTACAAAATTTCAATCACCTACGTTTCCGCATTTTTCGTCAACAGGGATCTAAAGTTTTTCGCTCGCGTATATAGATTTGTTATCATTAACAATATTATATTACATACTTAATATAACAATTTATTAAATTATATACTTACGTAAGTTTTTTATTTCCAAAAATATATTTTTCGGTTTCGGTGGCTCCCTAAAAACATTTTTAGGGAATTTTTACCTTCTAAGTTCTAACAGACTTGCACCCTCTGCTATAAAGTAAAATTAAATAAGGTGGAACTCTTTCCGAGATTAAAGTTAAGTGGAAGTTGAGGTTTGACCTTAATAATTTGATTCCAAGAGGCCAATTCCAGCCGCTAAAATTGAATAAAGATTCTAATGACGCCGACGAATTCACTCAGAGCCTCCGAGCTGCCGAGATTGTATATCAGCCTGCCAGTTCTATTAAGTGGGCGACTAACGCAAAAAATCAAACGTCGTCCTTCTCTCGTCACACTCACGCCCGTATTTCAAATTATGCCAGATGAAAAAGGAAGACGCGGATTCATCGTTAGTTTTTTCTCAATAACTCGATAAATAGACAACATTTTAAAAATCCGCTAGGTCAGATTCTCAATGATAGAAATACAATGTGTTAAAATATTAACTTAGTTTAAACTTTAATGTATGGTTATCGCAATATGTGAAAAATTCGTGAAAATTAGATGCATCTTCGTGATTTTTTCTATCGAGAAAATTTTAATATATCGTGTTTCCGCTGGGTAATGTAATATCTATGTTTAGAAAATGAAACAATTAGGGGCTTATTTTCAGGTATAAAAATGAATTACAAAATCGACAATTTAGGGTAAGTCGCCCCCTTAACTCGAACTTGACTGGACACGCGGCCGCGTTTAAGTTAAACTTGGTACAACTAATATATATTCTGTGGTTAAACTAGCTTATACAGGGTGCAACGAACAAAGTGATAATACTTTAGGGTGTGTAATGTGTATGAGTCTTATATAAAGAACTAGAGGACGTCCGCAACTCCGTTGCGCCAAAATTTGTTTATCGCGGCGGAACCGTACGTTTTTCCGGGATAAAAACTACACTATGTTCTTTCCCGGGACTCAAGGTATCTCCATGCCAAATTTCAGCAAAATCGGTACAGCGGTTTAAGCGTGAAGAGGTAACAGACAGACAGACAGACCGACAGACGGACAGACGGACAGACGGACAGACACACTTTCGTATTTATAATATTAGTATGGAAGTATGGATTCACTGTGAAATTAACAGCGTTGGAAGTGCTTTTATGTCGCAGTATGGGCAAGCGCCCGAGCGTCATGAATTTTCCCATACAAAAGTTTTAAAAAAGTTACTTTTTCAGCGCTGCTACTTTTACAGTGAACTTTTTGTAGGAGCTCCATAGGCCATACACACCCTATTATCACTTAGTTTTGTTACATCCTGTATTATAAATAAAAATAAATACACGAATAACCAGACAAAGTGTTGTGTTGCTCTCAGTCTGATAGTTTAGAAGTTATTGTATAGATTTGTTTATGACCCTCGAAACCTATTTTTTCTCCTATACTGAATAATAAACTTCCAAATTTTAGGAAACGAAAGGGTCTGATTATAATGCTACTCGCCGTCAGGTAGAGATCAACTACGATAACATGGCGCGCCCCTCCAAATGAATGTTTCAATGTGTGTAGCCACATCCATAAGAAAGAGTTTGTATGTAATAAGTACTCAACCAATCAAAGTACATGTAATATTTCAGTTAATGTCACTTATTACCAATATTTGTTGGTCAACTAATCATAACTAGCCGACCGCGCAAGACAACGCACTTCAAACGTTTTGACAACGCACTTCAAACGTTTTGAATTTTGGAGGGGCGCGCCAAGTTGTTTTAGTTGATCTCTAGTAACGATTTTGTGCGCGAGAAAGAAAATATTTGCGCATTTTTTCCTACTGCCCTTGTAGTAGAGGAGAAGATGGGATTTTGGGAGTAGCTCGAGCGTGTCAGATTAGGCTTGTATAGGCTTCCGACATGTGTCTAGTTATCATGGTATAGGTATAGAAATCAGATTTCTCACGTGGTGGGTTAAAAAAAATTTTTTTTTGAATATTGAAATGTCATCCGATTTGTCAGATTAACATAGGGAATGCTTAGTATACCCCAAAGAAGCTTCCATAAAAAGCACTGACGATTCAAAGATAAGGTAAGCCTGTAGGAACATTTTAAAATATAAAAAAATAATCCTTCATATTTTCCTAACTAAACTTCGCAGATATTTTATTTTGCACTAAACTAAATGATTTCGTTCTTGTTGTCTAAAATATAATAATAACTGACCGAAATAAGCAATTTTATGAATATCTTTTCTTTTTCAAAACTTTAAAATGGCCGCAGTTTCTGAACCCACCACTAAAATAAAAAACGCTCTTATTTTTTTTATCAGTTTTACCTAATGTAAAAAACCTACTAGGTCTCCATGACGCTCGAGTGACTACAAGGTTAGCACCTTCGCCTCCCCTACTATTGTGCATGCATCGAATTGTTCTTATTTCTAAACTATGACAGAGAACAAAGAGGTTTAGGAATTTAATCTAGATTAAAACCTCTTCTTTCTTTAAACATAAAAAAGGAACCAGTTCAATATGGTTTGACGACCTCTGTGGCTCAGTGGTTGAGCGTGCTGTCAGCGCTCAAGCCGAGAGTCGCGGGTTCGAATCCCGCAAACGGAACAAAAAGTTTTCAATGCTCCCGGGTCATGGATGTGTATTAAATATGTGTATCATTATATAATAAAAATCTTATCATATATGTATAGGATAAAAGTACTAATTAATTTATAATTATGTTTCCGTTCTCTGGTACCTGTAACACAATTAGTCCTTCAGGTACTTAGCACGGGGCCAGACGGATGTGGTGTGAAGCGTTCATAGAAAAAAAAAATAGTGAAAAATTCAAAATATATTAACAAAAAGCTAATAAAAAAGCACAAAAAACTTGTGTTGTTTGTTTATTACCTACTGAATCAAAGAGGCAAAATAAAACATTTCAAGCTTATGAAATTTTCGATTAGTATATTTACGAAGTTTATAACTACAGAAAAGCGTAAAGAATATTAAAAAGATATGTCATAGCAGCTGCCGTAGCCGGTGAAATATTATGAGATATTCGTCGCATGTCAAGCGTCGACGAACCCAAAATTCCTGATAGAAGGAAATATATCTTAAAATATTTAAAACTTGTTACATTATGAGGTAGAGTAAATGCTATTAGTCGTGTGCGTACAAGACAAAAAAAACGAGGAATACGGCTTTTGCTGAACCAAAGATTTCCTTTGGTGGGATTGATCTTTATATCCCTAAGATGAGTTTACGATGTGGAGCCACCTGAATATTTCATGCAGGAATATTTATTTTTAGCTTAAAAAAGGTATGAGGTCAATAACTGCGTGGGATTTAGGTATATAGTCGAGTGTTGAGAATAAACACAATATATAATAATTATTCTTATATATTTCAGGTTCAAAACCAATATTACATTCAGACACGTCGTTTCTCCAACATTTTTCTTGTCGTTCCAATTTTGTTCAATATTAACTTTTTCGGCAATTGACACTTATAATATAAAAACCTTAAAAATATATATTGTGCCAATCTGTCACACACTCCCGGGGGAGGCAACAGGTGCGCAATATCTATATCCTATACTTAATAGCACAATTATAAATAATCACCAAAACCTATTTCTAAAATGCTTCATAAAAATAAACAATAATACTTAAAATAAGCTTTGTCTAACTAAATTTTAAAATAATAAAAATTCCCGGTGACTCTGCTGGTAATTTTCGCCGGTAAATTTGTCATGACCTTCTTCGCTTTTTGAGTCCTGCAAGATGACGTCTCGTACTTTATCGTCCAGTCTTGCCGGCTCAGCCAGCTTCCGACTACAAATCGGCATCTTCTACATTTAAATTATTACCGATTTCATGCGTGGTCCTAAAAGTAGTCTTGTTTGAGACCTCAGTTTCTTCTATTATATTATTAACCTCAATCTCATCTCGTATCGTACTTTCCTAATTATTGTTCCACACACGGTCGCCTCTTTTGGTCAAGATAACTCAATAGCTTTTGCCTGAAGAAACTGTAAGTCGGCATCTTCTATAATAATTTTTACCGACTTATTTTCGTGCCTGTTAAAATACGTCGTAACTACGAGTTACGCCTGAGATCTCTTCTTTTTCTACTATTAAATCATAGTTTCTACATCGATAAGCCTATCTATACCTGTTACTACAAACGTCGCTGTCGCCACTAGGCGTTCTACGGGTAGCGGTGGTGTTGGTGCTTCGTAATGTTTAGTCTTGAATCTTTTGCACACTTTGCATTCCGCAACAACTTTCTTCAATAATCTCCGTATACCTGTAATCCAGTATGTGTTTCTAACTTCAACCATCATTGTTTGTGTTCCAGTATGCTGTAGGTCTATGAGTATTTGTTGTACCATTCGATAAACAACCTCATTTTTTCCGGGCAACAAAATTGGATATATGAAATCTCTATCTTCTCCACTGTAAGTTAATCTCGTCTTCACTCTCATGATTCCATCTATTTCTATAGTTAATAGCTACTTATTTTTTATTTTTCCTGTATACGTCTCTTTCTGAACTATCTTTATTATAGTCTCTTCAGCATTTTTGTACTCTTCATAGGTGATATTATATGTATTATATTTTTGTCTTATCCTTGGGCTCATTCTCAGTAATCTTGCTACTAACCTTACTATTTTTCTGTATTTTCCAAAATATAATAGCTTTCTACATAAACAGTTATATCTTTACTCGACTCGCTTGCTATAATTTCTTCTTCCTCAGTTTTCTTTATAAATACTTTAGATCTGGGCCAATACTCCTCCTTAAGGTACAACCATTCCGGTCCCGTCCACCAGGACTTCTCTATCAGTGTCTTCGAATTGCAGCCTCGTGATGGTAAGTCTGATGGGTTATAATTACCAGGTAAGTGATTCCACCATTCTTTCTTAGTATTTTTGCATATATCTTTTACTCTGTTGGTGACGAAAGCTCCACATGCCTCTTCTCTTTGGAGCCATGCGTACACCACCGATGAATCAGTCCAGCAATATGTTTTACAGCTTGTGCACGTTGATAATGCACCTGAATTCGTAAACTCTTTGTATAGCCGAGAAGCAATAAGTGCACCCATCAACTCTAGTTGTGGTAGAGTCATTTGTCTTTTTATGGGGGTTACTCTACTTTTCGCTAAAACTAGCCGAACATTTACTTCTTCTTTATATTCAGTGCGCAAAAAAATACATACAGCGTACGCATCTTTGCTCGCATTACTAAAGACATGAATTGTTACGTCGCACTCTCTTAATAATTTCTCTGAAAGGCGTCTTGGTATTTTGCACTGATTAATGCAGTATATATCCTTGATCCATTCTGTGTATTCTGATCTCAACTCTGCAGATATTTCTTCATCTCATCCTGTCTTTAGCATCCATACCTTCTGTGTTATGATTTTAGGCACTAATGTGATAGGTGATAGAAATCCTATCGGATCAAATATCTGTTGTGTTAAAGAAAGTAAAACTCTCTTCGTAATTTTTTCTGGTACAGCTTTTACATTAATACTACAACATAAATTATCAGTGTGTCTATTCCACTGCAATCCTAAGACCGAAAGGGGATCAACATTGTGTGCTAAATTTCTCATCCAACCTCGTAGTTCGAATTTCCCTTTATTCATTAATTCGGTAGCTTCTTCAATAAATACTTTAACTTCTTGTGGGGTATCAAAACTTGTTACACAATTATCTACATAAAATGAATCTCTCAGTACCTTAGTTGTGTTCTTGTAGTTATCTTTCTCTTTCCTTATATGGTGATATATAGTAACTGCTAACATGAACGGGCTACAAGTCACTCCAAATGGAACCCTTGCATGCTGATAAGTAACTAATTCTCCCTCTTTTTTATCAACATCTTTCCACCAAAGTAATTTCAGATACTTTCTGTCTTGTGGAGCGATTGATATCTGTAGGAAAGCTTTCTTTATATCGGAAATCACCCCAAAAACCCTTCTCTAAAGTTTAGCAACAATTTAGGTATTTCTTCTATGAGACAAGGTCCCTTTTCAATACAACTATTTAATGACCTTTTATTTTCGTCTTTACAAGACACATCAAATACTGGCCTAATTTTTGTGGTGGCGCTCTCCATCTTTATAACTGCATGGTGTGGTAAGTAGTGACCTTCTCTTATGTTATCTCTCTCCACTACCTCTATAATGCCTTCCTTTACCCAGTCCTTTATTACCTCATCGTATCCTTCCATTTTCTGAATACTCTCTAACTTTTTAGTAGTAGACATTAGTCTTCGGTGTGCTTGCTCATAATTTGAGCCCAGATCCGGATCGCCTTTCCATATCAGGCTCATCTCGTATCTTCCTTCACCGTTTACTGAAATACATTCATGAAAGCTGTTAAGTATCTCGGTTTTATCTTGTTTTTCGTAAGGATCATTAATACCTAACAATTCGATGGCCCACAGGTATTCCGGTGCCTCTTCTAGTAACTCTGAGACAAAATTTGAGCTTACTGTTGTGTTATAAACACCTTGGATAGGCCCTTGCAATGTCCAACCGAATTTGGTAGGTATTGCTACAAGACTTTCATTTAAACGGATGAAGTTTTCTTTAATAACAAAACATAATTGATCCGAACCAATCAGTATACTTCGATATTCTCATCTGTATCAGTTAGACTGATTTTGTATTTCTTCAAGTCCTGTATCAGTTTGGAGTTTATCACAAAGTACATCTTGTTCCAAAGCTGTCATCGTAGTATGATACTTATCGTCTAGACTACTTACATTAAACCTGAAGATCTTATGTGTCTGTGTTGGTTTTTTCATACCCCCAAAAAGTGCATGTCCGAGACACTCGCTGCCTGTTATCTCAAGTCCAAGTTCTTCTGCCAATGCATTTTTAATATAAGTACGCTGTGAACCAGAATCAAGCAATGCTCTTACTTTCCTCTGCTACTCGTCCTTTGAAATCTTGATGACTAGCGTCTGTAACAGAGTCGTGACGTTATTACTTGTAAAATTACTGCTTATTTCCCTATTATCTTCTATTTTTTGTTCATCTGTCTTTGTAGGTGCATGGAGAGTTGGACAAAGGATAATGACATGCCTCTTATTGCAACACATACATTTAATAAATGCTTTGCAATTCTTGGCATAGTGTCGTTTCTTTAGACATATGTAACATCCGCCTTTTTTCTTTATTGCATCCTTCTTTTCCTCTAAAGTGAGACCATTAGCCTTACGACACTCCAATGTATTGTGGCTTTTATCACAAAAATAACAAATAACCTTACCTTCTTTGACGACGTTACGCTCGGACGAGGTGAGACATGCTGCTGTAGGAATAGTTTGTATATTAATATCAAAAGATTTCGCCAAACTACAACGTCCCTGGGACTCGATTTCGTTTTCCATAAACGATAATAGTTGTTCCAGCTTGGACCCTTGGACAATATATATTGTGACAATCTGTAACAGTCGAGTTGGTATAATTTTCGATTGAATCGAATGTTTAAATGCCAGTTTTGGAATAATATTTAGATAAAAGATGGTAAAAATAAAATAAAATAAAAAATTTAGAATATAGTTTATGATTTTCAACCAACGAAAACGCTGTTGACACGGCTTAATTAATATAAGGAGGCTGATAGCCTTATTCTGCATACCAAAGACATGGTGATGAATGGAGCAATAAACATATTAATAGTACTAGACATTCCGCGCGGCTTTGTCCGCGTAAATCTGAAATTTCACGGAAACCGTATATTTTTCACAAATTAATAACCCATGTCTCACGTAGACTACTATATATTCGTGTCAAATAACATAAAAATTGCTCCAGTAGTCTGTGAGATATTAGCCCTTTCAAATTATTTCCCCCGTTTTTTTACATTTTTCTCTGTATCTTTGCTCTTATTGGTCTTAGCGTGATAAAATATAGCATATAGCCTTCCTCGACAAATAGGCTATCAAATCTTTATCATGCAAATATGAGTCCTAAAATGAATTTAGCATTCTTAAGTCATCCGAATATGGTACCGAACTTGGAATAGTACCATAATGAATGCCTCTACACAGATTGAGACTCTATTTTCCTCCAGAGCAGAAGCTGCTAAAATAAAAAAAAACTAACATCAAAAATCGCGGTGGCTCCACATCTTAAATCCATCCTTGGGTCATAAGGACCAATCCTACCAAAGGAAATCTTTGGTTCAGCAATAGCCGTATAATTTACCGTACACACGCAACTATGTACTGAAGTAGAGTAACATAGTTTCTTCTTCTTTCATCTTTTATTTAATAAATTATCCCCCAAATGCTGTCATATGCGTTGCTTAGTTTGGGGGACTACAGTTGCTACAAATACTGTTTACAAAGGGTTTTTACATATTTTAACGTCATGTTTATTATAAAAATCCTTTGTAAACATTATGGTCAATAAACTATTTGTATTTATTTATGTAATATTAGTACGGATCTAACCGACCATCGGCAATGAAACTGGTATGAGAGGAATTTAATTACTACTTAGTAGTTAGTACATCGATCCAGTTAAATTCTGTAGGCGTTATTGGATAAAGAGCTACATATTTGGTACACCTACCTAATATCCTTCTACGCTTCCGGCTTGTTACAGGCATTTACTTTAAGTTAAACCTAAGATAATAAGATAGCAGGAGAATTTAGAGTCCATCCACATAGTATTATAATTTACTAGATGACGCCCGCAACTCCGTTGCGCCAAAACTCGTTTATCACGCGGGAACCGTACATTTTTCGAGACAAAAAGTATCCTATGTCCTTTCCCGGGACCCAAAGTATCTCCAAGCCAAATTTCAGCAAAATCGGTTCAGCGGTTTGAGCGTGAAGAGGTAACAGACAGACGGACAGACAGACAGACAGACACATTTTCGCATTTATAATATTATTATAGTATAATAGTATATAGTATAGTAAGTATATATAGTATAGTATATAGTATGGATATCAGACAAAGTTTAGACTTTTATTTTAAGCCATTGCATATATCTTTTATCGCGGCGACCGAATCAAGATATTCCGTAACGAAAATAACCTAACACCGCTGTACCGGTCGGTGCGGCGCAGCGGTTTTTTTTTAATGCAATAAGGGGGCAAACGAACTGATGGAAAGCAACTTCCGTCGCCCATAGACACTCGCAGCATCAGAGCTGCAGGTGCGTTGCCGGCCTTTAAGGGGTAATAGGGGAGGGTAGGGAAGGAAATAGGGAATGGTAGGGAAGGGTAGGGAAGGGAAAAGGATAGGGGATTGGGCCTCCGGTAAACTCTCTCACTCGACGAAACACAGCGCAAGCGCTGTTTCACGCTGGTTTTCTGTGAGGACGTGGTATTTCTCCGGTCGAGCCGGCCCATTCGTGCCGAAACATGGCTCTCCCACGTCAAAAACATTGTAATGCATTGTAATGCATAACGTCGTTTCAGTCGGCAGACTTCGACACGGTGTTTGTGTGCGTGCGACTAGACGTATGCGAATTATAATTGCATAAATGCAGTGCAATAGCTTTACCGCGGCAGTCCCCGATTGCCACATGTATTTGGTTTAACCCTTTCTTACTACGTCACGCTTATTTTAATACTTTTAACATATTATTAAACTCGATGACGCCCACACAACTTCGTTACGCCAAAAATCGTCACGCAAAAACCGTACCTTTTTTTCGAGATAAAAAATACAATACGTCCTTTCCCGGGACTTAAAATATCTCAATTCTACATATCATAAAACTTCAGTAAAAGAAGTGAAGAGATAACAGAAAGACAGACAGACAGACAAACATACTTTCGCATTTATAATATTATGTATGGATTGCTAAACTTGCAAGAAGCATGCAAATGTGACAATACCCAAAAGGCAGTACAATTATGCTCTTGTACGTGGGTGGACCGGGGACCCTTATATCGCGCATGAAATACCCATTTTAGTGACAGAAACTATATTATCATACTTTTCCCTGATTTTCGCCTACAAATAACGATATTACATTTTATATAGGTACAGAATGTAAATTTTTGAATGAAGACTTTTTTCATAATACTATGATATGCTATGGACTACTTAAAATTAATTTAATCGCAGAAGGTAATTTGCTAAAAACTTTTTAATCGAAGATTTTATTAAAATCAAACGAACAGTAAAACCCGTATTAAATTAAACTTAATTATAATTAAGTAATGAAATACATTGTATTGAGGAAAACGTGAAAAATTAATATGCGAAGAAAATTCTTTAATCATTTATGTACTAAAGCTTTATTAATGAATACTATTCAAAATAATTCTTAGAAGAAACATTTTAAATAATTGCATAATTTTATCATCAAGCGAAGATTTTCCTTGTTGTTTAATGTAGTTTGAGAAGTATACTCAGTTAAATCGAAAAGAAACGGGGCGCTATATTTTTATGATTCAAAAATTGAACTTTATTTCCTACACAACTTATAAACGATTTCATTGCGATAGTCATTTTGGTATGGATGACCCTTCAATTTTAAGATGTTGAATAGGGAAGATGCGATATTTTTATTTTTGTGTTTATTTTAAAGAGCTCCATGTTGAGTAGACCACAAGTATATTTAAAAAAATTAAACACTGGAATTTACTACAAAAAATGCGGTTTAAAATAATTGTCAATTTAAATGTTGGCGCCAAAACGGATCTAAAGTCTGTATGATGTCACTAATGTCCTGCCCCGCGTTCCATTTGGCGTTAAAAACGATCAAAACGTGAGCGTGAACTTGTGGCGGTACCCACAATTCGCCTAACATTCCTGCATCGCGTACCACCGTCGAAAGATTTTCCTTTGGCCTCCACACAGCATATCCCACATTGGTGACCTCGACAGAACACGCCTCCTTCATCATCATCACTCCCCGCTCCTCCACACCGCGCCAGTCAGCATCGCCTCATCGGGTACCTCGTCCACTAGCCGCAATGTACCGCGGCCTGGGCGGACTCCGCATCGGCATCATCGGGCTTTCTCACTACACCGATCAGTCAGCAAGCAGAGCACATCTCTCCTGGTCAACACGTAGCATCGGCCCCGCACGGCAGCTATCTGACTCACTGGATCCCGTGCAGCAGCTTACAGTTCCGACTCACTGGGTCTCACTGCAACAGTTCCGACTCACTGGAACTCTCTGGCACTGGCGACTCAAGCGACAAGACTTCAAGATTCGACCTCCGGTCTTCGGGGGGGGGGAGAGATGTGGCGGTACCCACAATTCGCCTAACATTCCTGCATCGCGCTATCGAAGTTTTCTGGGCGCGTCGGTATATATGTTACGCTCAAAGACCGAAATCGCTCAGTGAGCGAAAAAATAGCTCACAACGCGTTGTGGTCACAGTGAAACAGCCACGACGCGAATTTTGCGTCGTGGCTCTAACGGAACGGACAGCTGAAATGTATCACGTGGGCTTCGGCCTGACCGAGCATACCACCTCGCTCGGTCGGAAGATTTTCCTTTGGCCTCCACACAGTATTCCCACAAACTCAAAACGCTGAAAATGCCTCCTATTCCTCTTTTGATCGTTTTTAAGTTTTAACGCTAAATAGAACGCGAGGATAGCATGTGTGACATCACTGAACACTGATTTGTGTTTTGAAATCCGTTCCGTTTCAAGTTCCTTTTAATTTGTAATTTTTGTAAAAAAAAACAAGATTTTATAAAATAATAACTTTGCAGTGGCTCTTCTTTTATATTTTTTAACATTTTAATAGCAAAATTTTCATAAACAATATATTTGCATGTTATACCTATTACTTACTTACATATTATTATTTTTTAAGTTTGACTTTTTAATTATTTTCAAGTTTCGACTAAGTAGGTACGTACCTTTTAGTGCCCAATTCAACGATGTCTTCTTATCTGGATCTCTGTAAAAATGGAAAAGAATAAATATATCAAACAATACAAACAAAACAGTGTTTAGCATTTTCACAAAAGTCAATAAGTCAGTTAGTCAAATTATTGTATTAGTATAGTTTCCATAGCGAAGTTGGAGATAAAAAATATGTGATTTCACATAATATTAAGTCCTTACATATGAAATTGGCGTTTCTAACCCAAAACCAAAAAACAAAACGCCAATTTCATATTATTATGTAAGCACCTAGTATTATGTAAAACCCGTTTAAGACGATTTCACAGGGACTCAACCAAAAACGCGTATTAAGCGGGAAAGCGCATTATGAGGGATATAGGGAAATAAAAAACGAACCTACTACATACGTATGTATTAATATTAATTTTTTATTCTAGAAGTGATCATCTAAATTCTAGAGCTTTTATTCAATCGATGAAACGAATGCCGGTCATCTAAGCTCGAGATTGTGCATCATTATAATATGTTACAGGAAGCGATTTTACGTTTTTTGAAACAAACGTGAATTTTTTGCCTTACCAATCACCAGCAAACGTAACATTTGTGACCCATCAGAATTGGCACAAGCCAGGTCAGTTATTCTCTTTTTATTTGCTTTGCCACCATGACAAGTAGACCTTGAAAAGATAGGATTTATCTGGCATCAATTTAAAAAATAAACCGAATTCGTCTGCGTTAAAAATGTCTCGCGGTTTGTAATCTTGCAACAATTCGGGAAGTGTTGCCACTTGCCATCCACGTATTAACTATCAACATCTCAATTCCCACTGATTTGACGGTACACAATGCCGTGGCGATGAGGTAAGAGGTTATATGTGTCGGCCGTTAGGGCGTATTAAACGGGATGACGATCGTATTAAGCGTTAAAGAATGTATGAAAACAATAAACATGTCTCAAGTTGCAGGGACTCATGCAAAATGACGTATTATGCGGGAAATCGTATTAAGCGTGATCGTCTTAAACGGGTTCTACTGTACCTACCAATTTAACGTACTGCGAACGCCCGCGCCATGGTCAATTATCATTACATAATAACAAAACACAGTGATAACACTTAAGAGCCCGGGTTACCCTCGAAAACACTAAAGTAAAACACTAAAAAATATATACATAAATATTAAATTTACTACAAAATATTTCAACTCTAAAAACTATTTTTTAGTATTTAAATATTTTGTAGTAAATTTACTATTTATTTATATATGTTTTAGTATCTTACTCTATTTTTTAGTGTTTAAATATTTAGTAGTAAATTTAGTAAAAAAATTTATATACAATTTTTTTTTGTGTTTAAATATTTTGAAGTTAATTTTTGTCCAGGAACCTAGATAATTACTATTTTAAGCTGAAAAATAACTCAAACATGTTAAATATTTTCGTATGACAAAATGATTTTGGTATTACGTATGTATGAGAATTTCGAGGGTAGCCCGGCCCCTTAAGGCTATATAATTATGTGTCCCTTATATAGAGCTCACTGTGAAAGTAGCAGCGCTGAAAAACCATTTTTTTGTGATTTGTATTCGCAAGCGACCCTGCGTCATGAATTTTTCCATACAAAGGTGAAAAAAAAGTTACTCTTTCAGCACTGCTACTTTCACAGCGAACTCTATATAGGGCACCTATTTACTAAGGCATCCTTTCCCGAAGTGGGCATTAACGCCCCCTTGTGGGCGCTGAAGGTCTAAAGGTGTGGAACCCAGAAAAAATTGGGGGCGTGTAGAGGCTTGGGGGGGGGGGGGGGGGGTGATTTATTTCATCAGGATGCATTTTAAAAAATATGAGATTAGTAAAGATGTTAGTAGGTTTACAATGGTACCATCACATTTGCCCAATCGAGCATGCAAATGTTTATAGCAATATAATATGAGATACTTATTAGTTATTACTATTCTTACAAATTAACAAAGTATAAATTAACATATATTCCAAATGTGTTATTAATTATTATAAAATAAGCTAATTAAAATTGTGCTGTATGGTTAACTTATTTAAATATTTCCAATTGTCAATAATAATAAATAATTATAAGTAATTATACATAACAAAATCTATTATTTTTAATCATAGGATTCATTACTTAATTTATTGTATTTTATGTAGAATTATTATTATTTTAAAAGTCAAATTATAGGAATGGATTTTATTATGTCAATTATAGTCAATTTACAATTACAATAATTATTAATTATCAAAATATGAGAATATTTTCATGTCATACAATTCATTAAAAAATATTTTCATTTAAAAAGCCATTTACAGTATAATAAGCATTTGTCCATTAAGATTTTTTTTACATTTCTTTTAAACATATTTAAGTTTTCAATTTTTTTAATGTCCTTAGGCAATCTATTATAAATTAACGTTACCATGCCTAGTACTCCCTTTTGCATAAATGTTGTGTTACGAGTTATAGTCCCAACTCTTAGTTTAAGTCTGTTGCTTTTAAGTTTTGGGAATATATTTATATTGGTTTTAACTAATAAGGCGCATTCAAGAATATATATGCTTGCAAGAGGGAGTATATTATATTTTTTGAAGTATGGTACACAACTTTCATTCTGTTTTATAGGAAAAACGGCTCTGAGACATCTTTTTTGTGCCTTGAAAACAAGTTCCTTATTGGATGAATTACCCCAAAATACAACACCATGTCTTAAAGAAGACATAACATAGGCATTAAAAGCCATTAAAACAGATGATGTATTTTAGACATTATTCAGCATATAAAGAACGTATGACGTAAACGTGAACGTATTGCATCAATATGATGCAATTTCTTACACAATGAATCACAATGAGCTTTCCAATTAAGTTTGTCATCTAATATAATACCTAAGAATTTAGTAGTTTGAGTATCTTCTCTCGGAATGTCTTGATATTCTACATTTAATTTGATTTTATTTGTACGTTGATGAAAATGAATCAATTTAGTTTTTTCCAAATTTATTATTAGATCGTTCCTTTTAATCCATTCTACAATTTTTTTAATCCTTTCATTTATTTGTTCTTCAAAATCTTTATTCATTTGTTCAAAAATAGCTGTACTGTCATCGGCAAATAAAATCATAGGATCCCTTATAGCTAGGTAGGTCATTAATATATATTAAGAACAAAAGTGGTCCTAAGACACTGCCCTGCGGAGCTTCGCATGTAACAGTTCTGTATTTAGACTTAAAATTGGTGTCTGTATGTGTTTTTGGACAGATATTTAAATAAGTTTGGGAACCTCTGCTCTAAAGTAGCACTTAGTTTTGTTACACCCTGTATGTGTCCGCCCGCAGAAGTTTTTGAGGATTTTTGACACAAAAACTATTTATGCAACAGAGTTCTTGATTATTTATGTTTAGAGCTCAGACGCCAATATTAGGTGCTAATGGATAGTTAAACTTAAGTCAAAAAACTCAGAAACATTACGGAAATATCCTACTCGCTTAGTATTCACCAGCTATTTGACCGAGCTTTGCTCGGTATTCGATAAAATACGAATAAAATGACGTTTTCCAAAAATTATTCCTAGCTAGATCGAATTATCGCCCCTGAAACCCCCCATATACTCATGAAAATCATTGGAGCCGATTCCGAGATTTCAATTATATATATAAGATTTATTCGAATTTTCCGAATATTCTAGAACAATATCTGACCCTAAATGAACTGACAGGCTAAAATACACCCGTCACTCTAGGTGTTGTCACTGTCACGTTGCGCGTTGCTGTCACGTCTCATAAACATCCCATCCGGTGGAGTCTGGACTTGGCCTCGATTATGCAAAGCGAGCCAAAAATAACCAAAACAGTTGCTAGCCGAAGATTCCCTATGGTTTCTATCCTAGTTACTTATGGTCACACTCAGAGACTTATGACGACCTCTGTGGTTCAGTTAGTGGCGCGTTGGCAGCGCAAGCCGGTGGCCGCGGGTTCGAATCCCGCCGACGGAACAAAAATTTTTCAATATTCCTGGGTATTGGATGTAAATACCTATATTATGTAATAAAAATCTTAAATATATGTATACATAATATAAAAGTATTAAATATATTATTTCCGTTGTCTGGTACCCGTAACACAAGTCCTTCAGGTACTTAGCACGGGGCCAGACTAAAGTGGTGTGAAGCGTCCATAGATATACTATGGATATGAATATATATTTTTATTATATTAAGGGCCTGTTTCACCGCTTCCTGATAAGGCTATCCACCGCTTAACTTGACACATAGAGTATGGAGAATCTGTCAAATAAGCCTATCGGGCACCTTATCAGGAAGCGGTGAAACAGGCCCTAAGACTTAACTTTAGTGAAGAGTTTGATAGAAAATGTATGAAGTGAATATCAGAAACATCATTTCATTAAAACTAAAGTAGTCACTATAGGTCTACCAGGATCTGATGGCAAATTTTGCTGTCAGATTTTCAAAAAATATTCTTGATCATTGGATAGAGATCAACTACGATAACTTGGCGCGCCCCTCCAAAATTCAAAACGTTTGAAGTGCGTTGTCAAAACGATTTGAAGTGCGTTGTCTTGCGCGGTCAGCTAGTTATGATTAGTTGACCAACAAAACTGAAATATTACGTGTAGTGTGATTGGTTGAATACTTACTACATACAAACTCTTTCATGAGGATGTGACTACACACATTGAAACAGTCATTTGGAGGGGCGCGCCATGATATCGTAGTTGTTCTCTACATTTTTTATTATATTTGCATTTCCACACACAGAATCAGCCGCTATAAGGGAAAAAATGATCAAAATGATTTATTTCAATTACCCCGGTATTGCAAGAGTCAATTTCTTTTCTCACTTTTTGCCATCAAATCCTGATAGACATACAGTCTATACTAATATTATAAGTGCGAAGAGTTTGTTTGTTTGAACGCGCTAATCTCAGGAACTACTAGTCCGATTTGAAAAATTCTTTCAGTGTTAGATAGCCTATTTATTGAGGAAGGCTATAGGCTATATTTTATCACGCTAAGAATAATAAGAGCGAAGAAATAGAGGAAAGTGTGGAAATCTATACTTAATATTATAATTGGGAAGAGTTTGTTTGTTTGTTTGTTTGAACGCGCTAATCTCAGGAGCTACTGGTCCGATTTGAAAAATTCTTTCAGTGTTAGATAGGCATTTATCGAGGAAGGCTATAGGCTATATTTTATCACGCTAAGATTAATAGGAGCGAAGAAATAGAGGAAAGTGTGGAAATCTATACTTTATATTATAATTGGGAAGAGTTTGTTTGTTTGTTTCTTTGAACGCGCTAATCTCAGGAACTACTTGTCTGATTTGAAAAATTATTTCAGTTTTAGATAGCCCATTTATCGAGGAAGGCTATGGGCTATATTTAATCACGCTAAGATTAATAGGAGCGAAGAAATGGAGGAAAATGTGGAAATAACGGGAGAAATTATTTGAAATGGCTTATCTGAACGCGCTAATCTCAGGAACTACTGGTCCAATTTGAAAAATTATTTCAGTGTTAGATAGCCTATTTATTGAGAAAGGCTATACTTTATTGCGCTAAGACTAACAGGAGCGAAGAAATAAAGGAAAGTGTGGAAAAAACGGGGGAAATTATTTGAAAGGGCTTATTTGAACGTACTGGAGCAATTTTTATGTTATTTGGCACACATAAAGAATAGACCACGTGAAAGGAAATAAGTTTCTTTTATTTTTGCGGAAAAATGTACGGTTTCCGTTACATTCCTAAATTAGGCGGGCGAAGCGAATCTATCATATCATAAAAGTATATTTTCCCACACAATATACTTTTATGATTTGCGCATTAACTATTCAATCGATGTACGGGAACAACTATAAACTAAAGTCAACGGGGACGAAGTCGCGGGCAACAATTTTCACATAAGCCCCATACATTATTCCGTCAAACTCTTCATTAAATTGAAGTCAAGTCGTTAATTATCCGTGAGACATAATGTTTTAATGGTTTGACTTTAATTTCATGAAGAGTTTGACAGATAATATAAATTGTAAGGGATAATCATTTAATTTATGTCAAATGTTGATTTCATTGCAGGTGCGGCCATAAGTCTACTATGAACTATCCACTGATCTCTATTATACAATAATGGAGGTCAGTGGAACTATCCCACATTATACATTTTCGGTCAGATCACGTGCCCTGATGCAAGTTTAATATTTTTATCCCAAAAAGTGCACAACGCCGCTATAGAATTTATCACTCCAAAAATTCCAACCACAATAGCATTATGAAAATCCAATTGGATCTTGGTAAATGTGCTTTGTCCACTTTCATACATGGATTTATTCGCACGACGAAAATATTGAAGGGTCTCGACTCTTAATCATAGATACTGACACAATAAGGAAAAAGGCTCACATTTTTATATCGAAATTCAATACGCCTAGTTACTTTGTGAAAATCTATTAGTGCCACTGTAATAGTACATTTTGCCGTGATTTATATCCTATAGGCTATAATAATCCATACTTATACACAGACATAAATCAAGATAAATACCGCATGTATATTATGTACTTTGCGTGCCATATCGCGTTCCCAAGCGACGAGCAATGCTCGTCTTTCGAAAGTCTATTCTATAGTCCTATCGAAATCGGACGTCAATCGGAATTTTAAAAATGTCTAAATGCCCAATTGTGCCGTACTGAGGTGTAGAAATCCGAATATAAACGTTAGCCCAGAAAGGCACACGTTTCTTATCATCGGTACATCACAGTAGGAAGGAAAAAGTGGCACGCTCGTTTTCATACAAATGGAGCGAAATGCGGTATCTATTTTGATCTATGTCTGTGATGCCTATATTATAAATGCGAAAGTGTGTCTGCACTTAGATCGCATTTATAATATTAGGTACTAGATGACGCTCGCAACTCCATTGCGCCAAAATGCATTTATAGCGCAGGAACCGTACATTTTTCCGGGGTAAAAAGTATCCTATGTCCTTTCCCGGGACTCAAACTATCTCCATACCAAATTTTAGCAAAATCGGTTTGGACGTGAAGTAACAGACAGACAGACAGACACACTTTCTCATTTATAATATTAGTGCGGATTATATGGATTAGTATGGATTATACAAGTTAGATTGTATAATCCATACTAATCCATATAATCCGAATCTAGATAAAGGCTTGCATCCTAATTTCCCTGGTTCATTACGTGCAGAGAGGAAAATGTAAATGAGGTGTACAGTTGCATGCGAGCATCCGCCATTTTGTTGTTAGCATTTTTGGCGGGAATAGCGAAATGATTTATGTGCTTCTGTATGAATTATGATACACTAGATGACGCCCGAGACATTTACCATCATAAACTTATACTGTCGTATTGACCACCTGACAACCCGAAAATGCGTGACTATTTTTGATCTGTCAATGTGTGCGTGTGCTAGTGATGTATATTTTACCATCGATAGTATAGTATTTTGCTATCGATAGTATAGTCCGTTCGAGTTATTTTACCTGAGTTTCTATAAGAAATGAATAATATGCAACTTTGACAGATTTTGTACTTCAAATTAGGTATTAAAAATTTTAATTGGCAAAAAAAGGTGACGATTGAAAAGTAGATACACATTTTCGTTTGGAATGATTTTTCAATCGTCGGATATGTTATGACATGAGGTTCTTATAGGGGTAAATAATATACACATAACACGTTATAAAGTTACTTATTTATTTCTCAGGTAAAATCTATCTGGTAAATCAGCCCTTACATTGAAAGTTTGCGTCGAAAGTAAACAACACACATAGTATATTATATTTTATTCTTAAATTAAATACATATCATAAAATATCATAATACTTTTTATTACAATTATTTTAACCGACTTCCAAAAAGTAGGAGGTTAGATTCAATCAAGCAGGTGTATTTTGCTTTATGTCAATCGATGCTAACTTATTGTATTACATCTTGGGGAGGAGTAGGTAAAACGCTGTTATTAACCGTTGAAAGAGCACAAAGGGCAATAATCAAAATAAGTAGCTTTCGACCTTTTCTTTTCCCTACTAACCAGCTTTATAAGTCTTTTCAAGTACTAACAGTTCGTCAGCTATTCATACTAAACGTAGTACTGAAGCAACACATAACTCTACCCTTCTACCCGGATTCCATAAACAAAAGGCGGAAAGATATCGTTTGTCCACTGGAAATAAGTACAAAACATGCTTTTGCTGATAATTTATATATATACTTAGGTCTTCTTCTTTATAAAAGAATAAATGCCGTGCTAAATATATATGCTGCTAATTACTTTATTTGTAAAAGAAACCTTAAAAATTACCTTCAAAGTATGAGTTATGAGGAAACAGACAAACTTTTAGTGGTTTTGCAATAAAATAACATTACTAAAATAAGATAAAAAGAAAAAAAGAAGTATAATATCTAAGTTAATCTTTAACTTTAAGGCATAGTATAGTTTGTATTCTAATATTTGTTTTAGAATTAAGCCTTAGTTTTCGCCTGAAACACAGGAAATCCTAGTTCAGGCAACACTTTAATCATTTGTATTTAGTTTAACGCTAACGATTTGTACCTCACCATTATGAATACTGAATAAATATATTATTATTATTATGTTTTTTTTTTGGGATTTCCATTCTCCTTTACAGGGTTCTACTGGAGTTGCGGGCTTGTGGCCAAACAACTACAGGTGATGTGTTAATTAAATATAATTAATAGCTAGAAACTTGCTGACGATACGACATGTGTTGAGGATTTGCTTTCTGTAAGGTGATGTGTGTGAGTGGATGTTGAGTGTTTTGAGGGAAGTGTGCAACGTTTTAGGTACAATGCCAGTGGTTGAAATGACTATCGGTATTGTTTTTACTGTATTAACTTTCCATTGCGTCTTTATTTCTATTGTGAGGTCAGTATATTTTGTTTTGTTATTATTATTGAGTAGGTGCAATGATTTTGCTAGAAGAAAGAGTCTTGGCGTTTGCACTGCCGTGGCCCCGTATACAGCAGTTGTAATGCATAAGCGCATTAGCGCAGTATACAAGGTGTAATAGAACTAAGTGATAATAATACTTTAGGTCATGCATGTGTCCCTTATAAAGAGTTCAGTGTGAAAGTGGCAGCGCTAAAAGAGTTACCTTTTTAAGTGATTTGTTTGGGCAAGTGCCTCAGTGTCATGAATTTTTCCATTCAGCGCTGCTACTTTCACAGCGAACTCTTTATAGGGGATCCATGCACACCCTAAAGTATTATCACTTAGTTTAGTTACATCCTGTATATGCGAAAAAAATGAAATATCGAGAGATTTTTGCGATAAAATGACAACCTAGTCTTGTGAAGCCTCTAACAGAATCAGTACAGCTTCAAGAATCAGGGCTTGCTTGCTGAGTTTGCTGACCTAGGGTCAATTTTTGGCATCACACTAATAGATATTTATATTATAGTACTAGCGACCCGCCCCAACGTCGCACGGGTGTAAAATATATAGCCACTGAAAAAATGATTAAAATCGATAGCATATAATTGTTCCATAATGTTTCCATATGTTGTACATAAAAATTGCTCCAGTAGCTCGCGAGATAAGCCCTTTCAAATAATTTCTCCAGTTTTTTCCACACTCTCCTATTAGTCTTAGCGTGATAAAATATAGCGTATAGCCTTTCTCAATAAATGGGCTATCTAACACTGAAATAATTTTTCAAATCGGTCCGATAGTGCCTGAGATTAGCGCGTTCAAGTTAGCCCTTTCAAATAATTTTCCCCGATTTTCCACCTTTTCTTAGCGTGATAAAAGCCTATAGCCTTTCTCGATAAATGGGCTATCTAACACTAAAAGAATCATAAAATCCGTTGCGTAGTTTTAAAGATTAAAGGGAACAAAGGGACATGAGGGAAAAAAAGCGACTTCGTTTTATAATATGTACTAGCTGTCCCGGCAAACGTTTCTTTGCCATATTATATTAAGTATATCGCCCGTATTATTTTATTGAATTAATGACTAAAATATAAGTATATCACCATGGCAACGTCCATCGCTATCCCGTGACCCGCGTCCCATAAACAACGGTCGCTCTTTATAGACAAATAATTTGCAATAAAATAAAATTGCGACTATAATTAAAGATCTAAGCTATCCTATCTCTCAAGTTGGAAAAAGCACACATTAAAAAACAAAATCATTAAAATCGGTTTAGTAATTTAGGAACCCATCGCGGACAAACATCGTGACGGGAGATTTATATATATTAGATGTGTTGTTATATTATTTTATCGTCTTTCAGAACATAATATGCAACAGTAAATTATATTCTTATTCAGAGTGGAAGTAATCAAAAATACCTCGTCTTGGCGACACCACTATCATGCCCCCAGTTCCACAGAGTTTTCTGTTACATCTTTTCTCAATTTGGTACGTTCATGTTTGGGGATACTTCGTAACACGTCATATTACAAAGCAATCGGTTTCATAACAGAGTTTGAGGCGGAAATCCAAGTTTTGAAGGAATGTTATAAACTCATTTACTTACTCTTAACAATTCTGTCATTGTTGATGTGATTTAAGCACTCGCTGCTTAAAATGCTTCTCAAATAAAGAGGCGCTTAAGTATAATAATTTATCATCATTACAGATTTGTAGACCAGTTTTTGCATCTTTTTAGTAAAGGCATCACGTACGGCACTTCTGTATTGTTTATTATTTTTACTTTTTTAGCGGAATAGGCTTTAGCATTTTTTTACATTACTCTCCGGTCGCTCGCCGCCGGTTCTATAATATTATTTTTCAGCATATTTTAACTTGATTTTCTATTTCATATTGTTGTGAATAAGGTAATCTGTACTGTTTTGTATATATTGGCTCACTATTTGGTTTTAATTGTATATTTTGCTCATATAAATTACAAGTTCCTAATTCATCACCGGGAAGAAAGAAAACATCGGAAAATTTTGTACAAATGTCTTGAATTGACTTACTTTCTTCCGGATTTAAATGATTCAAACTAAGTAGCGATAGCAATTCTTTGACTCTTTTTCCGTCTATATCATTTTGTTTATGAAAAGAGCATATACGGTATTCCGATAACCGTTGAATATTCGGCTTGAAATAACTAAGATTGACCTGCTCGTCCCGTGTAAATTTGTACGAAAATATGACCTCGTTTAGGCCTACAAATACTTCCACCAACAAACACTCCATCGCATAACTCCTCTGGCAATACAACGCATTCATCCTTCTCACTCACATTTGTTTCAAATATTTTCTCACACCTAGCTGGAATCGATATAAAATTATTAAAACCTAAAGATTCCATTCTTAAACTAGCACTTTATCGGTTACCGAATAAATTCAAAGATAAAGTATTCTTTTCGTAATTTAAAATACAATTATACACAACTAAAAAATCTTGGTCGATAATGCCATTCTGTAAACATGGTAAATTCCGTAAAATGTAAAACTTGTGTAATATTTCATTCCCACAGATAGTAAGCGGAATGTAAACATATCCCTCGCTTTGTAATTGTCCGCCGACTCCATTTATGCTTATGCTTTCTTTATGCATGGGAATATTCATGTTCTGTATAGTCTCAAGTTTTACCGCTGACAACGATGCACCGGTGTCAACTAACCATCTAAATGTACTACTACTACCTTTTATGTTGAAATCAACAGAATTGTCAAAATTACTCGCTAAAATTGTATTATTGCTATTATTAAAATTACAGTCAATACTATCCTTAGATTCCTTAGCCTCGAAAAAATTGGATAGAAGACTTGAATTCCTTACCCGATATACCCGAACCCGAATAACCTCGACCTCTAAAAGAGCACACGGGGGCCTGTCTAGAGCCCCGCCGGGGAGGCCGGCTTACAGTACCTTGCCACTGGTTCGATCGAGGTGGTATCATAATATTATGTCGGGCTCGGCTTCGGCCTCTATTATAGTATGAACCCCGCGGCTGCTTATAGTAAAAGGACTTACCTCGGTTGTGTTGGCTCGCGTAAATAGAACCAACTCCCTGGTCCACAGCGCTGGGTTCAGCCGCTCGCGAGGACTCCTCGTCCTTCGCCGCTCCCATTACATCCTTTAGATGCGTATAGTCCCGGGCCGCTAAAATAGTGCTAAGTTGACTATTTCTCAAGCCTCCCGTAAACCTCTTGACCGCCAATTTCTCATTTAAAGGTCGTAAAATTTCGTAAGCTTTCTCATCACTTCCGGCTTGCGAAATCGTCAACTTAACAAATAGATCCTCTAGTTTTTTACCAAAGTCCTCGATAGAATTAGAACCCTGACGGGTTTTCATCATTTCTACTTGTAGAGCAGTTGCAGATTGTTTAGTTAATAGAAATTTTTTCATATCCAAAATAAGTTCTTTGCATGTTTTATAGGTAGAATTAATACGTAATTTTGCACTCTCCGACAAACGAGTTTTTAAAACAAAATTGATCAATAACCGCTCCTGGCTATCATTTAAAGTTTGCTTATAAAATTCTACAGCATCTGTTAATTTTTTAGTGACGTCCTCTTCTCCTGTCATAGCAGAGAGAAGGGAAGCCGCAGTTTTCACGTCAAACTCAGCCATGGTTACCACATTAATATTCGCAATACAAAAGTCCACAATTTGTTTATCATTTCTCTCTATTTCCTCACAAATATTAAATAATTTTAAACTTTCATCCTCCTTAATATCTCCTTTTCCAATTATTATTTCTTACTCCTTTCGTTTTAAAATATATTCCTCATATAAAATCTGAGTTTGTTGTAATTTATTTTCTAATAATATCTTAGTCCTTCTAACTTTACTTAGCTTAACTAAATTTACTCTAATACTTTTTAGGTCATCACAAATATCAATAATTTCCATTCATAAAATAAAATCAATAAAATACACTTAAATAATAGTGCGTTACATTAAAATCAATAAGTAATAAACATTTTTATTTTTAATAGGTTACACAGTTATAATATTACCTATCAAATTAATATTTAAAAATACCAAGTGGAGTTACGTAGTCCATATTTTTGGAGAGAGTACCGCCGAAAACGCGCTGCCCGAAGTGCTGGGTGTCCTGACTCGGTGGCTACCTGCGCCTACTCCGGTAGACCCCTCACACTTCGAATTCCTTGGGCTGATCCGCTCGAACGGGGCGTCTGGCTCCTGATCGCCTAAACGCGTTCCTCGCCAACTCTTGCCGGACCCATTGGATGTGGCACTTTTTGTACAATATGTAAAATCCAGCAATCACAGCCAAAACCAGTAGGACCACAATAACAGTCAATAGCGTATTATTTCCACTTAGATTTTTGTGAATTAAGTCAATGTCCGCCGAATTTACACCACCCGCGGCATTTTGTGCTATTATCACTTCTTCTTTTGATTGTGTTTTTCCCATTTTAGAATTAAAAAAATATATATATACTGACGGAATATGAATTAAAAAAAAATAATAAGTCCATTAAACAAAATTAATTAATTATTATTTTACGCGGTTGTCTCCCATCGCGGCTCAACTGGCGGGGTCGCCATATGAGGTTGGGACAAAGAAGACGACATTCCCGGTTAACGTTCAGATTATTAATCTATACTTAAACCTAATACATGGGTTCTTATACTAGTACACTGTATACGTTAACGTACACACTTATTACTTATAGTCACTACGCCACACCATCATTCATAAAAAAAGTTTTACTTATTGCCATTTGCCATGTACTTATTAAGTAAAACTTTCTTTTTCTTGTTTCTTTCATTCTTTCTGTTCTTGTCATGTTAGTAAGCAGGGTACAAAGCTAGATAGTAAGTAATTAAAATAGAGTTTAAGAATTCCGACGTAAGCCTCTATTATTAGTTAAATTCAAATAAGTATTACAAGGCGAACAACTTTACACCTGGTAATAAAATGTATATCTTGATTTTGTATATTTAATTTATAACATATAATTTATACATACAATTAATGTAATTAGCAAGCGTATGTTAATTGCAAAATGCATAATTATTTCAAAGTTACTAAATTGGCATTAAAAATGGACAAACCCAAAATCCGGTAATTCCAAAGGAACATCAATCGCGTTCTGTGTTAAATCAGTCTTTTGACATTTATTAGTGTACACGCTATAAACGTCAAATAGACGTCTGCAGACATTAAATTGATACATCAATTAAACGTATGAGTTATGACGTTTAATACATAGTTAGTAAAAAACAAAGCCGTTTCCCATCTGTATCTCCCTATAATGGTTATTTTTGGTCTTTAAAACTACGCAACAGATTTTGACGCATTTTTGACCGAATCACAATAAAGGGGGAAATTACTATGTATCCTCAGCTGTAGATTTTTTATTGATGGTCATTAAGAGGAAGGTTCATAATATGAGTAAACATTAATAATATATTTTAAAGAATAATACGGCAAAACAACGCTTGTGATCTGTAATTAAGTACAAAACTAGCTACATGACCGAGCTTCGCTCGGTATTCAAAAAATTCAAAAAACACACATAAAATGACATTTTATAAAAATGATTCCTAGCTAGATCGATTTATCGCCCCCGAAACCCCCTATATACTAAATTTCATGAAAATCGTTGGAGCCGATTCCGAGATTCCAATTATATATATGTATATATTATTTACAATTACTCGTTTATTGCCATAGAATCCGAACCCGCCCGTGTATCTGTGCCAAATTGATTAAAATCGTACTAGCAGTTTTACTTAACAACTAAGATTAACGCGGTCAAACAAACAAACTCTTCAGCTTTATATAATTAGTATTGGTTAACTTAACCAAATCAGGCCCTAAAAACCTGCACATTTGGAATTATGTTGTGTCATCGTATGTAGGTATAGCTCTTAAAACGCTATCCCTAGGCCAGCTAGGCTAGCTGGCCTAGGGATAGCAGTCTTTTCAGTGCTAATTACTGTGGATCTGATTTTAAGCGCTTTTAACGGAATTTTGAGGGAAATACCTGGGTTTTTATATTAGACCAGTACATCTATTACATCGAGATAGCTTTTTAATTAAAAATTATTTTCAATTTTGTAAGTCTCGCTCAAACTCGAGAACAGCTGAACTAACTTGGCTAATTTGATCATGAAATGTTTGTGGAAGTGCAGGGAAGCTTTATATTAGGAGGAAAGTAATACGAACTTCACCGGGTCATCTTGTTTTTAATCCTTCGATCGTGAATTCTTGGAAATCTATTGTTATTCTATTGTGTCTCGCTCACCAGTGAGCTTATGGGGCTTGATGGGTTAAGGGGAAGACAGCTGCCAATTCGACATCTTTGTGCAGTTTTCTAGACGTATGTATTTCATTGATTGGCACAAAAAAATATATGTGATTTTTGATTATATTTGGAAAAGCTTGTCGAATTTAAATAATAAAATAATGTACTCCTACTGGATGAAAAAAAAAAAATGCTAAAGTCACATCTTTCAGGAACTTTAAACAGTTCTAACTAAAGTAATAATACAATCTATGCTTTAAAAAATTGTTTATTTGATACCTTTTACAAAAATCCAAAGATTGCCGGATTTAATTTTCGGTTCTGACATCTAGATTTTCCATAATATTTATTTTCTCTCTAACAAATGAAAAATGTATCCACGCTACCGAGTGAACACTTCACATGTCATTCTCTCTGGCATGGAAATCTACACAGGTGCGAGAGTGATGCGAGATCAAGGTCATTGGCAGTTGTCAGCGTCTTATTATATTATGTGTGTTAAAAATGCAAGATGGCTGTGTTACTTAAAATCTTTGCAGAACTATAAGGATCGCGAAAACATATTGTTCTTTATGATTATCTCGACCAGACAATTCATAAACAACTTGTTGATAAAAGAAATATTGGGGTATAAAAACACTATATATAAAACACTACATTTTGAAAATAGATCGACTTTATAACAGCATAAAAATCAGTACAGACAATTGCTAGTTCTGTTGATTTACGTGAACCAAACACAGAAATGGGAACGCTTCCAACATAACCTGAATTTAGGACTATAAATAAAATAATATAAATAAAAAACACTTTTCATACCATTAATAAAACAAATCAGTCAATCAAATTGACTATATTGTTTATGCCTAAGATAATATACAATATACTCAACTTTTATGAATATAACGGTAATTTCCTAACTAGATATAAACACTTGCCAAGTGCGAGCTAGGCACAAATAAAATATTTTGTCGTTTGGATTTGAATTCAGGTTTTTTTACGCCATTTGGGCTTTTAGCCGTAAGCCGTAGCAGTAAACTGTTTTGTAATATTTATAGAGTTAAACATACTACGTCAAACTTATTTTCGAGAACTCTTCTAAGTCGGCCTACTTGTTCGTTCTGTCTATTTTGGCTCCCACACTTATTATTTAACTGCCCTACCATCTATACTGTAGGTACTCGGCGAAACCTGACGGTAGCAGTCATTGACTCCCAGTCAAAAACTTGTCATTTTCAACTGCGATTGACAATGAAGTGTCAGATGTTCCTAGTTAGGGATTGCAATCCCGCAAAGCGGGATCCCGCGCCAATTTGTAATCTGCTGGATCCCGCACCTACAAAACGCGGATCCGCGGATCCCGCATGATCCATTTTCATAATTTCTCGGGGAGCCCATATGATGGAATGGAAGTTTTGATAGCAGCGCTTTGTGCCAAACCCGATCAAAGGCCTTCGCAATGTCCAAACTAACAGCAAATGCCTCTCCCTTCGACACAATCGCCTGATCCCAACGTGGTCGTGGGTGGTCGTCGCAATCAATGCGGAGTCATAATGTTGAGAGGTCCCTGACTTCAAGATTGCTGAGGCATTAAAAGCATTTTAATTTTAAGATCTAATAAGACTAGAGTGATCATATGATTTCATTGTTACTTTGTTACAAAACAAATATTTTGTGTAGTTTTGTTATTCGTAGATTTTGTGGCATAATATGAGACATTTTCTATTAGTAAAGTTAATTTTTAATAAAACATAAACCTATAGTTTATTTATTCAATTTTATAACATAAAATCCTATATGCGGGATCCCGCGGGATCCCGCGGGATTTGCCCAATCCCGCAAATTAATCCCGCGGGATTGAATAAGGTGCGGCACAGAGAGTCAATGACCGCTACCACCATGTTTCGCCGAGTACAGTATAGTTCAAAACTTGTCAGATTAGACGTGACCTGCGGTCTACGGATGTGACACTAAAACAGAGTAAAAAGGTTAGTTTGTCGATAAGAAAAGGAACCAATCTCGTGTATGCTACTTGTTTGTAGAAGTTTTAGGATTTTATATTCAGCAGCAGATGGTACATACCTTCGTAAGTAAAAACTTTTTAGGTGCGATAGCTGTAAACAAGAATCGTTGACTTTCAAATAAAAAAAAGACGGGATGCACTCCGGGAGTGCCGGCAGAAGTGAAAACTTGATTACTAACGTTGTGCATTTTTAACCCATTTTTTATGAAAATCGATTATTAAAAAATCGTTTTTTTAGTTAATCGAAACCCTTACAATCGATTAAATTTTTTATCCATTTCTTATGAAAATCGATTTTTAAATTTTTTTTTTAAATCATCAAATTCGAGTTCGAGTTCGAGTTCGAGTTCGACACAAAACACTACTCTCCAACCGTCTTACGGTTTTTCCAAGGTTTTTCGATCAGCACGAGAATCGGACGCGAGTTTCACAGTTTTTACCCATCCCACAAAAGTGCTCAACGCCGCTAAAGAAGTTTTCACTTAAAAAAAAACACATTTTGTCGTTGTCGAGGATACATACGGCGCATTTGCTCTGCTGTCTACACATTGTAAATATTGCATGAGCAAACACACATACAAGTATATTGAAACAAAAGACAAGTTGGAGATAATTTTTTTTCAGAATTGGCCGTTTTAATAGAATTGTGTTTTGAAGCGTGCTACGAGGGGAAAAGTCATAACATAAAATTACTTTTATAGCATTTATTGAATCAAAAATGTATTATTTACACAGGTTTAATTGTAGTAGAATATGGCTATAGTGAGGTAGGACAAAAATTTTGGGACAATCGCCATTCAATTGACCAATTTCTATCGGGTTCAGTATAAGTTCAGTCTCAACTTTAGGGAATGATCCCTATTTATATAGGTAATGAATTTAAATAGGAGGCGCCCGCAACTCCATTGCTGTAAGGACCTATTTTCACTTGGATTAGTGCGAGTGCAGTTGATTAGTGCAGGTGATTAGTAATTAGAATTAAAGGACTTGCACTAATCAGTCGCTGTCTACACTTATTTTCTCCTGATTACTAATCACCTGCACTTATCACTAAACAAAGTATATTCAGGCTATAAAGCTTAGCTACTAAAAACATATTGCACAATATTTTATGACAAAGTTATCTTATGACCTTTTGAGGACCTCTCTAAGGACTTTTCCGTCACAATGTAGAGATCCCGGTGATGCCAGATGCTAGGATTTACGTCAAAAGGTTTATTTTAATCTGCTATGTCTGTGCAGTTCCTTTGTACGAGTTACACGAGTTCCTCTTGAGTTTCGAGCTGCGAAGACGAGCAATATAAGCCTGTGTTTTGTAGTCAATAAGGTTTAATTTATAATTTTTCTGTCAAAATGTCGTGTCACGTTTCGGTGTGAGATTATGGACAAATAATAATAATAATAATAATATCTATGGACGCTTCACACTACGTCAGTCTGGCTCCGTGGTAAGTACCTGAAGGACTTATGTAACGGGTACCAGACAACCAAAATATATTTAATATTTTTATACTATACATATATTTAAGATTTTTATTATATGATGCACATATTTAATACACATCCATGACCCAGGAACTTTAAAAACTTTTTGTTCCGTCGGCGGGATTCGAACCCGCGACCCCCGGCTTGAGCTACCGACAGCCCGCCCACTGGCTCAGTGGGTGGGCTGTGTCATGTGTGTGACAGAGGTCGTCAATATCAAATAACGTGTGCAATTTTTGAGTTATATATAATACTAGCGACCCGCCCCGGCGTCGCACGGGTATAAAATATAAAGCCACCGAAAAAATGGTTAAAATCGATAGCCTGATCCTTCACGTGTCTACTTCTTATCTGTGCCAAATAACATAAAAATTGCTCCAGTAGTTCGCGAGATAAGCCCTTCTAAACAATTTCCCCCGTTTTTTCCACATTCTCTTATTAGTCTTAGCGTGATGAAGTATAGCCTAAAGCCATCCTCAATAAATGGTTATCTAACACTGAAATAATTTTTCAAATCGGACCAGTAGTTCCTAAGATTAGCGCGTTCAAGTTAGCCCTTTCAAATAATTTCCCCCGTTTTTTCCACATTTTCCTCTATTTCTTTGCTCGTATTAGTCTTAGCGTGATAAAATATAGCCTATAGCTTTCCTCGATAAATGGGCTATCTAACACTGAAAGAATCATCAAAATCCGTTGCGTAGTTTTAAAGATTAAAGGGAACAAAGGGACTTTGTTATATAATATGTATAGATATAGAATATATATATATATATATATATATATATATATATATATACTAGATGACGCCCGCAACTCCGTTGTCCGTTGGACTAAAAGTATTCTTACTCGAGATTCAAAGTATCTCCATACCTTTAATCAAAATCTATTGTAAAGTTTACGCGCAAGTCATAAAAGTTTATCGTGCGGTAACCGTACATTTTTCCGGGATAAAAAGTATCCTTTGCCGGGACTCAAATATCTCCATACCAAATTCCAGCAAAATCCATTTAGCGGTTTGGCCGTGAATAAGTAAAAGACAGAGAGAAACACTTTTGCAATTATAATATTACTAGATGACGCCCGCAACTCCGTTGCACGAAAAGTCGTTTATTGCGGCGGAACCGTACATTTTTCCGGGATAAAAAGTATCATATGTCCTTTCCCGGGGCTCGAAGTATCTCCATGCCAAATTTCAGTAAAATCGGTTCAGCGGTTTGAGCGTGAAGAGGTAACAGACAGACAGACAGACAGACAGACAGACAGACAGACACACTTTCGCATTTATAATATTAGTATGGATTAGTATGGATTCAATTGTTGTTAACTTTGATCACTATAATATTAGGTAAGGTCACTCATAAGCTCTATGAAGCCACGCATGAAAATCAGAGCTAGATTCCACAGTAACGGGTCAAAGGCGCTTTGAGGTTTATCAACCTTTGACAGTATTGCCAGGGACCTTTTCATATTTATTTGCCTTCGTTGTCTACCCCAGGAAAATTAAACATTTGACCACGAAATAATTCGCAGAGAGCTGAAAATTGGTAGAGACATTAAATACCCCATTATAAATAAAATCTCAAAGTCCCCGGTGATCCTTCTTGTGCAAAAATTTTTATTCAAGGTCAAATGTGAGAAAAGAAGTTTTACCTGTTTATTTTTCAAACGGTATCTACATTTTTAAATCATAAAAAAAGGTAGGACAAGAGTGTAGATCATAGAATTGTCTACAAAAAATATCTTTACGCTTTTTTCGTACGACTTATCATTCGTTACATAAATAGCAGGCTTATAGTTGGAAAAATCATATCTATGTATTTATATTATAAAGCTGAAGAATTTGTAGAACTACTGGTTCGAATTTAAAAATTCTTTTGATGTTGGATATTCTGAGATATCGAAGAAGGCTTTAGGCTATATAACATCACCCTGCGACCATTAGGAGTGAAGAAATAGATGAAGATGTGAAAAAAACGGAGAAAATAATTTGCAAGGGCTTATCTCACGAACTGCTAAAGCAATTTTTATATTATTTGGCACAGTTACAGAACAGACCACGTGGAGAGACGTAGGCTATTTTGTTTTTGAGGAAAATGTACAGTTTCCGTGAAATTTATAATAAACGCGGGTGGAGCCACGTTTAACGTCTAGTACTAGGTACATACTAGGGTTGTTTGACATGTTCTCGGCCTGACATACGAGTACGTCTGAGTGCCTTGCAAGCGTACTGTTGCTCTCTGTCGCGACTCGAAAAGATAAGATTTGATAACGGTAATAAGTCACGCAGAAGTATGTTTGGCTGTGAACAGCCCTCGTATGCTGTAATACTAGAAGTTCCGCTCTGCCCTGTTAATTATATATTTCACAGAAACCGTACATTTTCCCGAAAAACAAAATAGCTTATGTCCCTCCACGTGCTCTACTTTATATATTTGCCAAATAACATAAAAAAAATGTTTCAGCAGTTTGTGAGATAAACGGGGAAACACGGGGAAAATTAATTGAAAGACGAATAATTTTCCCCGTTTTTCCACATTTTCCTCTGTTTCTTTGCCCCTATTGGTGGCAACGTGATGTTACGTAGCTCAAGTCTTCCTCGATATATAAGACTATCCAATGCAAAACGATTTTTTCAATTCAAACCAGCAGTTCCACAAATTTTTAAACTTTATAATATAAGTATAAGTATGATTTTCCCAAACTTTAAACCCGCAAATTATGAGGAATGGTAGATTCGTATGAAAAAAGTGTCTGAATATTTTTTGTAGAGATTTTTATGATCTACATTATACACTCTTGCCATACCTATTTTATGATAAAATGTATAGTTTGGAAAAAAAACGGGAAAAACCTCATTTTCATACCTTTCACCTTGAATAAAATTTTTAGCACAAGGAGGATCGCCGGGGACTTTTAAGGTTTTATTTATAATGGTGTATTTAACGTCTCTACCAATTTTCAGCTCTATGCGAATTATTCCGATGTTACGATATTTTTGCGTCTAAATAGATCGGGCTAGTCGTCGACACAGCGAAAATTTTCAGAATAATTATTTTGGAATCGTTATTTGATTTTGTTGTCGCGAAAATCTAGTATTCTTATTCGTAGTTAAAATCTATACTAATAGCTATTTATTACACTGTGCTAACAGTATAAATGTGAATGTCTGTCTGTCTGTATGTCTGTCACCTCTTCTCAAACCGCAGAACCGATTTTAATGAGATTCTGTACTTTGAGTCCCGGGATGTCCTTTACATACTATTTATTCCGGATTTCTGGGGTCGCCGTTATCGAAATCGATAAGGACTGTATATATATTCCGGAGAAGAGAGTTAGAAAAATAGTAAATCTTTCGGAATCGAAATACGTGGTCGCCATTTCATTGGATATCTCCGGCGCGTTCGATCATGCTTGGTGGCCGATATATTATTAAAACTAAAAAATCGAGGTTGCTACTCTAATATTTATGCCATAATACGTTCTTACTTTTTTAATGGTCAAACTAAGCTTCGACTTGGCCATTGTACACACGCTAAAGATTTAACTTGCGGCTGCCCTCAGGGCTCTGTTATCTCGCCAAAACTATGGAATTTCGGATTTGTTGATTTATTAAGTCTTCCTCTACCACCGCTGTGCGTACTAGTTGGCTACGCCGATGATGGTTTTCTAATCGTTCAAGCAAATTCACGTTCCGAAATTGAATCTAAAGCCAATGATAGTCTTAATTTAATATCGAGCTGGGGTAAACGTAATCGCCTGAAATTCGCCGCGCATAAAACTTACCAAATTCTTTTAAAAGGTTCCCTTATATCTTCCCCTAGCATTAAACTTGACAATATTAACGTTAAACGCAAATAGTCACTCTGTTATCTTGGTTTTTACTTGGAAAATAAATTTACATTCTTAGAACATATAATTCAAACCCGTGAGAAAGCAAAGCGCAATTTTTACTCCTTTACCAAAATATCTACGTCGACATGGGGCCTGTCTTTCAAAACCCTAAAATTAATTTACATCGCTACTTACCTAGCTTTGCTACGGGGCCCCCGTGTGGGCCGACAGAGCAACAGTCGGCGCGGCTCGTCGCAAGTTGCTACAAAGTCAACGTCTTGCTCTTATATTCTTATGCAAAGCTTACAGGACCACAAGCACCGAAGCCTTGCCTGTGTTAGCCGGAGTTTTACCCGTTGACCTTGAGATTCAGCGTCGTGCGACAATGTATTATCATAAGAAAAACATTGACAACCCGTTTTTTAAGCGCTCGCGATAAAATTAAAATAGCAAGATTGTTTGAACCTTTAGGAAACTCTGTGCAAAGCCTAATCTCCGAATGGCAGTCGCGATGGGACTGTTCCACCAAAGGGCGTCATCTTTATAATTTTTTCCCTAATATTCGTGAACGGCTATCCAAACATTGGATGGATATTGATCACTGCGTTTCTCAATTCCTGATCGGTCATGGAAATTTTAAGGCCAAACTTTACGGATTTAAACTAGTAGCTTCACCCATGTGCGAGTGCTCGACCGAAGGCAACATGTTTGAACAAACCGCTCATCATGTACTCTGGGAGTGCAGTATCTGGCAGGACGAAAGAACTACTATGCTAAACAACCTATTCTGTACATCTGGAGTCGCATACTACGGTGATCTCGTGGACAGCACTAGGAACTTCCGTGCCCTCAAGCGTTTTTGTCACAATTATTATTGGCAACAGTCAAACACAATAAACTCCGATATTAACTTAGCTTTAGCTTAGAAGTCACAATTATTAACCTTATTTCCGTGGTGCTCCCCCTTAAGTTCTTTGACTTTCGGTCATTGCAACTTTGTGCTGTCTCCCGCTTTTATGGGGAGGGAAATTGGAATCTTCCTACTCCTCCTATTTTCTTCTGATTAATTTCGTTGCGGGTCCCAAGGCCAAGACAGATTTAGCATGTCCCTCGGGCTCCCTGAGATCATATCAAAGGGTTTTCGTGGTTGGATACCGCTGTCGATCCTGGGACACAGGAGATACAGTTGTGGGTATGTGTGGTGGGCCAAAGCCCGTAAAAAAAAAAACCGGAGAAATGCCATGGTGGAAACCATTGTACTCTTTCGAGTAAAACTAATTCTCAGGATCTTTTGTTCCTTTATCAACAAGAACCTGGTTCCCGGTTCCCACCCACACAAATGAAATAAATTGTTCCAGCCAATTATGCCCAATGTACCATTAGTACAATAGTGCATTTGTTTCCCTAACGAGAACACAATGAAGCTTGTTGAGAATTTTTCTAGCTGACGATTCAAAGCATCGAAATTCAATACTATGGAAGAGTCCTGAGGCACAAAAATGGTTGGCACGAAATGCTCATTGCTCACACCAAGGCTTACTGACATTTTAGTTTAAGGTGACGCCGCGTTAAAGTAAAAAATTGTTTTGGATATGTTTCAGATCGCTTGTTTAGTTTTAGGGTACCGTAGTTTGGTTGGTTACAGAACCCTAATACGGAACTCAAATCAGCAGATTTTTTGTATATTGGTAGGTTAATTAGTTACCGTGCATAATTTAAGAGTAACATTGTCCTACAAACAGAACAATCCATATATTATTTTTAGGACCATCAAATCAAAGTATGAAATCCTTTCTATCTCTGTTAGCTACCACTTTCAAGATTTTTCGCAGATAAAAAAGTTGTTTGTCTTATCAAAATGAAGCTACTCACAAACAATTTTGTTCTAGGACTGTAATCATTTGGTGGGTCTCAAATTGAAGAACTAGGTACACAATATGACAATTAAAAATACTGAATTAATAGTGGATACATTTATAATATATTAGTGGATACGGTAATTATTGGTGGATACGACTCATACGACAAACAGCATGTTATTATAGCGATCATAATATTATTGATTTTTATAAATCCTACTTATAGAAACTTAAAATGATGAGGCTAAATTGGCTGGACCCCAAGCTCCCATCGCGTACTGTGTGGACCCCACCAACTTACATCTTGTAAAGTGACTTCTTAAAGACTTATCAAAAGTTTAATGAGAAAATGTAAACTTTTTACATCGTTTACAAAGTGGCCGGTCTTGGCATAAGGTTCAGAAGATCATCTAGGACACCTAATATATCTATGACACTAGAGGTCACTCAGGTAGGGTCAATTTACATCGCAAGTCGCAACGTTGCGAAGCGCTGTGATGCATTCTTATGGCGACGCCTTGATAATTTGGCTGTAGCGATATCGATTTTTCTCAGCAATGACTAAAGCTAAGAAATTAAAGTTCATTGTCAGTATTCATCATGTCTTTGTCTTTGAATTACCCACAGCATAGCACGATTGGTCAACTTTCATAACACAGAATAATCAATCAAAAATACCTCTATAACGCGCCATCGTGATGTCACCGTCCATAGGCCCTTATCTCTAGTACAACTTGTTTTCCCCACCACTATTTGCGTATATATATAATACTAGCTGTTGCGCGCGACTTCGTCCGGTCCGCGTGGACTTCAGTTTATAGCGCGCGGTGTCAACAAAATTGGTGTCGAATTTAAAAGCTTTTTAAAACCCTGGTACCCCTTAAATCAAAATACCCAAAAACAGCTCGACGACCTCCGTGGCGCAGTGGTGAGCGTGTTAGGTTGGTGTATATATAGATCTAAGATATTTTGAAACAATTTGATGTTACTATGATAATACTAAAATTATGCCCAAGCAGCTGTAGCAAGGTATCTGTGGTTAAAAGAAAATAAACTGTAAGACAATAAAGATATTTATTAAAACAACCTTAACAAGTAAGGGTCGGTAGATATAATTATTTTCAAATTGTATAACAAATTATTACGTAATTTACGTAATCTAGCTTTCAGTATATTATACTTTCAGTATATTATATTAATAAGATACAACTCAGGAATAACACAGAACTTATAACTTTATATTGTAAAACAACATAATATCAAGCAATTATAAATCATCTAGCAAAAATAAACCATAGGCTTGTACAAAATCTTCTTTATATAAATTACAATAATTACCAAGTTACTTATTACTAAAATCTTTATAACAAACAAATAGGTACATCACCTTAAACACTGTCGGCCAGAATGAGAGCCGTACTAGGTTCGCTAGCTATTTTATACTGGGCAGAATGGATATTCTACCCACACTGAATAATAATTCTGGTACCCACATTTTTCAAAGTTTGGTACTAGAATTATTATTGCTTAAATATAATATTCTATATCTAAATACAATTAAACAAAATCTTAACTTAATAATATTCATAAAATAATTAAGAGACAATACTTTAAATATAATACTACCTTACATTATAAGTCTTTCCTTACAATTCAAAAGGTGGTTTATTATTAATTTAACATAAAAATTACGGCTTAATATTGGTGTTGTCCAATGGAATTATTATCTGAATACAAATGTAATTTCGCCTTAATTCATACATTTTATTCTTTTATCTATACTTATATATATTAACATATCTATTAAGCGCGTTGGCAGCTCAAGCCGGAGGTCGCGGGTTCGAGTCCCGCCGACGGAACAAAAAGTTTATGAAGTTCCTGGGTCATGGATGTGTATTAAATATGTGTATCACATCAAAAACATACCTGTAAAATGGGGCCAAGTTTCTATCGGCTAATTTTTGGCCTAAAAAAGAGTTGAAATCCAATCCAATGCCAAGTTCAGATGCATTTCATCGATCGTAATCATCTTCATCGACAACATTCTGATCCATAATACTTCTAAATTTGAACTTGGCAGGTTTTCGTGCTATACGTAACACTTGTTAATTTAATTAAGTATATAAAATTTATATACTTAATTAAATTAATCTGCCGATTCGGGCTAACCATCGATAATGACTTAAAATTATACAAGCGTGAAAATTATACAGGTTAATTTAATTATATAATTTTATTATTTAATTATACAATTAATCAAGTGTTACGTATAGCACAAAAACTTGCCAAGTTCAAATTTAGAAGTATTATGGATCAGGCTGTTGATGAAGATAATTACGATCGATGAAATGCATCTAAACTTGGCATTGGATTTGATTTCAACTCTTTTTTAGGCCAAAAATTAGCCGATATGAACTTGGCCCCATTTTTACAGGTATGTTTTTGATGGGATTTCAATACTTTTTTTCAAGAAATCTTATACTTATGGTTTTTGTGCCACACCCGAAATAAACAATACTTTCGATGGATTGCACTAGTGGTATTTGTTAAACTATCAATAGAAGCCAAATTATTAAGTTGACAGTTATATTTATTTAATAAGCCATACAGTGCTGTGCATTATACATATAGTTCGTAGATGAGCCGACTCACGCTTGACCGATTTCTTAAATTTCTTTATTGTTTTTTAATCTACATATTTTATACCACACGACCTGTGTGCCAAATTTCATAACGCTAGGACAATTGAAAGTGGCATCTTAAGTTCGAAGATGAATCAACTCACGCTTGACCGATTTCTTAAATTTCGCAATTTTTTGTTAATCCACACTTAACACTCGACCTGCGTCACAGAATATATTATATTAGTAGTACCAACCTGCATGCCAAATTTCATAACGCTAGGACAATACTTGGAAGTGGCCTCTATAGTTCGTAGATGAGCCGACTCACGCTTGAACGATTTCTTACATTTCTTAATTTTTGTTAATCTACTTATAACACACGACTTGTGTGCCAAATTTCATAACGATAAGGCAATTGGAAGTGGCCTCTTAATTTCGTGGATGAACCGACTCACGCTTGACCATTTTCCTAAATTTCTGAATTTTTTGTTAATCTACATAATATAACACCCGACCTGTGTGCCAAATTTCATAACGCTAGGACAATTGGAAGTGGCCTAGAGGTTTTGATTACCGGTCAGTGAGTGAGTGAGTGAGTGAGTCAGGGCCAAAATTAGCTATTTTTACAGGGAGATATCTCAGGATCTACCGAAGCTATATCTATGAAATTTGGTATACTGCTTAAATACTAGTATATAATTACGTAGGTATAATTTTATCTTTGTACTCGCAATAGACATTGAGCTACAGGGGGGTCAAAAGTGCGTCGAAACGGTTCGTGTAAATAGTGCACGGCAAGCGCGCGGCCTGCTGGAACTTGGCCGCGCACGGCCGTGCGCTTTGATCATATAATAAAAATCTTAAATATATGTATAGTATAAAAGTATCCCACCAAAAACATACCTGTTAAAATAGGGCCTAGTTCCAATAGGCTAATTTTTGGCCTAGATTAGAAGTATTATGGATCAGGCTGTTGATGAAGATGATTATGATCGGTGAAGTGCATCTGAACTTGGCATTGGATTAGATTTCAACTCTTTTTTTAGGCCAAAAATTAGCCTATTGTAACTAGGCCCTATTTTAACAGGTATGTTTTTGGTGGGATTTCAATACCTTTTTTCAAGAAAATATCATACTTATGTTTTTTTGTACCACGCCCGATATAAACAATAGTTTCTATAGATGCCGCTAGTGGTATTTGTTAAACTATCAATAGAAACCAAATTTTTAAGTAAACAGTACTTACAGTGTACATTATATTAATTTATTCATGACAATATTTTATACCCCTCCTCTCGTCCTCCCACTCTCCTCATCGTATTCTCATTGTGTCACTAGTACATAAGAATTTTTATCTCAAGTTCGTAGATGAGCCGACTCACGCTTGACCGATTTCTTAAATTTCTTAATTTTTTGTTAATATACATACAACACACGACCTGTGTGCCAAATTTCATAATACTAGAACAATTAGAAGTGGCCTCGAAAGTTCGTAGATGAGCCGACTCACGCTTGACCGATTTCTATTTTTTTTTTAATTTTTGTTAATCTACATATAACACACGATCTGTGTGCCAAATTTCATAACGCTAGGACATTTGGAAGTAGCCTCTAAAGTTCGTAGATGAGCCGACTCATGCTTGACCGATTTCTAAAATTTCTAATTTTTTTGTTAATCTACATAATATTATTATAACACACGACCTGTGTGCCAAATTTCATAACGCCAGGACATTTGGAAGTAGGCCTCTAAAGTTCGTGGATGTGCCAACTCACGCTTGACCGATTTCTACAATTTCTTATTTTTTTGTTAATCTACATATAACACCCGACCTGTGTGCCAAATTTCATAACGCTCGGACAATTGGAAGTGGCCTAGAGGTTTTGATTACCGGTCAGTGAGTGAGTGAGTGAGTGAGTGCCAAAATTAGCTATTTTTACAGAGACATATTTCAGGATCTACCAAAGCTATATCTATGAAATTTGGTATACTGCGTAAGTACTAGTAGTAATTACGTAGGTATAATTTTATCTTTGCACTCGCAATAGTCACTGAGCTACAACAAAAAATATTTTTTAGAGTTGAAATATTTGGTAGTAAATTTAATATGTATGTATATATTTTTTAGTGTTTTACTCTATTTTTTAGTGTTTAAATATTTAGTAGTAAATTTAGTAAAAAAAATTATACACAAAAAAAAAAATTTGTGTTTAAATATTTTGAAGTTAATTTTTGTACAGGAACCTAGGTAATTACTATTTTAAGCTGAAAAATAACTCAAGCATGTTAAATATTTTCGTATGAGAAAATGATTTTGGTATTACGTATGTATGAGAATTTCGAGGGTAACCCGGGCTCTTAACACGTTCACTGCGTTATGGGTCCTTTCAAACCCCGTACGTTGACATCAGTCAAGGAGCTGGGCTGAGGAGCTGGGAATGTAGTGTCTACTCGCTGTTGCGGAGATCGTAATTTGGAGAGTTTTTGTTGTATGAATGAGATGAATAGATATTTATGTTTCTTGCATGTAATTGAATTGGGAATCGTAATAATAATCTACGGGGTTTTTTGAACCCCGTTGCGACCAGGGAGTAAAAAATGTAATTAGGTGCGTCTACGGGGTCTATATTACCCCGTACAGATGATTGCCTACCCCGTACGCGGTGATGAACTCATTTGCGTAGGCGCGTCCTGAGATGCAAAGTGTATCGATAATATTTTTTTTCGCGGCGTATGTTGGAATCATCTCATAAATTATGGTAAAATAGCGAAGTAGCCGATAAACTTGATGTATCAACATCTTCAGGATTAGGACAATTAGCATCATCAGAGTTATTTCGCAAGGTATTACAGCGATTTGTAAGTCCAAAATACGATGTGATCACTAGCTCTATTAATATAGCAAAATGTTATATTAAATTCAGAAAACCCTCCACAAGACAATAATTATAAAAATGAATTATTAAATTTAAATACATTTAAATATGCTGTAAAAATATCGATAGTTTTATAATGTTTACTCCCACAACTTACATTTTATCGATAAAAATTTATTATGTGCGTTACGGGGTTTTTGGCATCCCGTATTTTAATTAAGTTTTTCATTGCGTTACGGGGATTTTTTTGTTTTTATTGTACCTACGTGCAGAGTAAGGACAGTGTAGAACACTTAATACTCTTTGAAATGGTATAAAAAAAACAATGATAATACTATTTTTGTCAATTTTAGAGGGGCTTAAATGAAGTCTGACATACGGGGCACTTTCGCACCCGTAACGCATAATAATTCGTTTCATAAAGGGGCGTGCTCATCCCCGTAACGCACTTAAGTTTAGATTGAGGATTTGGGCCTACGAAGTTAACGTGTTAAGGTTCTAAAATTTGTACATAGATTGGTTCAAGCATACATTTTAATTTGCTTATAGCTTATATGAAATGTATTTATGGTTTTTAAATTACGCGACAAAGACCATTTTGTCGCTACGCCCTTTCCAGCTTTGCTTTTTTGCTGGTCCATTGCTTGTTTTCACGGCCTCTCATACTCGTAGAAAACAAGCAAACTAAATCATATCCAACACTGTTTTTTACTTTAACGCGGCGTCGCCTTAAACCGCGGGCGGCAAGTCTGTCAATTTGGAATATTATCACGCAAAGGAAGGAGCGGAGGGCGCTACGGCTACTACCACATACAGTAAATAATCCGACCAAACACTAGATACACATCTTAAAATATTGACAGAAACGTTGTCAAATGTTGAAAAAAACTATTTGTTTACTGTCTATGCTTGTGCTGCCTCTAGCATGAAAATAGTGCAGTAATCGTATTCACTAGCATTCAATGTGTATCTTCTTATAAGAAGCTTTAAATGAGTCATTTAAAAATGTATTCCATCTTAACATTGCGTTATGAACTGATCCTTAGGCTCAGAAGGCCGGAGCCTCCAAGACTATATTAACTGAGTCACCAGAGGTCACCAAGTCTTGTCTGTACCTAGATAAAAGCAAGTTATTATTAAGTTACAACTTGGCACCTCACATAAAGTTGAAAGTTTTATAATGTTGATTTTGATCTACTTTCGTGGCATGTTAATTTGTGTTAGTTTATTCAAAGAAATACTTATATTTTCTACAATAATTTTAGCGCAGAAGCCTTAGAAAAATATTGCAGACTAGATGAACCGGGGAACGCCTCTTAATATAAACCGTCCTTGGATTTTAAGACCAAATCGGATCAGCGCGAGATTTGTTTGTCTCGCTTAAACTACATATTTATTAAAATAAATAATTAAAATCCATATCTAAATATATATAAAACCCAAAGGTGACTGACTGACATGGTGATCTATCAACGCACAGCTCAAACCACTGGACGGATCGGGCTGAAATTTGGCATGCAGGTAGATGTTATGACGTAGGCATCCACTAAGAAAGGATTTTGATAAATTCCAACCCCAAAGGGTTAAAATAGGGGATGAAAGTTTGTATATAATAATACTTCAGGCAGTCCGGTGCGCGAGCGCTCAACGCACGGTCGCGTCACGCGTGTTATCGACTATATTATACTTAACAAAGCTCAACTGTACTTAAAGTGAAACTTAAAAGTATCGAAAATGGCGCAATGCAAGAAATGCAAACTTTTTGTTTCATTAACCAAGGATGACATAGTCAAATGCAGGGGTGATTGTGATACCGTTTATCATAAAAAATGTGTAAATAAAAAGTTCCTACACTCTGCAATGTGCGACAACTGTCAGAACTCCAACAGCCCCAAAAGGCAATTAGAAGACCCAATAATAGCACTCAACCCCAACGAAGAAAGTGCCGAGAAGGTTTTGGCTGAAATAAACAAAAGTTAGCGGTAATTTTTAGCGTGGAGAAAAAAATTGAAGATCTTAATAATAGTGTCGAGTTCTACGCTGAAATGTATCAGTCGTTACATGACTATAAAGAAGAATCGCAAAAGAAAATCAAGGCGTTAGAAAACAGAAATATTTACTTGGAGAAATGTACAAAAGCTTTGGAAGAACGAGTACAGGAGTTGGAGATGCAAAACAAAGAAAAAAACATTGAAATACATGGATTAGAGAAACAGGAATCGGAAAATACAAAAATACTAATTCAAAATCTGGCGAAGAAACTAAATCTGGACCCGCAGGAAGTTGAAGATGCCAAGAGGGTAGGATCAGAAAAAATAGAAGGCTCAAAACCCCGAATTGTGCTGGTTAAGCTACGTTCTAAAACAGCCCGCAATAGCTGGCTGATGGTGAAGAAAGAAACTAAAATAACTAATCACAAAGTATATGGTAATGGCAACGAAAAACGAATATACATAAATGAAGATCTTCCAAAAATTAAGCGGCAACTACTGTGGAGCGTAAGAAATAACCTAAAACCTAAGGGCTTCCAGTATATTTGGGTACAAAATGGCAATATATTGGTTAAAAAAAATGACGAAGAAAAAAAGATATACAACATTAGATCGGCAGAAGACCTATGCAAGTTCGAGGATTGTAAACAAGCATAAAAATGAGGTGTGTACACACTTGGCTACATAAAATTTTTTTAAAAAAAATGGCAACTTTTAGTAATTTAATTAGCATACCAAGTAGCACCACTTTTAAAAAATACTATGATATATCTACACTAAATAACGACATAGAACAAAACAGATTATGGAATACACATATAATACATCTCAATATAACCTCACTTAGAAAGCACTTTAATGAACTACTCCTATTACTAGACAAATATAATTATAATATAGATATAATAATATTGAGCGAAATAAATATAAAGATGGACGACCTTCCACTATATCAAATACTAGGATACAATACACATATATACACGAGAGAAACCAGAAGAGGAGGAGGAATATTAATCTACGTCAAAAATGGAATAAATTTCGATGCTCAAACAGTGAAGGTAGAAGCTGTGGAAATGATTCACGGACGGCTTAAATATAGAAACAGCACAACGCATCTAATCGCCGTATATAGACCACCTGCCAAAAACAAATTAATTTTTATACAACAATTAGATATCCTGGTGAAGTCGATTCCAGCATCAGAAAATGTAATCATTATCGGAGACACGAATATAAACATATTTAATGATTTAACAAATCCAATAATATCAAGGTACAAAAACACCTTGTGTGAACGAGGACTGCAGTGTGCAATACCGACAGGAGTGATAACGCGCGAGGCGATCGTGGACGGCCGGCTCGAGACGTCGTGCTTGGATCACGTGTGGGTGCGAGCGGGACGCAGCGATGACGACTCGTGCGCCTACGTCCTGGAGGCGCGCATCAGCGACCATTATGTAATAGGGCTATTGATGAACTTACGTGCAACTGATAACGAACAATGTTGTGTAGTTACAAACAATAGTGTGCGCGATGTATTATGTGATAAACTCGTTCAAAAAAAGCTTGTCGAATACGACTGGTCACAATTATTAAATATAGCTTGTCCTTTAGATTTGTACCAGACTATTTGTTCTGTCTTTAATCGAATATATAATGATAGCACAGTTACTGTTCAAATAAAAAACAAAAAAATTAGACAACCATGGATAGATAAGGAGTTGTATTCTATGTTATTACGGAGAGACTACTTATTTAGAATATGGAAAGCCGATACTAGTAATATGAATAAGAGATTAGACTACACAAAATACAGAAATAAAGTAAATAAATTAATAACTATCGCAAAAAATAAGTATAGACAATCGGAAATCGTAAAATGTAATGGAGATTTTAGGAAAATCTGGTCAAACATAAATATGTGGTTGGGTCGTAAAAAATCTAGTTTAGATGAAGTAATTTTAAGACATTTAGGGAAAACAGATAGTGTGGAGCAAATTTGTACAAATTTTTCTAGGACATTTACGGAAGAAATCAAACAGATTAAACATATATGTAATAATAAATTTTTAGATAGAAACAAATACGTTAAGCCGAGTGAGGTAAGCTTTAGATATAAAAAAGTAACATCCACACAGATAGAAAAGATTATAAAAATGTTGTCTCATGAGAAAGCACCTGGTCTGGATAGAATTAGGGCAAAAGATATTAAATTAATGCACAAACAGTTAAGTCCTATCTTTGCTAATTTCATAAATAATTGTCTGTCAAATGGTACTTATCCTAATCAGTTAAAAAAAGCAATAATTCGTCCGATATATAAGTCTGGAAGCCACTTAGAGTACACTAACTATAGGCCTATAGCAATATTATCTGTTGTAGATAAAATTACAGAAAAAATTATTGTTGAGCAGATAACTACATTCTTAGAACAGCATAGTATACTCAGTGACGTACAATATGGCTTCCGGAGAGGGCGCAACACTATATCTGCATTGTCAGCATTTTCAAATTGTATTAACGAATGTTTAGACTCCGGTAAACAGGTCATTGTCCTGTTTATCGATTATAAAAAAGCGTTCGATACTCTGGATCATGATACTCTCCTACAGGCCATGGATGAATGCGGAATACGCGGGCCCACAAAAAGGTGGATAAAAAACTACTTATCAGATAGGAAAATAACTACTGTAATATCTGGTGTGGCCGGAACAGAGGCGGATGTGGAGCTCGGTGTCCCCACCGGCTCGGTGTATGGGCCAGTAGGCTATACTATGCACGTCAATAGCGTAACTAATGTCATTGTAAAATGTAAGAAATTCATGTATGCAGACGACATGTGCCTCATGTATGCTTCCAAAGACATAAATGAGGCCCAGCAATGCGTACAGGAGGACTTTGAGAATGTTAGTAAATGGGCACATGACAATGGCATTATTTTAAATCTCTTAAAAACGAAATGTATGCATATACATTCGCCGTACAATAGGAGCGCTAAATCTGTAAACGACAGGGACCTCACCATAGTGGGACATACCTATGAGTGTATGCACTCGAATAAATCTAATTGTAAATGTTCTGCGCTCGAGTATGTCGATACAATAAAATATTTAGGACTAACTGTTGATAAGCACCTTAGCTGGAGATCACATGTAAATAACGTTTGTAATAGGTTGAGGTCGTTGCTAGGAAAATTTTATCAGCTCAAGAATATATTAGATAAGAAAACCTTAAGAGTGGTGTACTTTGCACTAGCTGATTCACAAATAAGCTATGGACTCTCTATATACGGGACAACCTTTAAAACATATTTAGAAGATATAAAAAATATACAAAAAAGGCTATTAAAATATTTGGTTAGCAATAATGTTAAGAAAAAATGTAAAAACGATTATGACAAGTTATTTCCTATCTGTGAGATTTTGCCTATTGATAAAAAAATTCAATTTATGTTAGGATTAGAGCATTATTACGTAGATAAGTATAAAACAAAAATTATTAATAAGTGCAATACGCGTAAGGTTATTGAAAATAAACTGTTCCAGCCAAAAGTTAACAACTACTACGGTAAAAGGACATTAAAATTTATAGTACCTAAATTATTTAATAAAATAGATATACTACGACATGATATAAAATTAAGCATAGGTGCGCTTAAAACAAAATTACGTAAGTATCTTATGGAATGCTGATAATAAATACAGACACCAAATTTTATGCATTGCATATTTGCGCAATCAAATATGCATATGCATATAATATTGGTTTAGTCTCATCGATAGTAACTAGTTAAAATAATAAGCTAATTGTAAGTTACATAAGATAGATAATAATATATATACATACATATTATGTTACCGTTAGAATGCAGAATAAGTTAATGTGCACATTACCTAGGTAATCTGCATATTCCCTGTTACCATCCGTTAAAGTGTAAATTTTTTTAAGTAAAAAAGCTTATATTGTTAATCTGCAGTCTAACTGGTTTACGCATATGAATATAATAGGAAGTACTTATAGGTAGTTATAGTTGCATAATAATATTATGTATAATATTTAATATATCATACATAATATTATTATTATTATTATTATGTTTAATCTTTGTAATGTTAGCTTTGTTGGTTCTAATATGTTGGTAAAAATCTTGTATGTTACTCTAAAAAAAAAAAGTTTTGTACGTGTAAAATGAGCGCTTCTCGCCTTCAAACATTAAAGTTTGGCGAGATTATATTTTGTAACAACACATAAAATATTGTATTTTGTGAAATAAATAAAAAAAAAAAAAAAAAAAAAAACTTATTAACGCGAGCAAAGCCGCAGGCAAAAGCTCGTATTTTATATAAAAGTTTTGTTTTATAAGTTAAGCACGCTAGTCTGTCTGCTACCTCTTCACGCAAACCACTGAACTAATTTGATGTGAAGATACTACGAGTCCCGAAAAAGCAGGTAAGATGCATTATCATCCCAGAAAAGTGTACGTTTCCACGTTTCCCGCGCAATAAACGAATTTTGGCGCAACGGAGTTGCGGGAACCAACTAGTAATAAATCATTCACAAAAGTGATATTTATGCACTTAAATTAAGGGCTTTCAAATCACATATTAATTTAATTGAAATATTTTACAACATAATATTTTTTTAATTATTTCGTTCATAAAGCTTATGATATAAATTGAAGCACATAAAAGTTCTGACTTCGGCAAAACAGCATAATAAGCAGATGGGAAACTTCTGCAGGCAAACTTTCCTCTATATTGTGCTTTAATTGCGCACCGAAGAATATCAAACTTTTAATAATTATTGTGCTTTCTATAATTTGGTCAAAGTTGCCACAAAATCGGTGCAGTTATTTATTTATTATTTGAGCTTTTCTGATCTGGTTATTTTCATTTTCTGTACTTTGAGATGTTTTGAGCTATTGTACAGCTTTTATCGTGGGCTATGAGCGCGGCGACCGACTCAAGAAATTCCGTAACGAAAAAACCTAACACACCGCACTCCGACCGGCAAATCGGTGCGGCGTTGCCAGACTTCGGCACGGTGTTTGTGTGCGTGCGATGAATAGTACGAATTATAATTGCATATTAAGTTGATAAAAATTCTATGCAATAGCTTTACCGCGGCAGTCCCCGAGTGCCACACGTATTTTTTTTTGTAATTTTTTTTAACCCTTTAGGTACGGAACCCTGAATCTTCAGTAAAAGACCTCATCATCATTAGTTCGGACTACAAGTCTCACTAGAATGAGAAAATAATCTCTCGGGTCTTAAGACTAAGTTGATTGAAGCAATTAGTTATGTAAAATACAAGGCTACATTTTCCTTACTATGCAAAGAAAATGTTTGTAAGTTTGTTAGTCGCCTTAGTTATTTTTCTTGTATTGTCATTTTTAATATCTTTGTTGTTTAATAAATTCATGAACCGTTGAGTTAGTTGGCCTATCCTATATTAAAGCTAATTAAAATGTAAATGGATTGCAACAAACTCGTATCCAACCTAGAGTGGCATTAGATTCAGGTTTTGCTACGCTGAGGTGGTATTTTCAGCCATAAATAGTAAAGGATGCGTTAGTAGAACCTAAAACTGCTTCCAGAATCCCTAAAGCGCCATAGTACAACTAAAAGATGCAAGGTTGGCTGTTCGGGTCTAAGATTTAAGAATCGGCTATAGTCTATTTTCTAAAGTTGGGTAGGTTTAAGAATCTTCCAGTCTATTTTGACAACCGTAGTAAGGATAAAGGATGTCGAATTTACTGTAACTTCTTGGTGGAAATTCATGTTCAATTGAACAATTATATACACTTTTCTTGAACTTTATTCCACTTTATTTAAATATTATTTTATTTCTCACAATATTATTGTAATGGACTTATGGACCACCCAGCGAACTATCCTGAATCACACTGTTGAAGTTTATCTGAAAGTTAGATTTGTCATGATAACGTCTAATGGCGACGCGCTTGGTCGATAGATCTTTCTTTGAGCTACTATGAGCACATTCCCACAAACAATTGTATAGCAAAACAACATTTGCAAATCAGATGGTTTTCAGGGCGAGCGAAGCGAGCCCTGGTATATTCCACATCCTGAACATTTTGTGGTACTTGGGTGAGGCCGCCAATTTTTGCTGATATGACGCAGAAAAATTTTGCGAGAGAAAGAAAATCTACGCTGCTTGTGACGTTGGAGTACCTAAATTGTAGGAAATTTATTTCTCTACGCTATCATAGCGTTAAGAAATATGCCGTTGGAGCACCAAAATGATAGCGTAGAGGCTATCATAGCGTAGAGAAAATCAAACTTATCTCTGTAAATAATACACAATGCGGTTTGTATTATAGCCCCAAACATTTTTGACTACTCACATGATGCATTGATCGTTTTATGTGAAACAGTAATACTTACATTTGTGTCACAAAAAACTTCCTTTGAAAAAACTGTGTACACAGCCCGACTGAGGTTCAAATGTGAACTGTCTAGAAATGGCGAATATTACGAGATTTTCCATAGAATACGTAAAAACTCAGCGTTGCCGCTTCCCAATTTTACCTTCCCTAACACCCAACGATAACAATAAATCGGTATTATTGATGACGTTTAAAATGTTGGGTAGAATTGATGTTTCTAACGATTCATTTGATTGGAAAAAGTTTATAAAGAAAGTTATCTTAAAATACTATAAGAATTAGATCAGGTAATAGCCATTTATATAAGTATTCATAACATATCAGATTTATCTTCAAATCTGTCATACTTACTGCTACAGCGACAGTTAAAGTGCACGTCTTCCACGGCGGATTGTATATTTTAAGCTATTTTCTTACCTTTTTTTATGTTTAATTGTAAATATATTTTTAGACTATTATTGGAACTCAAATAATTCTAATGCATGCTTGAGCACTTTGTTTTCTTCGTTAGAATCAGTTTTCGAGCATAAGACAAACACTATACTTTTTAAAATACAAAAGGCGGAGAAAAATAATTGCAAAATCAGCAAAAATTGGCGGCCTCGCCCACTTACACTTTACGGAAAAACTATCATGTCTACATGAACGTAGAAAAACTGTGTCTTCAGAGTCGGCCACGCACACATTCTTACGCCTGTCAAATGGTATGGACTAGCGTAAAAATGTGTGCGTGCGGACCGTGTACATGCAGTCAACTGGCCGACTCTGAAGGACACAGTTTTGTGTATGGACTATGGTGGGACTCCGTCCGCCTTTTTTATACGTCCATGCATGACTATTGATCGTACTTTAACATAGTAATTTTTATTTATATGTAGAGAGATCATCAGTTAGTCAAGGTGTGACGACGCGAGCCCTCACAAAGCTTGGCTTTTAGCTAGTTATTACATTAGTTTTAGTAAGCTTATCAATAATTATTGTCTGTATTTGCAAATATTGCCATCAGCCATGGTCCTTTTAATATTAAGTTTCAGAAGTCCATAGAACGACATGTTCCATTCAACTTGTAATAAACTTTAAAGGTCGAAACTGTAATACGGCTTAAAACTATAACCGGCCGAAATGATGAAAACATAAGGCCGAGTGTACACTAACGAGCCGATGATGTTGCAGTATAAATATCATATAGTACAGAGCAGATGGCGCTACTAGCACATACATAAATCATAAAGGCTCCATTCCACCGCGGCGCACGATATCCACGGCCACGCGCACGCGTAGACGTGCACGGATTTATTTCTTCTTGAGTCAATTCGTGCGTAGCGTGTCCGTGGGTTGCAGTGGACACAGTCACATATATTTTCTTACAAAGCGAAGCTTGACGCACGTGCGTAGTCTCTCCGTGCTCCGCGGTGGAATGGAGCCCTAATACTGCTAAAATCCGACATTTTGCTCACGTCATAATATCAGAATATTGATAGAATCAGTGTTCAATGCTAATGCTGCCTCTAGCGTGAAAAAATTGCAGTAACAATATATCCTATTGTGCTTTAAAAATATAGGCAAGTTGGCTTTTACCGGAGGCCGGAGGGATACCCATTTTAATATTATTTGAGATGTTTTTTGATTCGAATAATTATTATGACAAATATTTTTTACGTGCCACACAATAAAAGCCGTAGATACATTTATACACATAATTTATATACCTTCAAAATTAGGGATCCTCTTTTGCTACTCAGGGGTGGTAATTGATAGGGCGAAGAATTAACTAGTTGATGATTATTATTACTTCGTTAGTGTACATCCGGCTTAACATTCTAAATAACTATAATGGCTACGTGAGGGCTGCTAACGATTTTGCGGTTCAACAATAAATCATAGCGAACATGTGTCACGCCGCTATTAGTGGTGTGCACCAGATTTAAATAACATAATATAATATATTGATATTCCACGATTATAATTCTGCGTTTTTCGTTGTGATGACTGATGAATAGCCATGATTGACTTGTCCATAGTCACAATCAAAATATGGTCAGTGATAGACGAATATGTCACTCGACTTGACTCTACACGTTCGTTCTACATAATCTTTTTTTTATTAGGCGGCAAACAAGCAACACTCTTGACAATACAGTACGTGAGTAAATAATCTCTTGTTTCTTTTATTTTTGTTATCAGGCGGTAAACGAGCAAACGTTTCACCTGATGGAAAGCAGCCACCGTCGCCCATGGACACTCACAACATCAGAAGTGTTGCAAGCCGGCCTTCGCCGTTTTCTTGAAGGTTTGCAGGTTGTAATTGGTCTGGAAATACTGTTGGCGACAGTTCATTCCTGAGTTTTGTTATGTGTTGATCCATTATACGAGCACTTAATAATTATATGATATATAATATATGTTTCTAAGTTTGGGAGTTTCATGAAAAACTCACATAATTGAGTAAAATAAGCCATTAGTCGTTTAAGACCTGCAGCTGAAATGCCTATCTAGTCACTAACCTGTCATAATATTTACTGCGCCCAAAGAATAGATAATCAAGCGCTATATTTGGGCACTTAGTGTAATGGACGATGGCTATTTGATCGAAATATTAGTTACTAAGAGACAACGCCTAAAACTAACATAAAATACTCGTGTCGCGATGCTTGTGCCAAAGTCCAGACTCGTCCGAAAATTTTGGTGATTTTTTTTTCGCCGAACATTTAAACCCAAAATAAAGTTTATGTCGAAACAGCGTTTGCCGGATCAGATATAAAGTACACACCACTAGTTTTATATACTTTATAGAATTCTAATTAAGTCTATTCGAGTTGAGAAATCAAAGATGAAATAGATATTACAAAAATGTTTTCACGCTAGAGGCAGCACCAGCATAGACAGTAGGCAAAAAGTTCGACGTTCAACATCGTTTCTGTCAATATTTATTTATTTATTTAATATCTATATGTACAAAATTAAGACAATATGTTTATAAAAGTGACAATATAACTATCACCGCTTCACCGATTGTAAACACCGCGAGATTGTAATATGACTAAGATATGGATTGTAAACAACCAGTTTTCCGGTGGTTTTAAATTAATTATTTCGTATTTATAATATATTAAATTGCCTGAATATATAACATTGAATAAAAAATAGGTATATTTAAAGTGCACTTTGAATTATAAATTAAGTTAATTTTAATAACCGAACATTCAAACAGCACTTTAAATACATCCAAATTTTATTTTATGTTATACATCTCATACCATTGGGCATTGAAGTTATTTTAAATACGAAATAATTAATTTAAAATCACCGGAAAACTGGTTGCTTACAATCCATCGCTTAGTCATATTACAATCTCGTGGTGTTTACAATCTTACGGTGACATAACCATAAATATTCTGTTATGACATGTGCAACATATTGTAGTATTTTGTGGAATTATTAATTATTATTGCATGTGCTAGTGGCTCCGACCTTAATAGAATTTTATCCAAAATCACGTCCTAATGGGCTGTTTTTAGAGTTCCGTAGTCAACAAGGAACCCTTATAGTTTCGGTCTGTCCGTCCGTCTGTCATCCTGTCCGTCTGTCTGTCTGTCTGTCTGCGGTTTTGCTCAGAGACTATAGGACCTACAAAGCTGTGATTTGGCATGAATGCACATATTAATGATGCCGACAAAATGTTACATGAAATCTTAAAAAAAAACATAATTATGGTACCTTCCTTAGACATCAAGCGGGGATGATTTTTTTTTTCGCGTCCACCCCATCGTGTGGGGTGTCGTTGGATAGGTTTTTTTAAATGTATGAGTATTCATAGATCATTTTCCGATTCAGGGATCTGTTTGTGAAATATTGAGTTTTAAAGTGGAAAAAATCGTTAGAGTCCAGTGTCCCCCCCTTCTACCAGCTAAACGGTTGCTTCTGGAAATATGCTGAATTTAAAAGGAAAACTATCACGGCTAAGAAGGGTCCATAAGTTATTTAGTAATAGTCGATAAACTAAAAAAAAAATGTATTCGGCGAAGTGTAAAGGAACTTTTCGTTTAAATTCCTTTGAAAGTAACTGAGATGATGTTGTTAGTAGTGTATAACACGTTATAAAATATGTACATAATACATTCATTGACCATACAAAAATTTAAAAAAAAACTAGCAGTACTACGGAACCCTACATTGCGCGTGGCCCGACACGCACTTGTTCTGAACAACATACGCTTCAGAATGTTGGGTAAACACTCTTAAGCTTAATTATACGTTTGGCAAACAGCCACATATTATATTAAAGCTATTCTATCCGCGCAAATAGTTTAAGGATCCATTGAACGATTGAGAGAACGCTGGTTTACATAGATGTTGATACATTAAGCTTCCAAGTATGTGGCAAAAAGGTCTTAGATAGTGCACAAAAAACAGTATGAAAACGCTTGCGTTGCAACTAGGCTTGGTTCACACCTTTGACATGGGAGAGCCATGCTTCGGCACGAATGGGCTGGATCGACCGGAGAAATACCACGGGCTCACAGAAAACCGGCGTGAAACAGCGCTTGCGCTGTGTTTCGCCGAGTGAGAGAGTTTACCGGTAATCCCCTACGCTTTTCCCTTCCCTACCCTCCCCTATTTCCTTCCCCACCCTCCCCTATTCCCTTCCCTACCCTCCCCTATTACCCTATTCCCTCTTAAAAGGCCAGCAACGCACCTGCAGCTCTCTGATGCTGCGAGTGTCCATGGGCGATGGAAGTTGCTTTCCATCAGGTGACCCGTTTGCTCGTTTGCCCCCTTGTTTCATTAAAAAAAACGCGGTACAATCCTGCACATATCCTGCAGGTTTTTTGCAGTAACTCTACGTCTTAACGATTAAATAGTGGCACATAATATTACAATGTATACGTACACCATTCACACATCGATTGTACTGCAACAAATCGTTTTGTTCCAAAAAATCCACTACAAGCCATCGCCAAACAAAAAAACGTGCCGGACAATGGCATGTGAACCTGGTCCAAGGCGTGTACCTGAACATGCAGTATGATGGGTGAAAAATGTCGAATAAAAAAGCTTTAGCTTAGGTACCTTTGGTGTAAAACTGATACTTCTGTCCAAAATCGCGATGGCATCGTGATGCGAAATATTATTCTTTGAACCTTTTTCATGCCACGACCTCAACGTGCGAGAATTCCCAACGCGCCTAAAGAAGTTTCACTTCAAAAAACACTGATTGCACTCCGCGAATAGGTACCTACTGGCAGATGTGAAAACCAGCAGCAAACAAGCATTCATTAAACCTTCAAAAAGAGAGCGCTTAATCGGCCACGCACCTGCATCTCTTGTAATGTTGCGAGTGTCCATAGGTGACGGTGGTTGCTTTCCATCAGGTGACCTGTTTACTCGTTTGCCCCCTTATTTTATAAAAATCGGCCAAGTGCGAGTCGGACTCGCACACGAAGGGTTCCGTACCGTTATAAAGCAAAAATAGGCCAAAAATTGCGTTTTTTGTATGGGAGCCCCCCTTAAATTATCATTTTATTTAAATATTATTTTTAATTATTAAAGTACACATATAATTAAGGCTTTTGTGGAAATTTCAAGTGCCTACTTGTTGTCATCGTTGATACCGAGCAAAAAATGTTTGAAAAATTACGTTTGTTGTATGGGAGCCCCCCTTAAATATTTAATTTATTTTGTTTTTAGTATTTGTTGTTATAGCGGCAACAGAAATACATAATCTGTGAAAATTTCAACTCTCTAGCTATTACCGTTCTTGAGTTACAGCCTGGAGACAGACGGACAGACAGACAGACGGACAGACGGACAGACATCGAAGTCTCAGTAATAGGGTCCCGTTTTTACCCTTCGGGTACGGAACCCTAAGAATATCGCACGCAGCACGGTAGAAAGAGAACCTTCTCACTTATTATTCCTCTGTCTCTCTCTCCGTCTTTTGAATTTTCAACAAGATCACGTGTCTTATTGTGAACAAATTCTAAAATGGAACAAATCTAAAGAAATTTTTACTTCAAATACACCAAAATACAAGCCACACAATCTTATAACGAACACGTAAAATGTATAAAATGATCCACCAATTTTTACTCTCGCGTAACGTCAATTTATTGATTCGTGTAACGCGCCCCAAATATGGTATCGATATCATTACGACAACATTCTTGCACTGTCAAGTACAATCTTCGTTTTCTGCTTCCTCGCTCGCGATTCTTGCGTCAATTCTATTTGAATAGCGAGTTTCTTACGCCGGTTCTTCTCGCCGGGTTAATTCCCGAACCGGTGGTAGGCATCGTATTATCGACGGTCGGTAAAGTTTTTGTAAAAAAATTAATCCGAATAAAAATATTTTGATTTAATTTCATTTGAACACTAAGATTTCTGATAGACATTCATAACAATATTAGAATGCGAAGGTTTGTCTGTGCGTCTTCACGAGAAAATTCATACTTCCATCCATACTAATATTATAAATGCGAGAGTGTTTCTGTCTGTCTGTCTCTTGTGAAACAAAATTCTAATGTTGGATAATAAGACACGAGTATTAATAATTCAACTGTTATTAAATGAAGATTTTGACAATAATCATACATTATCTGCCAAATTAAATTGAAGTTTAATCATAATTATATGTCTCTAATGGCTGGTTTACACGTATTAAGTTGATAAGTAGTTAACTAAATTTTAACTAAATTTTAAGTTATTGACTGCATGTAAACACAAAATTTAGTAGCAAGTAACAAGTTAAAATTTAGTTGAGTACTAAACATAGAAATTAGAATTTTGACTATTTTTTGTTAAGTTTGCTGGCGGGGTTTGTCACTTGACAGTTGACACATTTCGGGCAGGCACTTCAAATTAAGTTAAAATTTAGTTACTACTTATCTACTTAATACGTGTAAACCAGCCATGTGTGCCCGTTAGAATCCTAAACATTTTTTAATCTCGTGTCTTTATTTCTTGAGTGGAAGCAACATCAAACATTTCCATTGGAAACAAATCGGAACATTGATCATTCAGAAAAAATATTTCAATTCTTCTTTTACAAAATGTTTGCGTCCTTGGAATCCTTGTAAAAACAAACGCTAGAATTTAGAAAGGGTTAGGGCTCAGCTTTTAGCCAAGTTATAAACAACTTGTAATCGACGAACCTTGTAAAACTTATTGGACTTAACATTAAAAACTTTGATAAGGTCTTGATAACACTATAAAATCAAACCTACGTATCTGGCGGTTTCAATGAAACCCCGTCATCGAAAACCAGTGTGGGAGGTTATCTAATAATTAAACAAGCCATTCTTGAGTATATTTATTTATTTACACCCGCGATCTCGGAAACGGCTCCAACGATTTCGATGAAATTTTGTGTCCAAAGGGTTTCGGGGAAAAACCAATCTAGCCAGTTTGTAAAATGTTGTTTTAATCGTTTTTTGCTAAGAATGTGAAGTTAAATTTCGTCGTAAAAAGCAAGTGACGGTGGTTCAATAAAAAGTGTGGCGGTCGTAAAACTATTGAACCCGAGTTCAAAACACGGACCACACATTTTATTTTCTCTTTTTTTTCGGAAGCATCGTATTCAATATTTAATTCCTTTTATACCGAGCGAAGCTTATACGTAGCGATAGCTTATCCGTAAAAACTCAAATGTATACGAAACTGCGTTGGTAACCACAGCAATATTATTTAATACTAGACGTTCAGCGTGGCTTTGCCTGCGTAAATTAGGAATTTCGAAGACAAATTAGGCCACAAAAAATTGCCTATGATCCTTCACGTGGTCTACTTTTTATATCATATAATTGCTCCAGTAGTTCGTGAGGTAAGCCATTGCAAATAGGTTTTTCCACATTTTCCTTTGTTTCTTCGCTCCTATTAGTGTCAGCGTTCCTCGATAAATGAGCTATCTAACCCATCAATCGTCAAACGGCAGCCGGCTGCCACATAACAATTAAAAATCTAATGTGTCTGCGATACCCACGATGGAGGTGCTACCACTGAAAGAATTTTTCAAATCGGACCAGTAGTTCCTGAGATTAGCGCGTGCAAACAAACTTACAAAGAAACAAATCAGCTTTTTAATATTTTATTTAACCCTAGAACACTAACCCTTATTTTCCGACGCTTGTTACTAACCTTCGTCGTTTCGACTACGACATTTTAGAAAAGCGATTAAAAGGTCTTAATCAAATGAAATGTCTACAGTTTTGTTTTTCATTTAATGGAAATGTTGTATTTGAATTATTTATACTACTTTAATAAAGTGATATGGCATATTTATTACCCAAACAGCCATATTTATTACCAAAAATTGAGGTCATAGTTTGCATGATAAGTCAACAAGTTAAATCTTTACTACTACTATTTATGAAGATATTGTGGAAAAAAAACTTTAAAATTAATTAAATAATGAACACAAAATACTAATAAAATGAAAATGATATAAAAAAAGTAATTCTTTATATTATATTTGTGGCATAATATGTCAAGTTTGTGCTCTCCACACAACGATTTTTGCACTTGTAGCAAGTAATTTTAGGAGATATGCAACATGTTTTCCTTCTTTTTGTACAAGAGGTATATGAGCTTTACTATTTTGTCCAGTTTCTATAGTGAAAATCGAAATATTACTACTTTGCAAACATTTTATACGACCATCCATTATGTAAGCTGGATCAATTTCGATATGGTCTTTTTTTTCACTCCCTGATGAATTTTGATTAGCGCTTTCAGCTTGTAATAACATCCAAAGTATTATAGTTATAATAATAATAAACAATATCAAAAAAATAAATCCGCAAAAGAATAAAAATGCACAAAAATGTACAAGCCTAATAACACAAAATGTCACGTTAATACTAACCCTCGTCGTTTCGACGAAACATGGTTGCTGGTATGGCGCTTACAGCCCCCCCACATACAAAATACTACCGTCGGTCGCGAGGGCAACGGGTCGATAGAGATTAGCTGAAGTATGGAAAAAGTGCGATCGCGCGCTCAAAAGATAGAACGAATTTTTTTAAACCGCGTCGTCGAATCGACGAAGGTTAGTAATCCAGGGTTAATATTTAGCCGAAAAACATGTTATGACGCTAATACGCAGAATTCTGATTTTATTGGCGTTATTAACTAATATTGTGCTAATTGTGAAGTTTAACACTTCGCTGTACTGAGAATATTTTAATGATTAAACAAATAAACTAAAACTTTTTCGTTTTATAAACAGGATGTACCATCGAGGAGATTGATTCATGATCTGCCTGTGATTCCCCACGTCATTTGTTTGATTTATGTCAATTAAGAGCCATCGCAAACAGGGCGACTTGTCGACGCGTCTAGTCGCCGCGTCAGACGCGACGTTGTCGTTTGCATCTAGCGTCTTGTCGCCGCGACTAGACGCTGAGCTGTCGCTGTCGCGTGTCGCCTAGTGTGCGCCTACACTAAGTGTAAGTATACTAATTACTAATGATAGTCGTTAAGAAATGACAAAACTTTTACATTATTATTTTCTGTGACTATAGCTATGTTTGAAGAAAATAAGTAATGGAAGGATCAAAATCATTATAAACAATGTATAATAAAATTAATGTGTGGTCTTGATCTTTCACACTGTCAATCTTGCTTCTAATAATATAATTAATATTCAAGATCACGTGAGGATCATTAATCCATTGTAATGCACATTAGGTCAGTAGTCTATAAAGGTCCTAGGTCTTCTATTATTGTCGTTGATGCACTAAAACCACTACCTACATAGATTACAAACACGTCCTATTTTAAGATGTGTTCTTAAAATCAAAGTTTCATAATATTATTACTATTTTATGACCGCAACTAGGGCTTCACACGAGACGAGAGTAAGCGAGAGTAACAAAAATCTCGTCTCGGTCTCGTCAATCCTCAAAAATTGGGCTACCATGCCAGTGCGAGCGCTATGACCATCATTTTCCTTTTTGCCTTTACGTAATTATACCCGTGTAGAACCGTCAGCCTGGTACAAATGACCAAGAATTTTGTGTCAGTATCTCCAGGCCTATCATGTAGACACGACGCGACGATCTAAAAGTGTTACAATAACTTTAATAACCTATTTGGAATTTTGTTTTTTTTTGTTGTCAATTCAGGGTTTGACACTTTATAAAATGGCATTATGTTTTTTCGAGCTTATTGTATTTTAATTATAGAGGGGCTCGCAACAATACCTACCTGAGGCTCCTCAGAAGTGCCACAAAGATGACAATAAAAATGCGGATTTTATAATATCTTTTTTCTTTTGTCGTGATCGACTTTTCCGAGCAAAGCTTTTAACAGGGTACATCATAACATTAAAGTATCGGACATGGTTAGGGCATGATTTGGAACCCCAGGTCTAGGGTTGGGCACGATGCAAAACGATTCTCTGCAGCCTATCCTGACGTTTTTTTCCTTAAATTTTGATTTTTCTATGTTTAATTCCTCGAAATTCATAACGTATTGCCTGTGTAAGCGTAGTTCTTAAGTTTAGCTACTAAATAAGACCTTTTTTGTATTCATATGATATTTACATAAGAAGTATTGGTCAGATTAGTGTGAAAGCCTGAGAAAAAATAAAATGGCTGCCATTTTACAACCGTGAGAGATAGCAAATATTTGAGAGCCAATTTATTGATGAAATATGCCATACATCACGACATTTAAGGATCGGACACCGGTGTCGCGACACATTGAATATGGCGCGTTTTCGACCGGAAGCACCGCTTAACTCGAAGGGTGTGCCAAAATGTTTTCGTTTTCGCTTCGTTATAGAATCGCCGATGAAAATGTATGGAATTGACATAAGCGTTCGTTAATATGACTTTGACGTTCGACTCGTCTTTAAATGTCAATTCCATACATTTTGATCGGCGATTTTATAACGAAGCGAAAACGAAAAAGTTCCGGCTAAATGTCCAGGAAGTGATACTTTGACCGCGCGCTCTCCGCCTTCTTTATCGGAAACGGTTCACCGTATAATTTTTTTTTTCAACAAAAGTTGTAGAGAATTTTGTATTCTAATTTCTACATTATGGTAATAAATACAGATAACAAAAAAAAAAACATAGGAAATGAAATATTTACAAAAAAGTGCAAAAACCGATTTTTATGACATTAAGGGTGCAAATATACAATTACAGACTTACAGCTGGGTATCTCGAATTCCGGGGTTCTTACCTAATTTAAGCCTAAGTTGACTGGGCCACAAAGTTATCATTGAATTGACATGATCCGACCAAATGACGTTGGTTTGTCAACTGCCTAGGAATCAATTTCCTCGATGGTACTTTCAAGTTTCAACTAATTAAAAATCAAAACCACCCACCTTTAAGTCTTACTTATCTTATTTACTTTTAACAACACTTTCAAGCTCCGTGTAAACTTTCGCCACTCAAAATGCCTTCGTTATAGTGTTGGGTAGGACTTACAAGAGGCATTACAATTGTCCGGGACAAGACGGTGAAATGTAAGAGCGGCTCAGCATTATAACATGTACCGCTTCAAAATGATTGTCGCGGTGGTCTGAATTTTTTAGAATTTAGGGGTATTTTCAGGGATTTTAAATGTGTTGTCCAATTTACATTAAATCGAAATGATGGATCTTGTGTAACATTTAATTCATCCAATAAAATGTTAAATTTATTCAATGTCAACATGTATCTATGATTACAAAGAAATCTGAATCTTTAGATGAAGACGAAATAATAATAACTTTTAATAAAAATATTTTGAAACATATTATATTACAGTATATTATTTCTAAATCATTATGAATTTATATTTATATATATTTTAGGGGAAAACTATATAAGTAAATACATATATAAATTCACGCCTCAAGACGGCTCACATGTCGCGGCACGTCAAACGTACTGCTACGATTCAAAATTTCAAACGCCTCGCCTCTTATGAAGTGGGACACTGTACCGGCTCAGTACGAAAAAGTGGCACCTCTTACATCCTCGTATAAAATTCATGTCCTACCCAACAATACATCCAATAAAATGTTAAATTTATTCAATATCAACATGTATCTATGATTTCAAAAAATTTGAATCTTTAGATGAAGACGAAATAATATTCATTTTGAAACATATTATATTACAGTATATTATTTCTAAATCATTATGAATAATTTATATATTTTTAGGGGGAAAATATTATATAAGTAAATATAAATTCACGCCTCAAGACGGCTCACATGTCGCGGCACGTCATACGTACTGCTAAGTGCTATATGATTCAAACGCCTCGCCTCTTTTGAAGTGGGACACTGTACCGGCTCAGAACGAAAAAGTGGCACCTCTTACATCCTCGTATAAAATTCATGTCCTACCCAACACTACAACCGAGTACCGACCGGTCACCGGGCGCCGCGGCGGCTGGCCCCCCCGCGCCACCCCTGCGTCACTTCCTCTCTACCCCAACGTCGCGTTGCGTAGATGCGCCCGAGTGGCGAGTTGGCGACAGACCGGCCGGCGCCAAATCGTATTTCGTATGAAGTGACCATGCTGCAAGGAATTTGATTGGGATAAAATTATATGTTATTGTAAAAAAAACTAACACCCTATTTTTTTGGTTTATTGGACTCTCCTAATGATACTTAAGCCCTGGAAAAAATTTGGCAGGAAGGTTTAATTGCACCCTGTATATAGTGATTTAGAAGCACAGAGAAAAATATTATAATTATTTTGTTAATAATAATAATATATTTTTTTATTAAATAAGGGGGCAAAAGAGTAAACGGGTCACCTGATGGAAAGCAACTTCCGTCGCCCATGGACACTCGCAGCATCAGAAGAGCTGCAGGTGCGTTGCCGGCCTTTTAAGAGGGAATATGGTAATAGGGGAGGTTAGGGAAGGGGAGGAAAGGGAATAGGGGAGGGTAGGGAAGGGAATAGGGTAGGGGATCGGGCCTCCGGTAAACTCACTCACTCGGCGAAACACAGCTCAAGCGCTGTTTCACGCCGGTTTTCTGTGAGAACGTGGTATTTCTCCGGTCGAGCCGGCCCATTCGTGCCGAAGCATGGCTCTCCCACGTATATTTATTTATTCTCTCACCTTAATAATAATATTACATTTATATCATTATCATAACAATAAAATAAGGCATTTAGTTCAGTATTTGTGGGGTGACTGGAGTATTAAACTAGGCAGTATCCTGCTTGTATTTCCTTCAAGCCCCAAGCGGCCACATGCGGCCGCGATAACAATACAAATCTATTGTGTCTCGTTTTTTCCACGATCGAGGGAGACACCAGGCCATTTTGTTTTCATCGAGTTGAAACTACTAGACTGATTTTGATAAAATTTGGTACAGGCATTGAGTAGACCACAGGGACGGGCAAAGCGTACTTTTTTCGCAAGAAAATGTTTCAATACCACAAGATAAACTGTTTTTATGCCGCGCGCAACTTCTAGTAAAAAATAACTAACTGTAGAATAATAATTCTTTGAAAGGTCTACCGTACAAGGCGCGCTGTTATGAATGTTATTTTAATGATATTTACGTCGATATTCGCACTGACAGACAATGATCAAGGTCATTGGCAGATATAGAGGCCTTAAAGGAAAATTTGGTCAAAAATTAAGTCCCTAATTTTATTACATAATTATAATGAGAATCGAGTACCGACTACCGAGTACTCTCCCTAAGTATCGAAAGTGACTCACCGATCATGCTGTAATGTGCTAATTTAGGGAGAGAGGGCCCTTAAGTAAATGGTTCATGGACATTGAACACTTAGTAAATTATATGCGGCCGGCGCGGCGGCGTGCGCCACGCGCCGCGCACTGGGGTCCCGCGCCCGCGGTGTCCATGCGTTGAGTAAATGATTATTTAAATTTAAGCTACATTTACTCAGTGATCAATTGATACTATTTTTTATATATATTTTTTTTTCAACTAATATAATAGCCAAATATCACGTCCTCGAGTATTGAACATGTTTCATCAGTCATGCTGTATAAAAAACTCAAAGCAAATAACATTTATTATTATGTTACTACCGCGCGCGTTGTGAAGACTCAAATACGACCCAAATGGGTCGTCTTTTATTTAGTCTGTCTCTTTTATGTAAATAGCATTTCGTATCTTTTGTTTCACTTATCTGTTAATGCAATTTTGGATTAGAAAATTGTTCGGAAGAGATTTAGGGCCGGGACACAACAACACGGCACGGCGCCGTACGGTGCCGCGCCGTGAGAAGTCACGGCGCGTGTCGTAAAAAACTACTGCACGGCGCCATACGGCGTCGTACAAGTTACGACGTCGCGTCGTAGAAACTCATCTTGAATTTCTATGTGAGTTTCTACGGCACGACGTCGTACGACGCCGTACGGCGCCGTGCCGTAGTTTTTTACGACGCGCGGCGTGAATTCTCACAGCGCGGCACCGTACGACGCCGTACGGCGCCGTGCCGTGTTTTGTGTCCCGGCCCTTAGGCCGAAAAATAGTATGAACGTAACAGATCTGTATAAGTAGAATATCATTGATAGTAAATTATATTCTCATCTTGTTCATCTCATTATTGTGTCGGTCAAAGGAGAATTTTCTGCAATTAGAACTAATTGGTCCTTTCCTAAGACTCAAAGTATTTCTATACTTACCAAATTTTATCAAAATCGATTCATCGGTTTTACGTAAAGAGGTAATAGATAGTCAGACATTTTGGTATTTAAATAAGTATGATAATATTAGTATAAATTGTAATTTTTGTCACCCAAAATTTGACAAGCTTTGGCGCACCCAACGCTAAGTGTCTTCCGACGTTGACAAACATTAAAAATGGTAAAGGTTTTAAAACCCCCTATTAGCTACTTTTGACAGAAAAGTGTCTTCATAAAAATTAAGTCGTCCACGTACCTACATTTAAAACTTTAAGCCCCATACATACGTAACTATTTATCGTAGCGATATTTATCGTAGTGTGTAATGTGTCGAGCTAGCGACCGGTCGTGCTCCGCGTTACACACGCAGCAAAAGTAAGATTTTTGCGAATCGCGCGGCACATTGCCGCTGCACGTGACCATGGCGCTCGTGGCCAACGAGTTGCTGGCGTTTATCCAGCACGCCATCGACACTATGGACGAGGTCAGCATCATGCAGATCTGCAAGTCCTCCTTCTCCAGCGAGGAGATTTGCAAGGGCAAGCAGCTGCTGTACGAGACGCTCGGACAGAGTGCTAATATGCCGTCGCGACGAAGAGAAGGAACGGAAAGAAGCGTGCAGGACATCATCTCCCTACTGAAGCAGACGGATCCTGATGAGGTGCCGGCTTTTGTGGCAAAGGAGCTGCACAAGCTGCCGCCCGTCACGCTGGACCACGTCGACGTCGTCAGCCTACTGAAGGACAACAGGATCCTGAAGGAGGAGCTGGCCGGAGCTGCAGGCATCAGAGTCAACGATCAGTGACTTACGTATTGAATTATCGCAATTAAAAAGCGGTAATTCAATATGTAGGTCACCTGATGCCGCATACGTCACCACTCGTCGTAGCGCGCAGACGGCCACGTTTAGCCCGTCAGCATTATCGGACGCGGACGGGTCAACGAACACCGCCGCTGCCGCTCCCGCCCGCGCTCCCCTCCCGGTTGCGCCGGCGCCGAGTCCACAGGCGACTCAGCAAAACTACGCGACTGTTGCTGGTCGCCCCGCACCTCCCCCGCGGGCGAAAACTAAAGGGGAGAATGAGAGCCGCAAGGCTCCGAAGAGTCGCGAGACTAAGAAGAGCCGCAAGGTGGAGTCTTCTCGGCCTGGCAAGGACGAAAGCAGGAGGTGCGATGAGGAGGGCTTCATACTGGTGGAGAGGAGGAAGAAGCCCGCCGCCCGCAACCATCGCGGCACCGCTCCATATGTACCTGAGCTGCGTCTGCGGAGCGAGGTCCCCGCGACGCCCCTGTACATATCCCGCCTGCACTGGTCCATGGAGGTCGAGGACGTCGTGGACTACATCCAGAAGAAGACGACACTGCGCCTGAGTGTCAAGCGTCTGCAGTCTCGCCACAAAGTCAATTTTAGCTCCTTTGTGGTGAGAGTACCGACGAATCTTCTGACGACTTTCGAGGCGCCGGAGTTCTGGCCGATGGATGTAGTCTACCGGAGGTTCCGGGGGAGACTCCGGAACGAAGCGAGTCACGTCGCCGGCAAAACGTGACAGTGTTAGTTTTTTAAGTATATACAAAATATTAGCAAAATATGTATGTTAGTTTTAAGATATTTATTAAATAATTATAATATGTATGTTAGATTTTAAGGTATTTATTATATGGGCCTCTGATGCCTGAAATAAATGATTTGATTTGATTTGATTTGATTTGATAAATCTGTGCAGACCAGTTTACGCAGTTTTATCGATCGTGTGTATGAAAAATCGTTGTCGATAATCGTTCGTCGGTGGCAGTTGCAATTTCTATCAGATAAATCGTTGTCGATTACATTTGCACAGTTTTATCGTTACGTGTGGACGGCGATCGCTCAGTTCGGCAGTACTTCACGGAGCTTTCACAGAAATATGTCGGAAGACGAAAGAGTTGGACACCGCGGTCCGCAAACTACTTCAAGATTTTATAGAAAGCTACAGAAACCTAATCTTTCATGAGGACTTATAGCTTCTCTCATAATAGTGTCTCGTTTCTTTATTAGTAGAGAAACTAAAGCCAGCAGATTTAAATATGCCTCTACATTGCCAATCTTGCGGAGCGAATTTCAACTCACTTAACAAGTTGGTATGAGAAAATTGCTTCCTTTTCATGAGCCAGTCTTTACACCATAGACTCCGCTTCTTTTTTTCTTTAAACGCATAACCAGGCCTAATATAGCAAGTGCATCATAATCTTCCATTGTTAACATGTATCTTGCGTGAGCTTCTGCGGAGAACTGCCCTATCGACGTCGATATCGGAGCCGTGTGGAGGCACTAGGAACGTTCGATTTATCTGCACAGTCTGAAATCGCTACGATAAACAGTTACGTATGTATGGGGCTTTAATTGGTCAAAGTAGACATAGGCAGTCTCATTACTCTCATTAAACTCTTTCCAATGTGCCTATTAAAAATATTAAATGTCAGTCATCGATAAAAAAAAAAATTCTCAGATCGCACATTTATCCACTCTTAAAATGTATTATATTATTATAAACGTACTATATTATGTTATATTATTATTATAAAACTTTTTCTCTACGTTTCTTCATAAGAGGAAAAAGTCTTAGCTACTCTAGTAAGTATACAATTACATAGTTTTTAATTTTATACTTCTGTAATGTTCTTCGGATTTATGATAGAGTATAATAGCTATTAAAATAATTAATATTCAACACAATATGTATTATAAAAATCATCTAAAAACAAAATATTAATTAACTTAATTTTGGTAAACAAAAAACTTAATTTTTTTGTTTATGGAATATTTGAATTTTAAAGCCATCTAATTTATAAGTTAAAAGCAGGAAAAAATATTATAGTCCACATTTCAGATTATTATAATCGTGAAAATTTATTATCTATATTTGAAAATATTACTAGAAAATAGTATCTAGTTACCTAAAAAACTTAAATGTATGTGCAGCTAAAAATACCATCCAATCTAAAACTAATTAAAACTTACTTGAAACTCCGATGAAAAATCAAAAAATGCACATCACACAAATACGTTTGGCAATTGGCAAATCACAAACACTGCCACTGAAAAAAAAAGTCGCATTCGATATTCAAAAAGTTTCCGCGCGCGGGAACCAAAATGGCGCCCGACCTCTGCCTGTGCGAGCTTGGTTTCGACTGTTGAAGACTTCGGCTCGCACGAACCATGCCGCCTCTTTGGCGATTTTGTTACTATTTTATCGAAATTATCTTAAAAATGTATTTATTGACTCTGCTTACTAACAATGTAGTTAAGTTCTATCTATTAAACATCTTGAAAGTTTCAAAATACTTATTATGTGCGCATTTTGTTTTAGATCAAACCAAAGAGGCATAAAGAGGGTATAAACTGCGTAACAGATCAAACTAAAACAAAATAAAGTAAGTTATATTTTTAATAAACACATTTATATAGCGGTAAGTGGTAACGTAAATATAGTGTTATTTTTAATCATTAAATGGTAAGTATCTCATGTTATATTATTAATTTATTACTTATGTTATATTTATTGTATGTACGTCACATTTAGACAGGCAGATAAGCTCTAAGAAATTTAAGGCTTTCGAGAATCCAAACTAATATTATAAATTCGAAAGTGTGTCTATTTATCTGTCTGTCTGTTACCTCATCACGCTAAGACCACTAAATCGATTTTAATGAAAAAGTATGGGAATACTTTAAGTCTCGGTCCTTCACCGGGACATTACTTTAGGGTTTGTAATTTGTATGGTCTTTCATAAATTAAACAGATTAAACTATAACCGCACATTTTGACCTGAATGTAAAGAAACAATATCAAATTGAACTGTAAAATATCTGAATCAATATTAATTGAAGCACCTGTCAATAATATTAATCAACACATCCTTAAGTCCTTGTACACTCGATCCCGAGCAATATTAACTTCTCTTGCACTTGGGAATGCGACCCGGGGTTCCCGTCATGAATATTGACATAGTTTTTACTTCTCCAACACCTTTACATAATATATTTACTTGTATATACCTATTCAACATCATCAATTCTATACTCCCATCCATACTAACACAGTGGCGGGGCAAGACCTAAATTAGATGTGGGCAAATACATATTGCGAGGCCCCCTAAAATATATTTTGCGAGGCCCTATGATGGATGACGCAAGAAGACGGATTTTTGGAGAGAAATATTTTTTGATACTCAAACTTTTATTTGTAAAACTTGTTTTAATGAATATTTGAGTATCGAAACTCATAAATCCTTTTAAAAAACCTCATGGTCCAGGGGGCGCGAGGCCCCTTAGACCGCGAGGCCGTGGGCGGTCGCCCACACCGCCCACGCCTTACGCCGCCTATGCTAACGTTATAAATGCAAAAAACTCAAACTCAAACTCAAACTCAAATTCAAATTTTTTTATTCAGAATAAATTTTTGCAAATATTTTCTGAAAGTCTACATGATGCCTACCACCGTTTCGGGAACTAACCCGGCGAAAAGAACCGGCGTAAGAAACTCGCAGGGGGCCCACTTTATTTACCAAAAAAAGTGAGAAAAAAATTAATCTTTTAAAATAAAGTTTACAATGCTGTAACTTAAAATTATACAATGTCAACATACATACATAATTGTAAGTCATAAAATAATGTAGAAGTAGCCTTGCAAGCAGCCATCCTACTCCCAAGATGTGCCGTCGTTTATGAAATCATTGACCTTATAATAGGGCATAGGCTTTGGCACACAAACGTTCTTTGACTACTTTTTTTAAATTTATTAATGGAAAGATTTTGATCGTTTTCTGGGATTTTATTGTAAAGGCGTACACATTGACCTTTAAAAGATTTACTAACTTTACTAAGACTGATCACCGGTATTTCTAGTTTGTACTTATTTCTAGTGTTTCTTCCGTGAAAAGTATGTCATCTCTGTCTGACTGTTACCTCAAGCCACTGAACCGATTTTTCTGAAAGGCATGGAGATAGTATGAGTCGCGAGAAAGAACATAGTATAGTTTTATCCCGGAAAATGTAGCGTTCCCGCTCGATAAATGGGCGTCATCTAGTAAGGGTATATTCCCTTTGGAGCTTGGACCCTAAAGATATACAGGATAATATTACAAAACTAAGTGATAAATAATACTTCAGTTAAGGGCCCTTAAGGACGCCGCGTTAAAGTAGAAAATCGTGTTAGATTTTTTTGGCAAATTAAAGTGTACGCTTGAACCAATCTATGTACACATTTTGGAAGCTTAAATCACTCTCCTCTGTTGGCAAAATAGGAATCCCTTCTTTGACAGAGGTCTTTTTGATTGATTATTCTGTGTTATAAAAGTTGACCAATCGTCTTATGCTATGGGTAATTCAAAGACAAGAAATGGTCGTATATCTTCGTTTCGAGGGCACATCTTTAACCATCTCCCCTAGCATTGAGATACTTGGCGTCAACATATCGAGCGAAATCCAGTTCTGATATCATCTAATTATTCTAGAGGGTAAGGCCAAATTAGCCTCGAAGAAGCTTGGTGTTCTTAACAGAGCGAGACAGTACTTCAGTCCGGACCAACGCCTACAACTCTACAAGGCGCAGGTTTGGCCTCATATGGAATATTGTTCTCATCTATGGGCAGGGGCGCCAAAATACCAACTGCTCCCTCTGGATCGTATCCAACGAAGGGCCGCTCGAATTGTTGACAGCCATAGTGTTTCAAACAGCTTGGACCCCTTGGAATTACGCCGAGATGTAGCTTCACTCTGCATCCTCTATCGGTAGTGTCAGGGGAGTGCTCTGAGGAATTGTTCGGAATCATACCACCTGCAACTTTTCGCCATCGTCCCACGCGAAAAACATACCATCCTCATCACCTTGATGAGTGGCAGTCTTCCACGGTGCGTTTTTCGCGTAACTTTCTGCCGCGCACTGTAAAACTCCGGAACTGTCACCAGCAGTTTTTCCGGACCTATACGACCTGCAAACCTTCAAGAAAAGAGCGTATTATTCCCTTTTAAAAGGCCGGCAACGCACCTGCAGCTCTTCTGATGTTGCGAGTGTCCATGGGCGACGGTAGTTGCTTACCATCAGGTGACCCGTTTGCTCGTTTGCCCCCTTATTTAATAACAAAAAGACAAAGACATGATGAATACTGACAATGAACTTTAATTTCTTAGCTTTAGTCATTGCTAAGAAAAATAGACATCGCTACAGCCAAGTTATCAGGTCGTCGCCTTAAGGGTCCGTATACGAAATTACGTATCGGTATCCGTATCCGATTTCGCTGATTTAACAGACGTGATTTAACATTTAAAATACAGTATTTCTATAAGTTTTATTGCACAACATGTAAGATCATTTCCATTATAATCTAATGTTGGAGCTAGATTTTTTATTTTTTTAAGTATTTTAAATTAATAATCCAACTCAAACCCGCGACAGTTTTGTGATTTTTGCTGTAAAAGGTTTAGAATATCACCTGTTTATGGATTGTATTGACGTTTTAACGGTATGAAAAAAATACAATGTACTGTTGAGAAAGTCGTCTATAAAATGTTGGAATTACTTTTTACCACTTTAATATGAAATAGTTGAGTAAAAAAATATGTAACTCGGCAAAATTTTAGAGAAAATGGGCAAAGAATTGCTGTTAATTTCGGCAACTTGGAGCTGTAATTAATAAAAAGAAAACGACAGAAATAATCTATACTCAGATAAAATTCTATCCAATTCGATAAAAAAGAAAAAAAAAACAAATTGTGCCAAAAAACACGATTCAAAACAACCTAAATCTCACATTATATTACTCGTCGCAAGGTTCGAGTCGGCTTTTCGCGCTTAAATATATTTTAAATCTAATACTTAATTTATATATATATATATATATATATATATATATATATATATATATATATATATATATATATATATATATATTTAAGTCTTATAAGGGGAAAAAACCTAATAATATTTCTGTAGCGAACCTTTGCAATTTCGTATTCATCGGAAAAATTTCGTATACGGACTCTTAATTTAGAGTTCATTGTTCACTGTTCAGTTCTAAATAATATGTTACTTTCGAGTTAATTTGCTTCTAAGAGAAAAGCCCTTCATGAACTTGCACATATACAATGTAAAATTAGTCTACGAATTTTGGCACAGATCACGTGTTAACATATTATTAAGTTTAATTTTTTTTTGTATTTAAAGTTTTTACTTTTTTTTATGAAATAAGGGGGCAAACGAGCAAACGGGTAACCTGATGGAAAGCAACTTTCGTCGCCCATGGACACTCGCAGCATCAGAAGAGCGCAAGTGCGTTGCCGACCTTTTAAGAGAGAATAGAGTAATAGGGGAGGTTAGGGAAGGGAAGGGAATAAACCCTACCCCCCCGGTAGGGAAGGGAATAGGGTAGGGGATTGGGCCTCCGGTGAACTCACTCAGTCGGCGAAACACAGCGCAAGCGCTGTTTCACGCCGGTTTTATGTCAGAACGTGGTATTTCTCCGGTCGAGCCGGCCCATTCGTGCCGAAGCATGGCTCTCCCACTCTACGTAAAATTACAAGTTAAATACAAAATGTTTGTCTTCAACTGTACGTCAGATATAATAGGATTGATGAAGTTGCCAGTGAAGATCTAAAGAAGTTGTAGACCAAAGATTAACTATTATAATTAATGGGAACCCTTGCAAACCCTAACAAACTTCAGGTAATTTATATCTTGGATCAGATAAGCCTTGTTTAATAAGTTCGGTTAAATAAAACAACATTATGTACTTTTATACTTACACAAGCTGGTGTACCAAAAGTTATATAGTGATAATAGTCCCTGTTTTTTTTAATTTTGTATGGGCAATTTCATGACGCTAGGGCGCCTTCCCATAGAAATAACATTACTCTTTCAGCAGTTTCAGCGTTGCTATTTTCACAGTTACCTCTATATAATTAATAGTATTTTTTTTATTGAATAAGGGAGCAAACAAGCAAACGGTTCACCTGATGGTAAGCAACTACCGTTGCCCATGGGCACTCGCAACATCAGAAGAGCTGCAGGTGCGTTGCCAGCCTTTTAAGAGGGAATACGCTCTTTTCTTGTGGTTTGCAGCCCGTATAGGTCCGGAAAAACTGCTGGTGAAAGTACGTTCCAGAGTTTTACAGTGCGCGGCAGAAAGTTACGCGAAAAACGCACTGTGGAAGACTGCCACTCATCAAGGTGATGAGGATGGTATGTTTTTCGCGTGGGACGATGGCGAAAAGTTGCATGTGGTATGATTCCGAACAATTCCTCAGAGCACACCCCGTGATACAACCGATAGAGGATGCAGAGTGAAGCCACATCTCGGCGCAATTCCAAGGGGTCTATATAATAAACTACCTCTACATAGTAGTTTCACTAAACTAGTAATTCTTGTGGGTCATAAAACTTGTTGATCGTAAATCATTAGGATTTTTTATTAAATAATGGGACAAACGAACAAATGGGTCACCTGATGGTAAGCAACTACCGTCGCCCATAGACACTCGCGGCATCAGAAGAGCATCCCTAGATCTTGCAATTCGCTCAAACCACTCTTGTATTCTATCTGAAACAGTTTTATGTCATGGACCATAAAATTCTCGCCACAGTCAAACTCGATTCCTAAAGCTGTTTATTAAGATGAAAGTAATATTAAAAGGATTCACGAGTATATTATTTTCTGATAATATTAGTAACTAGCTGTCCCGGCAAACGTTGTTTTGCCATCTAAAGTATATCTACTTCATCAGTTAACACAAAATCTTACCCTCTCTTTTTTCCACTAAGACGGGTGGGGGGGGGGGGGGGGGAAATGTTATACACCAGATGTTAAGTTGGAAGAAGACAAATGTATCTGCGAAAACCGCATTCAAATCAGATCAGTAGTTTTCGTGTGATAGTGGAACAAACATACAGACAGACAGACAAAAAACTAACCACATTTTTGGCTTCTATAGCGATGTAGTGACACCCCCCGCTTGTTATTTTTTGAATATCTATAATGTACAGAATTTTCATTTCAACAGTTTTATTATATGTATATGTCGCAGGGAAAAGAGGATATCAGGGATTTCACGATATCCCTAGGAATATCACGAACTCCCGGTAGATGCCGAATATTCTTGTTTGTTACGTCTTCTTACTAAAAATATCTAGTGATATGTCATTTCACTAAACTAAATCTAGTGAAACGTCAGAAAAGCGGACATCGCCGAATAAAAATCAAGCCATGCATTTCTCTCGCTTGCTTACGTACTTTGATAGGATCATCTAACATCTGAATCTGACAAGCAAGATGTTAGATGATCCATGCGTCGGATGGGCATGTAAAAAGTCGGTCCTGCGTCTGATCTCTCGCCGGTCGTGTCACTCTTCCGTCCCACCGGGTTATGCGAGTAAAGGAATATAGAGATTGCTCTTGTGTACTGCGCACACACACGGGCACTATAAAATTACTCTTGGCCTGGTTTCAATGAAACCAGCTACCGTCACTAAAACTAGAGTGGGAGTTATTATTATTATTATTATTATCACACGTGTAATGCAACTATAGCAGATCTGAGGGGGCATCACCATAATAATTATCTCTGAATCATACAGTTGAAACCAGCTGAGAGTTCTTCATCAGATACTTCAGACCTTTGATTTTTGACGTCAAATGAAGCGGCCGACCAAGTTGAATATTTTTTGTAAAGGTGGCATGTCGATCTCTAGTTTGGTTAGGCTCTTGTATAGGCACATGTACTACAGGTACTCCAGCTCTTCGATTATCCTAGTTTTTACGGTTCCGTACCCAAAGGGTTAGTCTGTCTGTCTGTCTCCAGGCTAGACGAGCCGCACCAGCACCAGCGACGCATTTGTTTCACTCCCACTAGTGCTCGTGTCACGTGTGGGTACTAGGGCGAGCGGGAGAAATGAGTGGCTCGATTTTTATTCGGCGGTATCCGCGTTTCTGACATTTCACTAGATTTAGTTTAGTGAAATGACATATCACTAGATATTTTTAGTAAGAAGACGATACAAACAAGAATATTCGGTATCTACCGGGAGTTCGTGATATCCCTAGGAATATCGTGAAATCCCTGATATCCTCTTTTCCCTGTGACATATAGATTATTGAGGAGAATCTGCCCTTTGTTCCTCTTTATTAATATGCCTGTACTGTGTATGAAGGAAACCCGTCATCTGTTCAAGTTTCCCCAATTCTCTAGACTCGCTGAGGCATATTAGAATTATAGAATAACACATTATTTCAGTATTATTTTTGCAATGTACCAAAATGATATAATAATGTTTATTCCATTATTCTTGTTTTTCCTGGTACCCGGAAAAGTGAACACGTGTGTTAGGATATACGAGTAGATAATATTATACGTAATAATAGAGCCCTTAGGGCTCCATTCCACCGTGGCGCACGGAGAGACTACGCACGTGCGTCAAGCTTCGCTTTGTAAAGCCGCCTCCCCATATAGACGAACGCACTGCCAACGTTGGCATAGTAGACATCCTAAGTATTATTAATTATTGTACAAAAATAATAAATATTCAATGTACAGAATTGACTTTCCTACGATTTTATTACATATAGATGTTCCGCGCGGCTTCGCTTGCGTAATTTAGGAATTTCACGCAACCGTACATTTTTCCGCAAAAATAGCCTATGTCCCTTCACGTTTTTTTTTATATATTAAATAAGGGGGCAAAGGGCGCTCAAGTCTCTTGCCAATTCTATTGATGTGCTGTTGCTTTGCCCGAGTAATCTCTTTCTTGAGGGACCTAGAGGCAAGGTTGTACTCCTTTTTATATGTGCTGGTATTTAAATTCCGAGCAGACGCCGCGTTGGCCCGGGATTGGTAAGCCTCCTGCTTCCGGCGAGAAGCTTTTTTGGGGGATGAACCAAACCAGGGACGAAATCTGCCGCCAGTTGGCACCACAGAGGACGGAATGAAAAGTTCCATACCCTGCATCACCACATCGGCAACAGAGTTGGCAGTGTTGTCGGGATCATCCGGCGAGACGCACACGTGCCCCCAAGGATAGGTTGCAAAAAACGACCGCATCCCATCCCAGTCTGTCGACTTGTAGTGCCACACACGACGGTATTTAACAGCACGCTGTCTTAACACCGTCGTAAGTGGCACAGAACTCCTGACAAGGCAATGATCCGACGAACCAAGTGGTGCGATTACGGATATTTGGTAGCCGTCAGGATTTGAAGTCAGCAGGAGGTCCATCAAGGAAGGACTCTGACCATCCACATCTGGGATTCGCGTAGGCGTAGTAACCAGTTGTGTCAAGTCGTTCGCAAGGGCAAAGTTGCAGACAGATCTCCCCGCATGATCAGTTTTACTGGAATTGAGCCAGTCGGCGTGGTGGGCATTAAAGTCGCCAAGTATTATGATCTCTGCGGATGGGATCTGCTGCTGCACAAAATCTGAAGCAGCTTGCAGGTGCTCCAAGAGTCGGTCCGTCTCGGGGTCACCACTATGGGACCTATATAGGCATGCATAGACGCGAGGGTAGTCGTCGCAATCTATGCGGAGCCATAAGATGGACAGGTCCATGACCTCAAGATTGCTGAGGCGGTGAGAGCAGATATCATCTCTGATATACACACACACTCCAGCTTTGGGTAGAAAGGAGTGCTCGAGATAATACCCTGGGTGGGAAAGGTATGATGTGTCACTCGGAGATGATATCTGCGTCTCGGTTAAAAAGAGCAAAGCCGGCTTTGCCGTCTCAAGGTGGTAATAGACGGCATTAAGGTTGGAGTGTAATCCCCTGATATTGCAACAGTCCACGTTTAATATCGAGGGGGGTGCCTTTGTGTGTTTGCTCTTGCCCCGAGCAGATTGGAGCGCAGTTTTGCCCTCCCCAGAATACGAGGGGCAGCCTGGACGTCCACGCTCAGTTCCAGGGGTTTCTGAGCATGGACGTCCAGAGAGGGATTCTCCAACGCAGTTGGTACCCTCCTGGGGTAACAAATTGTTTTTCAACTGCGGCATTTCTAGAGGGGTAGGGGATTGGGCCTCCGGTAAACTCACTCACTCGGCGAAACACAGCGCAAGCGCTGTTTCACGCCGGTTTTCTGTGAGGCCGTGGTATTTCTCCGGTTGAGCCGGCCCGTTCGTGCTGAAGCATGTCTCTCCCACGGACAAATGGTCTATTCTTCATGTTTACCAAATAACATAAAAATTGCTCCAGTAGTTCTTAAGATAATAAGCAATTTCATATAGTTTCCCCCGTTTTTTCCACATTTCTCTCTATTTCTTCGCTCTGATGAAGCTTAGCGTGATAAAATATAGCCTTATAGCCTTCCTCGATAAAAAGGCTATCTAACAATGAAAGAATTTTTCAAATCCCACCAGTAGTTCTTGAGATTAGCGCGTTCGAATAAGCCCTTTCATATAATTTTCCCCGTTTTTTCCACATTTTCCTCTATTTCTTCGCTTCTATTAGTCTTAGCGTAATAAAATATAGCCTTTAGCCTTTTTCAATAAATGGGCTATTCAACACTTAAAGAATTTTTCAAATCGGACTAGTAGGTCCTGAGATTAGCGCGTTCAAATAAGCCCTTTCACATAATTTCCCCCGTTTTTTCCACATTTTAGTCTATTTCTGCGCTTTTATTAGTCTTAGCGTAATAAAATATATATTATAGCCTTTCCCGATCAATGGGCTATCTAATACTGAAATAATTTTTCAAATCGGACCAGTAGTTCCTGAGATTAGCGCGTTCAAATAAACCCTTTCAAATAATTTCCCCCCGATTTTTCCACATTTTCCTCTATTTCTTAGCTCCTATTAGTTTTAGCGTGATAAAATATAGCCTATAGCCTTCCTCGATAAATGGACTATCCAACAGTAAAAGAATTTTTCAAATCGGACCAGTAGTTCCTGAGATTAGCGCGTTCAAACAAACAAACAAACAAACAAACTCTTCCCAATGATAATATTATAATAGTAATATTAGTATAGAAAGATGTTTGCCAAATAACATAAAAATTTGCTCCAGTAGTTCTTAAGATAATAAGCAATTTCATATAATTTCCCCCTTTTTTTACATTTTTCTCTATTTCTTCGCTCCGATTTAGCGTGATAAAATATAGCCTTCCTTGATAAATAAACTATCTAACACTGAAAGAATTTTTCAAATCAGACCAGAAGTTCCTGAGATTAGCGCGTTCGAATAAGCCCTTTCATATAATTTCCCCCTTTTTTCACATTTTCCTTTATTTCTTAATAAATGGGCTATCAGCTAACACTGAAACAATTTTTCAAATCGGACCAGTCGGTCCTGAGATTAGCGCGTTCAAATAAGCCCTTTCATATAATTTCCCCCGTTTTTTCCACATTTTCCTCTATTTCTTCGCTCTTATTAGTCTTAGCGTAATAAAATATGAAGTGTGATAATTTTATATTAGTATATTCTAATACTATGCTATAATATATTATAGTATAGTATTAGTATAGCTAAATGTATGACATTAACTTTATGCTTATTTCCCAATGTGTCCAACGTTGTTCCGAATATTATGGCGTAACTTCTTAATAATTATTGTACCACCCAAGTAGAATAAGCAAGTTATAATTTTAAGTGAGATTAATTATTAACAAAGATGCATCGGAGGAGACAAGTCGTTTTCTTTTAAAATACTACAACTCCAAACTCTTCATGGCGACCCTGCGACCGAAGTCCGACTGGAAAATGTGACGCCACCAACTATCAAGAACCTGAAGCCGCCTGCATCTTCAACTGCTATCTTCGTGACCATGCCGTCTTCGTGACTCTGCCGTCTTCGTGACCGTACCATCTTCGTGACCCTGCCGTCTTCGTGACCCTGCCGTCTTCGTGACCCTACCGTCTTCGTAACCCTGCCGTCTTCGTGATCCTGCCGTCTTCGTGATTGGACCTGCCATCCCAGCCATCTAAGTGACAAATATTATGGGCAAAACACAAAGCAAAGACCAAGTCGTAATTGCCCAGACATCTGGAGGTGATAACAACGCGAGGGCTACAGCGGAGCATATTCAGACAAACAACATCCTGCTATCAATCATTTGCGCCTGTCTGCTGCTGGCTATCCTAGTGGGATTCTTCTGGATATACAAGAGGCTGCACACTGGCTGGATGCAGAGGCAGATGCGGAACGAAGCCCTGGAGCGAGTCCTGTCCCGCCTGAGCTACCGCCGTCGCCGAGACGTTCAAGAAGGTGCGCTGGGCGAGTCCAAGGTTTAAAGACAATCAGGTAGCTGTAACGGTTATAATATGTATTTTTTTTTCTCGTATTCTGGGCTAAAGTTTGCTAATAATTATAAATTAATTAATTAAAGTCTTAAGTTGATAAAAATTAGAATGAAAATTAAAGATAACTTAAATTATTAAATTAATGATTGTTATAATTGCTTTAGAGAGTTAATAAAAACGGTGCTGACACATGCGCGAATATGATACGCGCCGCCCAATACGATATAATTATATTATGGATAAGATGTTCTATTTTTAGAATAACATTTTATTAAATTAGTTAGGTTTATTTTATTATGACAGAGCAATTAATTTCGATTTATAATTCTCTTGTAGAAATTAAAAAATATTTAGTTAAAGCTGGTCAGAAAAGGTTTACGGGAAATATTATAGAAAATAAATTAAGAGAGTGTGAAATTCTTATTTCAGATAGTAATATTATTTTAGAAAGTTTAAAATATAGTGAAAATGTGGGTTTAGTTAATAAGTGTATTGAGCTAAAAGCAAAAATTCAAATAATTTATTTAGATATTAAAAAATTGTGTAGTAAGTCAGAAAATAAAAATATTAAGATGGAGTTCGATTTAAAAACGGCTTGTAGTTTGTTGCCGGTTATGGACTGTAATGAAGAGACAACAAAAAAATTAATTGATGGTATAGAAATGTATGCGGATATGCTCCAAGAGTCGGATCATAATTTATTAATTAAATTTATTTTAAAAAATAGGCTTTCCGAAAATGCTAAATTGCGTATGCTCATAAATTATGTTTCGGTTAAAGATATGGTTAAGGATATGAAAACTCTACTTTTGACAAAAAAATCTTTTACGGCTATTCAGTCACGTCTTCAACAGGCAACTCAAGGTTGGAGGTCAATTGAGGAATACGGTTCTGAAATTGAAAAACTTTTCACGGATTTGACTATTGCACAAGCAGAAGGAAATTCTGCCAATTATAGTGTCCTTAAGCCGTTAAATGAAAAAATCGCCATTAAAAGATTTTCTGATGGTTTAAAAAACAGTAAGCTAAGTACAATAATTGCAGCTAGGAATTACTCTTCCTTAAAAGACGCTATACAGGCTGCCAAGGACGAGGAAGTTTCATCGCCATCGACGTCGGCTAGCGCTGATGTCATGAACATCCGGAGGTCATCGCATCGTGGTAGACGTGGTGGATTTCCAGGTAGGAGTAATTTTAATATGCGGTTCACTACACCTAGATTTTCTTGTAATTCAAGAGGACAGATTAATAATAACAGACATTTTTCTCATGGTAATTTTTATAGCCGCGGTAATCAACAGCGATCTCAGAATTTAAATCGTGGTAAATTTAATAGGTCTAGGCGTGGTAGAAATAATGTGTTTCCAATAAACACAGACAATAATAATGATGAGCATAATAGTAATGAGGAGGATGTAGACAATTTAGCAGACAAATTTTTTCGTTTTTAAAAATCATATTTACACTTTAAATAGTAAACAAAAGATAGTTATTTTTAATATTAATAAAATCAAATATTATTTTTTACTGGATACGGGTGCTTCGTTATCTGTTATAAGAAGCGAAGTCTTACCAAAGAATAGTGTTGTTTATAGAAGTAAAACTATTGTTAATGGAATAGGAGGCCATGCTAGATCTGAAGGTCATGTATTTCTTAATTTACTAGCAAAAAATGGTGATTGTTTTCATCATAAATTTCATATTTTTACTAATTTATCATTGAAGGTTCATGGTATTATAGGACTTGACTTTTTAAGTAAATTTAAATGTGATATTTTATTAAATTCAAATGCTCTAAGTTTTTGTTTAAATGGTAAGCAGAGCCTAATACCAATTTATGAGGTACCAGATTATACAACGGATTATTTATTTATACCAGCTCGATGTGAATCAATACATTATGTAGCTGTTGAAACAGGTTTGGAAGGTGATTGTGTAGTGTGTGCGAAAGAGTTAATTAAGAATTTGTTTCTAGGAAGTGCTATAGTAACGGTAAAAGATGGGAAAATTCCAATCAAAATTTTAAATACTAGTGAAGATGACATAAAGTTGCCTACATTCGTGCCTAAAGTTCATGCATTAGAGGATTATAATATTTGTAATTTTAATAAAAACGTGGCTAACGCAAAACGAGCTGAGGTGCTTTCTTCAATTTTAAAACTAGATCATTTAGAGTCAAATGAAAAAAAATCAATAAGTGATATTTGTAGTAAGTACGCGGATATTTTTCATTTACCGGGTGACAGACTGACTATGACTGACATATATGAACAAAACATTACATTAAAGCCAAATACTAGTCCTGTTTACATAAAACCTTATAGAATTCCCCAATTTTTAAAACCTGAAGTTCAAAAACAAATTGAAGATATGCTTAAAGACGATATAATAGAAGAATGTAAAAGTGAATGGTCTAGCCCAATATTACTAGTTCCCAAGAAAAGTGATAAAACAGGAGAAAAGAAATGGCGTTTGGTTATTGATTACAGAAAATTAAATGAAAATATTCAAGATGATAAATTTCCACTACCAAATATTAATGAAATTTTAGATTCACTTGCAGGTGCTATATATTTTTCCCATCTCGATTTAAATTCTGGTTATTACCAAGTTCCTCTTAGTCCGGAACATCGTAAATATACTGCTTTTAGTACTAATTCAGGTCAATACCAAATGAAACGTCTACCAATGGGTTTAAAAATTTCTCCAAGTGCATTTAGTAGAGTAATGTCTGTAGCAATGTCGGGTCTTGCATTTGAAAAGTGTTTTATTTATTTAGATGACTTAATAGTTTTTGGTAGAAATTTAGGAATTCATAATAAAAATTTAATTGATATTTTTGAGAGACTTAGAAAAGTTAATTTAAAATTAAACCCAAGTAAATGTCAATTTTTGAAAAAACAAATTTTATATCTTGGACATGTCATTTCAGCTCAAGGCATATTACCTGACCCCGAAAAAGTTTCAGTTTTACAAAATTATCCAGTTCCTAAAAATTCGGATGAAGTGAGACGATTTGTAGCATTTTGTAATTATTACAGAAAATTTATACCATATTTTGCTAACATAACACTACCTCTCAATAAATTAACTAGGAAAAATTCAATATTTGTTTGGAGTGACGAATGTCAAAAATCGTTTGATATTCTTAAAGAGTCCATGATATCTCCCCCTATTCTTCAATACCCTGATTTTTCCCCAGAAAATGAATTTGTGCTTCACACAGATGCTTCTGGTATTGCAATTGGTGCAGTTTTGAGCAATAGTAATCTAAAACCTGTTGCATATGCAAGTAGACCGTTAAATAAAGCTGAATTGAACTATCCGACCATAGAAAAGGAACTTTTGGCAATAGTTTGGAGTATAAAATATTTTAGACCATACTTGTATGGCAGACATTTTACTATTAAAACTGATCATAAACCATTAGTTTACTTGTTCGGTATGAAAGATCCGTCTAGTCGTTTAATTAAATTCAGATTGACATTAGAAGAGTATGATTTTAAAGTAGAATATGTAAAAGGTAAGGAAAATGTAAGTGCCGATGCATTGTCGAGAATATGTATCACATCAAATGAGTTGAAAGGCATGAATGAGCAGATTATGGCTGTGGTAACAAGGAAACAAAAGAGAGAAATGGAAAAAGTTAGTGAAGGATGCGTAACTGATGAAACACCTTTCCTTAATAATTCTAGAGACGAAAGGCCTGATCAACCAAGAGTCGTGGAGTTATTAAGAAAGCCGTGTGATTCAGTGGAAATGAAATTAGTTAAAAGCAGTGAACTAAATAAATTACGAAAGGCTAATATAATAATTAATGAATATGAATGTTTCTCTTACTGTCCTAGTAAAAAAATAATTTACATTAATCTCAGCTTTCGGGCACAATTCTCGCGAGTCGAATTTGTGACACTGTTGAGTAGTTATTGTAAAAAATTGTTTGCCTTATAAAGAATAATAATAATGAGCAATTTATTAATGATTTGAATGATGAAATAAAGTCGACTAATATGTGGTCCGGACCACGACTTTGTATATTAAAAGGCGTAACTAGGATAGAAAATGATGAAGACAAATCATTTATACTAAACGATTTTCATTTACTACCAACTAGCGGTCATGCTGGTATTCGTAGAATGTGTAACAATATTAAAAGACGATTTTATTGGCCAGGACTTGAATCTGACGTTAAGGATTTTGTGAGAAAATGTGCCAAGTGCCAATTTTCTAAGCATTGTAAATACGTCAAGGAACCTATGACTCTAACAACAACTGCGTCTTACGCATTTGAAAAAATATTTATGGATATAGTGGGCCCACTACCAAAAGATTATGACGATAATTTATATATTTTAACAGTTCAATGTGAACTAAGTAAGTTTATAGAGGCTTATCCGATTAGGAATAAGGAAGCTGTTAGCGTAGCTAGAGCATTAGTTAATAATTTTATTTTAAGATACGGTATACCTAAGATTATTGCAACTGATAGAGGAGCAGAGTTTACATCTTCAACTATTATTGAGCTATGTAAGCTATTAAATGTACAAAATATAGTATCAACTGCATATCACCATCAATCTATAGGTGCATTAGAGAATGCTCACAAAAATTTAGGTTCGTTCTTACGAATCCACTGTGACAAAGATGTGCAATCTTGGTCTTATTGGTTACCTTACTGGTGTTTTAGTTTTAATAACACAGTCCATACCGAAACAAAATACCAACCGTTCGAATTAGTATTTGGTAGACAATGTAACATTCCTAACAGATTGAGTAATGTAATAGAACCACTGTATACTCCAGAAAATTATTGCAGTGAACTGAAATATAGGTTGCAAGTTGCTTTTAAGGATGCTAGAAATAATTTATTAGATAGTAAGTTTGATCGTAAAGTAAGATATGATAAATATGTAAACCCTATATCCTACAATAAAGGTGATTTAATTTTAGTGAAATCCGAAACTGGTGGAAAGCTAGATAAGTTATTTCACGGTCCATTTACTGTTGTAGAGGACATGGGACCTAATGTTAAAATAATTAAGAATAATAAAGTAGACATAATACATAAAAATAGGACAAAAAAGTTTATAAGCTAAAAAAAATATTATAAAAATAGATAAAAAAATAATAGAAATGTAATTATAATAATAAGTATTAGTAGTAACTAAAAAAAATAAGTATAAATAATAAATATATATTTTTTTTTCTTTTCCCCCGGAGGTAAAGTGTGTTAATAATTATATCTCAGAAGTATTTTTTTTTTTCTTTTCTTTTCCCCCGGAGGTGAAGTGTGATAATTTTATATTAGTATATTCTAATACTATGCTATAATATATTATAGTATAGTATTAGTATAGCTAAATGTATGACATTAACTTTATGCTTATTTCCCAATGTGTCCAACGTTGTTCCGAATATTATGGCGTAACTTCTTAATAATTATTGTACCACCCAAGTAGAATAAGCAAGTTATAATTTTAAGTGAGATTAATTATTAATAAAGATGCATCGGAGGAGACAAGTCGTTTTCTTTTAAAATACTACAACTCCAAACTCTTCTATCTTATAGTCTTCCTCGATCAATGGGCTATCTAACACTGAAATAATTTTTCAAATAAATTTCAAACAAACAAACAAACTCTTCCCAATTATAATATTAGTATAGATTACTAGCTGTCCTGGCAAGCACGTATCTTAAGATTTATCATTCCTCTGTCTATGAACTCGAATCGATTAAAAAATCGATATACCTATTAAAATGGCAAAAGAGGCGGGGCGCGGCGATTCCTTTGAATCGATTCCGCGCGTACGGGTATTCCATCACTAAAGCGCTCTTGTGACGTCACAGTAGGTATGAAAAAAGTGACACGCTCGTGTTCATACAAATGGAGCGACATAGCGCTTCTATCTAGATCTTATTTCTGTGGTAAGTAATATTTCCAGAACTGCCCAATTTCTTAACCGACTTCAAAAAATGGAGGTTATCAATTCGACGCGTATGTTTTTCCAGAACTGCCCAATTTTCGCATAATATTACTCCATATCAGCGTCTGAACAAATGTGCTAAATTTCAAAAGTGTATGTATGTATGTTTTTATGTTTGTGTTCGCATATCTCTGGAATTACCATTCCGATTTCAGTAATTCTTTTTTTGTTGTACTAGGTATTGTTCAACTTAGGGAATAGTGCAAGTTTCATCAAAATCGGTTCAGTAGTTTTGGAGAAAGGAAGTTTTAATTCTCAATTACGTAAAATTTTGAAGTCGGTTTGATCTTTCTAATAAAATACATACAGTTATTAAAAGACGAGTATGTTACCTTTTATAATACTTAATTAAGTAATTGAGCTCCGAAGGAAAACACCTGGGTCCTTGATTTCACTCTTTTTTGTGTAAAATGAATTCTTTTTACCCTTAAGTAATATGGAAGAATAAGTTAGCGAATGATACATCAATAACTACGAGAAATTCACAAAAAGGATTTTTTTAAATTTATATACAAAGTAACTATGTAATAACCTATATAATATTATATTACATATAATATAATATTATAGGTAGTAAGTATAAACGTGGAAGTTTTAATAATGAGTAAAACTTTATTACATTCTCAAGAACGTAGTTTGTAGCCGTAGCCTACGAGCTACGGGAAGGGTCGCGTAGCACAACGTAGCTCTACGTAGATCAGTTATGTAGCTGAAACTGCATATTTTGTTTTACCTACGTCATGGGAATATGTTTTATCTTCAAAGACATTCAAATGTAGCAATGTCAAAGTAGTTCACTTTAAGAACCTCCAACTTTAAAACAAAATTTGATAGCGCGATTCAGAAGTGCGCTGTTTGGTACGCTACAACATTATATCAGGAATTAAAAATCATAATCGAACAGCTGTATGGCTTACAATCAAGTGATTCATTTCAGAAAATATCAACCAAATATCAGGCATGTATAGCCTGGTATGTCATCACTCATTACTCATCAGTTTTTCAGTATGGTTTGTTTTGTAATCTTCTTATCTTATATCTTTAAACGAGCAATTCTTGTATAATATATATATATATATATATATATATATATATATATATATATATATATATATATATATATATATATATATATATATATATATATATATATAAATATATAATTGGAATCTCGGAATCGGCTCCAGCGATTTTCATAAAATTTAGTATATAGGGGGTTTCGGGGGCGATAAATCGATCTAGCTAGGAATCATTTTTAGAAAATGTCATTTTATTCGTGTTTGTACTTATATTATACCAATAAAATTGGTACACAATAATGATAATGATGTTGATAGTCATGTTGATTGAAACGTCGATAGTCTCAAATCCCTCGAGTCTAGTTAAAAAGTAATTATCTCATTTTCTAAAATTGTATGAAGTCCGTAATAGGTGCTAGGCTAGGATTCACCCCTTATGACGTCACTTCCTCCCCCTTTTCCCCCTATTTCCCCCTTTTCACCCCCTTCATCCTCTTATCGTCCACATATGGTGGCCTTATATCAGTGTCATAAGTTCATACAATACTAACTCATTCATGCCAATATAAACTAGATTTAAAAGAAATAAGAAAATATTTTTCACATCACCGTAGGATTAGCACTGATAATAATTATATAGGATTAATAAGGTATTAGGTCACCATTATACTTAACAATTTCGGTGTCAGTGGCCCATTTCATTTGAGCCAGATAAGGGGTAATTTGATTATGCCTAAGTGTGTGCGCAATACACAATGTCTTTCTATTTATTCACTCTCATATTTCAGTGGGGCAAATATACTGAGAAAACCAACAAAAGATCAGGCGCAGGACCGACTTTTTACATGATTATCCAGTATCCAACCAGTCACGATTCATCTCTCAGATTGATAATACAAGCTGATCACCGATGCATTCATGCTTAACAGGCAGCAATTCGGCAGGGTGATTATTTGTCTCGCGACAGCTATGCACCAGGCATTTGATAGCAGAAATAGCACAATTTGCTGCCGAACGGTGGAGTTTACCTTCTATAGTCCGCGCGGAACTAGTTGGCCGCTCTGCCGGTATGTGAGCATACGGGCAGAGCGGCCAACTAGTTCCGCGTGGACTATAATGTCATGGTCAAAAAGAAAAAAAAAATTGTTTTCCTTAGCGAAAATAATTGAACCCAGACCTCCGAGTCAAAAACTAAGCCTCAAACCACTGTACCACGGAGTCGTACAAGCTAAATATAGCCATAAACAATAAGGGTCCAGACAAAAAGGGGTACCTTCACAATTATTCAAAATTAAAGGCATGTTTGCACAAAAAATATAAAAGTTCGTTATTAAAGGAACACTATGACGACTTTTCGAGTTGCCGTGCCGAGGTAAAAATATTAATAAAGACTGCATATGAAGCTCATCAGAATCGCATACAAAGTCAGATCCTAGAAAATCCTAAGGCGTTTTGGAAATTTTTAAATTCTATGCGTAATATACGCAGTCAAAAGATTATCAAAAAGGACTGGAAAGTATTAGAACGTGACCGACGTGCTCAGGAGTTCGCTGAGTACTTTCACTCAGTGTATAGGACCGAGCGGCCCCAGTTGAGCGTGGAAGCGGCTGTGGCGGCCGCCGGCGCGAGTAACGAGGCTGCGCGCGTGCACGTCGGCCCGCTGCGGCCGCGTGACAAGCCCACGCATGCTGCTGGTCCAGACGGTATACCGCCTTATATATTTAAAGATTGCTGCTTCGTTTTAATGGAACCACTTTGCCACATATATAATTTAATCTTGGAGTCATCGAAGTTTCCTTCTAGATGGAAAACTACTAGAGTGGTCCCGGTACCGAAGGGAAACTTAGGATCCCAGATAGAAGGGTATAGACCGATAGCGGTCCTATCGATCGTATCTAAGGTCGGTGTTCTACAACCTCATCTTCCCGCAGGTTAGCGCGCAACTAGCTGATGAGCAGCACGGATTTCATCCGTCAAGGGGCGTTACGAGCAACCTGCTAGGATATATGTTGGACATCGTACCGGCAGTAGACAGTGGCATGCAAGTTGACGCCGTATACTTTGATTTTAAAAAAGCCTTTGACCTAGTCGATCAGGACGTGTTGCTCACTAAGTTAGCGGCGATAGGTTTCACACCGAAGCTCCTCAAGCTTTTTGTTAGCTACTTGTGAGAACGAAAGCAGTACGTCGAAGATGATGGCCATATATCCTTGCCGTACGACACTAATTCGGGCGCTAGTCAGGGAAGTAATCTAGGGCCCCTTCAGTTTTTGATTACGATTAACGATTTGCCTAAAGTAATCATATACTGCAAGGGTAAACTGTTCGCTGATGATTTTAAAATATATATAATTGTTAAATCTATCGAGGACTGCCTAAAATTACAGGAAGACATTGATAGAATAGTCGCGAGGAGTGTGGAAAATAACTTACAATTTAATAGTTCCAAATGTCTTGCTATTTCTTTTACGAAGGCGCACAATTATGTCCGATATAACTATACCGTAGACTCCCTGCCGTTGACTAGAGTGACGTCTGTTAAAGACCTCGGGATTCATATCGGCAACGACGTTACGTTTAAAGAGCACATCGCAGTCTGCTGCAAAAAAGCTTTTCGGAACTTGGGCTTTGTGCTACGGATGAGCCGGGGCTTCTCTAACGTGAAGGCTATCACCTGTCTTCACAATAGCCTCGTTAGGAGCCATCTGGAATACGGTGCGATGATCTGGTCGCCTTACGAACAGAAATATTCCCTGATGTTGGAGCGAATTCAAAACAAATTCCTTCGTTATATATATCTGCGGCTGTACGGCGTTTACCCGTTCTACCCTCTAAACTATCCGTCACTATTCGTGCTGGGTATGGTGGGATACGACAGGCTCGCGGTGCGGAGGGAGCTGTCGGTGGCGCGGTACGTGTTCGGCGTGCTGCGGGGCCGGACGAGCGACGCCGCCGTGCTGGCGGAGGTGTCGCTCAGCGTGCCCGACCAGTACGTGTGGCGCCGCCGCCGCCCGCCGCTGCTGCACGTGCCGTGCTGCAGGACCGACCTGCTTAAATACTCCCCGTTTGTTCGTGCACTACGTACCCTTAACGAAGTTGCACAGCGGGTGGACCTGTTCCATTGCACTCTTAGTGAATTCACACTTAGTTGCCTGTTTGTCATTTGTTATGGGAAGACAAATGATTACATGATACAAAGGTAATAATAACTTGTTTTTTAAGTATTATTTTATTAATTGACTTATTTTCAATCATGGATAGATTTTATTTACAATTTTAAACTATATTTATTGATTGATTGGGTATATTCACAATTTATGGTTTTATAATTTTTTGTTATTAATTTTATCGTTATAATTGCACTGGATAGTTATGAAATTATTATTTTAGCACTAAAGTTATACAATTTTATGTACACTACTATCGCATTATGTAAACCCTGTAATGATAGTTTAAGTGTGTGATGATGATAAATAAATAAATAAATAAATTAATTAATTAATTATTCATAATCATGTACTCGAAAACAAGTGTAACTTTTAGGCAACTGAATTAGCTGAGGTAACCAAGTTTGTGAATGGACCAATTAAGTAGGATCGTATACAGAATTCGTAAGTACTTGTTAATGTGATGTATTGTATCTTACAAAATATAATTTATGTATAATTAAGTTTATTTTGATGAAATCTTTAAAAATACCAAATTGTTGCATTTTAAAATGTTATTAAGAGCGCACCTGACGCTAACTTGCCTACATACTTAAACCCAGATCTCAAAATCTGTAAGGTCTAGAAAACTGATTTTTTGACACAAGTAACTTCAGTTCATGAAGATTAAATGCTCAAGACGAAAACACGATTACTGAAAAAATGCTCGATAGTTTCTTTTTTACAAAAAACCTTGTTTTAGACACATTTTCGCTTGGATCTTCGAAGTTTGCTGTCTTTTCTTTATTATTTTTTAATATTTAAAAAGGTATTGATAAAACCTAAATTTGCTCAAAACACTTTTTTCATAATCATTATAGTTCGTCTTTTATTCAAGTAAAACTAACTTGCCGATAATTCCGCGCCGTCCTTTTTCACCTGGCATATGGAAGACGGGCGTGAGTGTGAAGAGATAAGGACGATGTTTGATTTTTTGAGTCAGGAGCGTTCTTAAGTAATAACCGGTCATACTGAGCTTTAATTACCCTAAGTTCAATAAAAATTGAAACTTCTTTCTGTTGGCAGCAGCTTTGTAAGTGCTGTAGTGCTTTTTCGGAAAAATCGGTCAAGTGCGAGTTAGACTCGCACACGAAGGGTTTCGTACAGTTATAGAGCAAAAATAGACCAAAAATTGTGTTTTTGTAAGAGAGAGACCTCTTTAAATTATTGCGAAAATTTCAAGTACTGATTAATGTAATGTAAAATTTCAAGGAATGAGTAATCTCACTAATTTCAATATGCCATATTTTTACCTCCCTCCCCCACCCCTTTTCCGCTGACAACATAGCTCTTAAAGTCTTAACTGTAGCTTTTTAATTTATTCTAGACAGCCTTTTAAAAATGAGAAGAGCCGTTATTGGAAAATGGTATGACCTATCAGCTTACCTTGACAGTTGACACTTACTCAGGACACCACCATTTAGACCATACAAGTTGTATTGGCGAGTTGATTACCTACGATTGATACCAACGTCAATTAGCAACGTCAACTAGCAAAATAATACATTCTTAAGTGAGTTGTTCTGATTGTTTCCACGCACCAAAAACAGCTGTTTCTCAAGAGATGATTTATAATACTATTATGGCAGTGATAATATTGTTCCCATGCTCCAAAAAGTTTTAAGTAATGATTATTGATTATATTTAAATATTTTTTTGAAAACTGGTCCGATTTGAAAAATTATTTCAGTGTTAGATAGCCCATTGATCGAGGAAGGCTATAAGATATATTTTATTACGCTAAGACTAATAAGAGCAAAGAAATAGAGGAAAATGTGGAAAAAACGGGGGAAATTATATGAAAGGGCTTATTTGAACGCGCTAATCTCAGGACCGACTGGTCCGATTTGAAAAATTGTTTCAAAGTTAGCTGATAGCCCATTTATTAAGAAAGAAAGGAAAATGTGAAAAAAGGGGGAAATTATATGAAAGGGCTTATTCGAACGCGCTAATCTCAGGAACTTCTGGTCTGATTTGAAATTGATAATGATTATTGATTATATTTAAATATTTTTTTGAAAACATCATATTTAGTTATTTTTTGCCTAAACGAAACTTTTTCACCTCTCTAAAGCAATGTTTTACGATACGACGCGTGACGGCGTAATTTATTCTCACGCGCCAAAACAGCCTTGTGGTCTGAACTATCAAAGTACACAAAGGGCATGTGACAGAGGCTTGTGATGTGGGTTAGAACCTTTCTGCTTAATCTTTTTACCACTTCAGTCATACCTTGCTAAAGGCATTATAATATATATATTGAATATACAATAAAATACCAAAGATGAATAATTTTTCCCGTTTTCTCCACATTTTCCACAGATTTTCTCACATCACATATAATCTAACACAAATAATATGTTTTCAATTAGAACCAGTAGTTCCTGAGATAAGCGCGTTCAAACAAATTAACAAATCAGCTTCATAATATTATTACAGATAGAAACAGTATGTACTAGCTATACCCACATACTCGTAGATTAAACTATTCCACCAAAATATTTAATCGTAACACAATTTAGTTATTTTAAAACTAACATTATAATCAAAACCTACGTCCAGCAAAGATTTAGCGAGAAATTCGCAATCCAAGAGAAGATTTTAGTATTTTTTAACGTTTACAAGACTGAATACTAAGTCAGGTTTCATTCGATCTGGTGCACGGTAGTGCCCCCGCCAAGGCGAGCCAAGCGAAGCGCAAGGGCACTACCTACCTTTTATTGAAATAGATTTTACAGCAAAGGTAATAACTAAAATTTGTTACTTTTGCTGTATGTGGGATTTGAAGTTACACATTGCCAAGAGACATGGTGCTTGTGATGCATTTTGTCCCATACATTTTCGATAATATCAGCTAGTTGCACTGCTGAAATTATTGAATGCAATTTGATTAAGTACCCTGCATTGCGGAGGTTAAATGTAATCATACAAATACTCGTAACTCCTATCATCTGTGGCAAAGGTTTGAAACATGGAATGTACCGGAAACTCTGCTTTGAGGTTGGTAAACATTTAAAATGTTATGACAAAAGACTTCTCGACATACCGAGTACATGAAAGTTAGTGTGTATGTTACTTCACTCAAACGCTAAACGGATTTTGATACAATTTATGTAATAGTTTAGGTTTCCTAAGCTCGGGAATAATGATACAATTTATGTTTCCTAAGCTCGGGAATAATAATAAACAATCATCTTTTATTACAAAAAAAGTGTATGCAGAATTATACCCAAGGGATGCAATTAGTACGGGAGCCCTACCACATTTTTTTTTGTGATTACTAACAAGCTAATTTTTTGTAAGTAGCTACATTTTGATAAGACGAACAACTTTTATATTTTCGAAAAATCTCGAAAGTGGTAGCTAACAGAGATAGAAAGGATTTCATACTTTGACTTGATGGTCCTAAAATATGGATTGTTTTATTTGTAGGACAAGGTTACTCTTAAATTATATACATAACTATTAACCTACCAATATACAAAAAATCGGCTGGTTAGGGTTCCGTTTTAGGGTACAGTAGTAACCAAGTTTTGTTGATTACAAAACCCTGAAACGGAAACCTAACCAGCTGATTTTTTGTATATTGGTAGGTTAATAGTTATGTATATAATTTAAGATACTGTTAGCTACTACTTTCGAGATTTATCGAAAATAAAAATGTTGTTCGTCTTATCAAAATGTAGCTACTCACAAAAAATTAGCTTGTTAGTAATCACAAAAAAAATTGCTCTAGGGCTCCCTCACTAAATGCTTAGGTTCCGAAATAAAACCCAGAACAAATTCATTAACTTTAATGCACTGGCGTATATTTCAAAACTAATCAATGGTATGGCTCACTTAGTAACTATTTAGTAATCTGTGGTATGTCGTCCATTCTAAGCGCTATAGGCACTGGCCTGTGTACTGGGTTAGTTTTTGGAACATACTCTGCAACTTCATTACCACGACCTATCATTATCATTCCTGCTTCGCGCCTGAAACCTTTCAACAGGAATTGTGCACAAATTGAACATAATATGTCCTGGCCAGTCTTGAGTAATATTATTTTCGGAATCACATGTTATTTCCGAATTTGGTTAGGATAATGCAGGCTGATCACCTGATTGTCTGACAAAGTAAGACGATCCAGGCGTCGGATGGGCAAAAGTCGGTTCTGCGCCTGATCTCTCGCCAGTCGTGTCGGTCGTCCGTACCACTGGGCTATTAGAGTAAAAGGAATAGAGAGTGCCCTTGTGTACTGCGCACACTTGAGCACTATACGCTGCGTAATTGGCCTGGTTTCAATGAAACCAGCCACCGTTACCGAAACCGGTGTGGGAGTTATTATTTCCAAATACACCCTGCAACTTTCCTCACCATGACTATATTGTGTAAAGTCTGTATTTTGTCGTGATCACAGATTAAGTATTAATACTTCAGTCGGAATTTCCAGGAATTGCTATTGTATTCTATTGTTGTCGCGATCACCGGTGCTCGCGCGGGGCCTGAAAGATTAAATTATAATTTATATTTTCTTGCTTTGCACATGAAGCCTTTCAACTAGAATTGTGCACAAATTGAACGCCCTGTCAGTCTACTGGGTTTTGTTTCGGAACGTACCTTGTAACTTCTATTATGTTATCAATGATATCATCCAGTTTCGCACCTGAAGCCTTTCAACTGAAACGTCTATTTCCGATTTGTTAGCTCGTAAACATCGATGGTCTTTGATAATTTTTATACAGTTTTACATCTGGATCATAAAGACGATTGAATCTATTTTCGATAAAAGTGTAGCAACAAGAGGAGCATTTGTAAACACCTCGATCCAGCCAGCCAGCCATCTGGTGAGTCACAACATCAATTTATTTGACTTATAATATAACAATTGGAGATGTTGTGTAATACTGGAATCTTTTGAGGTGCTTGAGATTTTTGAGCGTTTTCCTGTGGTTATTTTAAGACCTCTCTTCAGGTTTGTCGGCTATCTACAATAAGTAGAATCGAGGATGATCATGAGAAACTAAAGACGAATATTAAATATCTCTCTAGACCAGTGGTTCTTAGTTCCCTGAAGGCATTCCAAGTGGTCCGTGAGGCCATTCTAATAATATGTAAGAATTCAGAAGTTAGTAAAGAATATGCACTATGCAGTCACAAAAATCACATTAAATTAAAATCTGTAACTTCATTGTAACTTTTAGATTATAGAAAAAAATGAGTGCTAATTATAAAGTTGTCCTTATCAAAGAACCCTTAGTTTAGGACTTAGGTAAACTAACCGGGTTATCCCCGGCTAGACAAACATTTGGTAAAACGGTCCACTTTGGGTCCACACACACACGGTTTGGTAAAAAGAACCACTGCTCTAGACTCTACAGTCTACACCTTATAGACATTGCACGTCAAGAGAAAAGCGTGTCACCAGAAAATCCCCACTTTGGGTTTGTTTAGAAATGGACGTAATTGGGAAGTAAGCTATCGATTTTAACCATTTTTCCAGTGGTCATATATTTTATACCCGTGCGACGCCGGGGCGGGTCGCTAGTACATTATATACACATTTTTCTGCCGATATGCTTCTTCAATAGTTTTTTTAAATTTAAATAAATGTGTATGTTACCGCCAATGTGCGTAAACCAGTTAGACTGCAGATTAACAAGCTGTTCTGCTGATTATCTGGGTGAGTCAGTTAAAGTGCAAAAAGTTTATCCTCTTCTTACATTAACGAGATAATCCACAGAATACCTAGGTAATCTGCGCACTAACGACCATGCATGAGGTAAATTGCATAAAACCTATTCTTGTTTGCATAAATATTTAGTTGTATGGAATTATTTTCGGCGCCGGTTGCCGAAATTGCTGCCGGCGCCTATTCGGCAAACATCGTTTGTCAAATGACAGAAAAATGATCAAAAACATCAGTCTTAACTACTTAGCCACGGATACCGAAGTGGGGGGACGGGGCTTCGTCAACTGACAATTGAAGCTAGTTGTGCCATATTGAGGGTCATTGGTCTCTAGGTATGACTGATGATGGATCTGAAGATCTGAAGTTGAACCTCTAGAGTGCAATTCCTAAGCGCAGCCCCCCACCAAAACAAAAACAAACACAATCCAGAAAGTCCAACAGTAGGTTAGGTTAGGTTAGAACTTAGTCCACAACACAAAGGGAGCCGAGCGAGCCAACCGTAATAAATTGTCTTCCGCAATTTAACGATGTACTATTCGTTACTATGCAAACTGACTAGGTGAAGTGCGAATATAAGCTTTTTTGATTTAAATTTCACACTTTAACGTATGGTTTATGGACATCTGCAGTTTACCTCGTTAATGTGCATAATATTATCGTATTCCGCATTCTAGCGGTAACATGTATAATATTATGTACATATAAAGGTGTGTATGTATATTGTATGTGTATTTGTACTTACAATTTATTTATGTAATAATATCAATTGTATTAACAATAATAAAATATATTTACAAAGTCAACCCGATTTCTAAATTAAGTTTTCGCTTGCGTTTAAGAAACTTGATTTTTTGGGTTGTAACTCTATATTTGAGTTACATTTATCATTATTGGAGATTGGAGACCTTTCACATAACTGATTCTTTTCAACTTTTATCAATGGTATTAGTGAATACGTCTAATATAATTCTAATGCTATATTTCTCCTTTTACGGCAGATATAAATTTACGTGTTTATTGGTCGTAAATCTACTGTTAGTGCCGTGACTCTTATCATCTTTGTGTGATAAACATTTTCAGTATATACGTAAGAGTACCAGACACCAGCTTACAAAGTGTAGCTAAAATTATGATGGTATGAGGGAAAATACCTAATGGCAGACACTTTAAGGAAACATGAAACATTTGAATGTTATAAAATAAATAATTTATGAAAATAAAGGATTGATAACTTCTTTCATGTCTTCAGTAATTCTTACAAAATAAAACTATTATAATTATTCTCTGACAAACCAATAAAAAAATATATTATTGGTCTTTTTGTAAACTTAGTCAAAAGAGCTAATAATATATGACATCACAATAAGCGAACATCACTAATAGTAGACACCAATATGAACTAATAGTTGACATACAACATTAAATTACATTTTAAATTTTTCATATTATTAGGGTCTTTATTTTTCGTTTTTCAAAATATTTCATTTACTTCATCATGGTAACTACATGCATCAGAAATATTATCCACGTTGTCTCCACTCTCCAGATTCTATTCATTCTTCTTCCATGCTGAAACTATCTTTCCTTTTATTTTTATTTTTCATATTTTTTCCTAGCAAATTTTTTTTCAGTCTATAGTCTCCAAGCTTCTTTTGCCTCTTCTTTTTTCTTCTTTCTGTTCTCAGCTCTCCTTTTTATTCTTTTTACTGCTACAAAACTAAAGCATTCGATTTTTAGATCAGTACAAGGTCTAATATTAGACACCATGTCCATTTTTAGGTACAGTAGTTCTAAGTTCTTAGTTTGTTAATAGAATTATATTTTTAGAGAATAGTGATGATATTTGCAGTAGAATAAAGTACAAAATAACTTCTATCTATCTATCTCATCTTTTAGTTTAGTTTAGTTTTGCAATACATGTATTGCAAAACTAAAAGATGAGATATATGTCATCTATTAGGTTTTTTACATTTTCAAGAACTAATAGTAGACACCCTTTATATTGTTAGGGAGAATGGATAAAAGATCATAAATAAGCATTAATTAGTGTAAACAACATGACCATTAATAAATAATAATAATAATAATATCTATGGACGCTTCACACCATTAATCCAATAAAATCAAAAGAAATTACAAAAAATCCAATGAATATATTCAAAACTTACGTGCAAAATTTCGCCTCCCTTAGGTAACCTATTTGCTAAGAAATTGCCGAGCACGTGTCGACGCGGTCACATCATTTACGAAAACTGATCCCATTTTAAAATTTTGTTCCCGAAGGCGTACCTAATATATTTTTCACATCAACAGATAGCATAAGAAGCTTATAAAATTTACAGTGTTGAGAAATAATTAGAGTAATTCTTATTTTTATGGCATTTTTGTCGTAAGTGTCATCTATTAGTTCCGTGTCTAGCATTAGGTCTTTTCCCTTAATATTATTATGTTATCGAAGTGAAAACTTCTTTAGTGGTGTAGAGTTTTTTTTTTCTTGATTTGGAAATAGTACATTACGCACCTAGGGCAGGAGATTAGAAATGTCTCAGATCACCGCGTAATTCCGAGGTCAACAAACATGACGTGATCTGAGGCTTTCTTATTTACTGCCCACGGTGCGTCATACTATTTTTCTCATAGACGGAGCTAGGCGGAAAACGGCAACATCGGTAAGCGTAGCGGGAAGAAAGTTGACGTTTTCTGCCCGGAGGTGATAAAAAATCTTTTCTACTGATATCTAGTCTATCGAGATGCGAGTTGTAGTCTGTAGAGAGTATAAACTATACAGGATGTTACAAAACAAAGACGTGATAATACTTTAGGGTGTGTATGTATCACTTAAATAGCCTGTAAAAGTGGCAGCACTGAGAGTTATACTGCAAATTTATGTTGTCATAGAAACATTGAACTCAAGAGTAACTTTTTCAGCGCCGCTACTTCCGCAGTGACCTCTTTACACGGGATACGTTATGTCATAAGGTGCACCCAGACAGAAGTTATATAACGTTATAAAACATTGTGTAACACGATAACATTTTATAAAATCGTGTAACATACGCTACAACATGTCAAAAATAAACGTGTCTTTTGTTATAATTTGTTAAAAAACGTTATACAAAATTCTATCTGGGAGCATCTTTATACACACCCTACAGTATTAGGTCTTTGTTTGACCTTCTAGTCAATCGCCTTCATTAATTTCTTCTATTCGATATTATCTTTAGTGCGAATGAACCATCAAATTCAATAATAATTAATAATTATTGTTTCACATAATGCGGCCATTTTGGATCTTGCTTACATCTGCTGACAATTACCATCATCTGCTCTCTAATCACAAAATTTACATGTCACTCCCAAATTGGCGATTAATTCAAAGTGGCATTATATCGATGTTGGCAGGTGACAACTTAATTGAAACGTGAAAGTGTGTTTATTATGGTATTTTAGTAAATGCGTGTATTCTATTAGCGTGTATGATGTTGCCTGTAGCTTTGCCTCTTAGACTTATTTCGCGTTATTTATAATACCATGTCCTACGAATAAAGAAAACTAAGGAAACGTAACTCCCATACTTCAATCGTTTTGAATTCTGTTCTTTTCGCACACTAAAATAATATGGCAATAGCTCTACGAAACACTACATTCAAATTGACAAAATAAAGCCGTTGACAATAATAATTATTGTCACTTCTAATTACACAAAATTCTTGCATGTATTCGGGTCTCTTTTTGCATAAAATAGGCATGTATTCGTGTCACATTTTGTAGAATCGGAACAAATTTTTTGAGATATTCTTCCTTAGTTTTTATTATTCGTAGACCATGTCCTAAGTCCCTGGACTAGGAGCCCATCGGTGTGATCAGGAAAAGTTTTTGTTAAAGCGGCAACATATGTTAAACAATCTGTGAAATTTGATTAATACAAAATGTGATTTGGCTAATTTTAGTCTTAAAATAATCCTGGAAGTCCAGGGAAGGTTTATAAGTGACAAGAAGTGAACCGGGACATGTAGTGTATCTATAAAGTTCCGAGTATAGAATTTCTTGAATATAATTTAGCACATGAAGACCTTTGGATAAATATAAAAACTTGAGAGATGTCAAGGGACACCCGAATGAAACGAAGTTATTTCTTATGTTCAAAAACCTGTATACATGTTATACACAAAAAATAATACTTAATATTAAAACGCCATCTAGTTGACGCACAGGAATAGTATCAATCTAGTACATCTATTGACGTCCAAGTATACTAACAACGCGTCGGTGTTTATTTTCAAAAAACGCCATCAAGGTGACGCACAGGAATACTATAAACGCCCATGCAGGTACTAATAAAAAGTGTCCAGGTCAAATATCGTTCTGTCTAGCCCCCTTTACGCCGAAAGCGCGATAAGGAGCTTCGTTCCAATATAAGAATTTTCGATAAATATATATTAATAAAACTACAGGGAAATCTTGGGAGCTTTTAACGTTTGAAGAGCTTAAGAGTTTTTGGGACTGGTGATCTATGTAGGTGAATGAATCAGTAGCTTAGCAACATGGATTGAATTGATAAAGCTAAAGCCCAGTAAATCTTCATGTATATATATGTATTAGGTCGTCTGTCAAGCGCCCAAAATGGGTGTCTTGCTCTGGAACTATTCAAAAGTAGCTATTTCTACTTTGACCACCAATTTAGTATCCTGTTTCAAATATGAAACTATATATGTGTTTGCGCCACTAATGGCTTATTTATTGAAAATTTTAATTATATAAAAGTTGTATATGGCTTTCATGGTAGTTTGTTTAGATCAGTGGTCCCCAACCTTTTTTTCACGCGGGCCACAAACATGTTTTGGTCTTAGTGCCGCGGGCCGCGGGTTGGGGATAGCGGGTTTGGATAATAAATTCAGTTTAATGAGAGTAATTGAAAATCGAAAAAATTTCGAAAATTATTTGACAGTTCGTAACAGTTGAACCGATATACACATAACATGCTTTTGGCGTAAAGATCAAGCTGACGCATTTAGTGTCTTCATAATCAGTAGTTCCTGAGATTAGCGCGTTCAATTAAGCTCTTTCAAATAATTTCCCGCCATTTTTTCCACATTTTATTAGTCTTAGCGTGATAAAATATAGCCTTCCTCGATAAATGGACTATCTAACACTGAAAGAATTTTTCAAATCGGACCAGTAGTTCCTGAGATTAGCGCGTTCAAACAAACAAACAAACTCTTCCGCTTTATAATATTAGTATAGATTAATACATACAGAACCACTCATAGTTAGCTTTGAAATCATTGGTTAATGGACTAAGTGTCGTGGTTACAATAATCCTCGCTGAATAATTAATTCTGGCTCTGCTAAGTCCCAACTTATGTACAGTACATTGCATGCTAAGCAAACAACACTTAAGGGCGTTCCCTACGGAGATTCCGTAATTTACCGTATTTAGGGGCTTATAAACTCATAATTTGAAAGCTACTAAGTTATAATAAAAATACAGCAATAATCTTCAGTATCTCAACATTCCTTTCCGCGTTTTAAATTTTCTATTTTTGTTTATTATACTAATGATATCAGCTTCCAAATAAAACCGATTTATTAAAATTCAAGCATACATTCAGCATCTCCTTAGTATTTACAAATTACTGTTATTTAACACACGCCAATAGATCGACAATATCATAAACTACATATTCCACGTTTTAATTTTTTTTTTAGGTCAATTTTGAACTAAGATAAGTAAAAAAATAGGGTTTTGGTGCGATCTCGGCGACGCGGCAATTAATGTATGGCCAAGGTCGTTTGCTCGGGGGATGGCCTTAATGATAATGGCTCCCACTGGAGTATTAATTATATAGTGCCAAAGTGTGTCGGCAATATACACAAGAATTTAAAAGAAAGGTAAAGGATTATAGAGAGATTCCTTTCTTATCCATAGGGACGAAAGTTTAGGCGCTGTTTCAGCTTTTATATCTGTAAAATCTAATCTTATATGTATAGAACCGATGTATCGTTTCCCGTTTCTCAAAGCATCTCCATATAAAATTTCATCAATATCGGTTATACTTTAAGCATGAAAAGGTAATACTGAAACAAACTTTCGCAATTATAATATGACTAGATGATGCCCGCAAATCTGTTGCGCCAAAATTCGTTTATCGCGCGGGAACCGTACATATCACCGTACGCGCGGGATAAAAGTATTCTTTGTCCTTTCCCGGGACTCTAAGTATCTCCATACCAAATTTCAGAAAAATCGATTCAGCGGCTTGAGCGTGAAGAGGTAACAGACAGACACACTTTCGCATTTATAATATAAACTAGATGACGCCCGCAACTTCGTTGCGCTAAAATTCGTTTATCGGTCGGGAACCGTACATTTTTCCGGGATAAAAAGAATCATAATATGTCCTTTCCCGGGACTCAAAGTATCTCCTTGCCAAATTTCAGAAAAATCGGTTCAGCGGTTTGAGCGTGAAGAGGTAACAGACAGACAGACAGACACACTTTCGCATTTGTAATATTAGTATAAGTATAACAGTATAAATATAAAAGTATAAAAGTACAAATATATGAAATTACCGATATTCCATTTCATATCTTTAAATCGTTAAACCTTTGATAAGTAATAGCATTTCCATGCTCGAAGAACAGTGCGATTTTTGCTTTATCTTTTTTACATTTGACATGACTTTTATGGCTTACAATATAAGGCTCAAAATGGGATTCAACTGTAAAACACAAAGTCTGTTTGTGCATGGGTGCGAGCCAAAAGTCGTTTGGCTCGCCCACGCTGACGTGGCATTTAGTGGCGACTAAATTGTACATTTAGTTGCTAATTACTTATTAGACAGTCAGTAATTATACTGTATATATAGTATACTAGATCATATTATTAGAAGTACTGGAATCGGCTGCACGCACACACACGCGAATTAAAAGGTAACTTTAGTGACCAATGCTGAATGCAGATTTTAATTCTACGCGCAATTTGATGTTAGTAGAATTCATGAAGCAGGTAACAGTTAAAACTCCGTGGCGCAGTGGTGAGCGCGTTGGTAGCTCAAGCCGGAGGTCGCGGGTTCGAGTCCCGCCGACGGAACAAAAAAGTTTATGAAGTTCCTGGGTCATGGGTGTGTATTAAATATGTGTATCATATAATAAAAATCTTAAATATATTATGTATAGTATACATATAAAAGTATTAAATATATGTATTTCCGTTGTCTGGTACCTGTAACACAAGTCCTTCAGGTACTTAGCACGGGGCCAGACTAACGTGGTGTGAAGCGTCCATAGATATTTAAAAAAAAAAGAAACTTGCTGTTTTTTGGCATTAATTATAGAGGCTTTAGGGCTGGGAAAATTTTATCCCGGACTAGGTATAATGTTTTATCCCGGAAAATGTAAATACCTACTTACGTTTCCTCCGCGATAAACGAATTTTAGAGCGACAGAATTGCTGGTGTTTTCTAGTATCAATTATAATATTATAAATTCGAAAGTGTGTCTGTCTGTCTGTTAACTCATGCTAAACTACTGAACCGATTTTCCTGTGTATGGAGATACTTTGAGTACCGGGAAAGGATTTTAACTCGAAGAATAGTATTCAAGTCAGTCGTTGAATTCTTTATAAAATATGATAAAAATATACTGAGCATTTAATGTTTCGCTTAAATGATAGATCTTATTATCTAGTTTTAGTAAAAGCGGATATATGTATTGTTAAAACTCTATTTTTAAGTTTAACGACTGATGTATAATATTGGCCTTGTTTGGAGCCGTGTTCCTTGCAAGGCCATTTGGGAGAGCTTAACAAAACTTAATTTTAATAAGTGCTTATTAAGGGTAGGTTAAAAAGTGGTTTTATAATATGATACCTAATAAAACAGAGCATTACTTGATAATTTGTTTCCTTAATTTATTTTGTTAATAAACGAATAAAAAGCATTTTCCCGTTAGATTGGCCTTACATGGCTTAGGGTTCTTAAATGGTGTCCAGCTCTAAGTCCATTGGCCATTACTTTTGTATACGACATCGCGTGAGGTTAGGAAGCGCAAGAGAAAAATAAAAGCGCCTGTTGAATAAAAATGGCAATCTTGTGGGTTCTCGACGTCCTCAAATCCTGCCAATATTCAGCAAAATCGGTTAAATGGTTTGGGCTTAAAGAAGCAACAGACAGTCACACAGACACACTTTCGCTTTTGTATATTATAGTTGTGGCGGTACCCACAATTCGCCTAACATTCCTGCATCGCGCTATCGAAGTTTTCTGAGCACGTCCGTATATAAGTATATATATAATATACGACAGCTGAAATGTATCACGTGAGCTTCGGCCTGACCGGGCATACCACCTCGCTCGGTAAAAGATCTTCCTTGGGCCTCTACGCATATCGTCGCATACTAAAAGTGGCCGCATGTATGGATACTCGTTTAACAAAAAAATAGAATTATATATTATAAAGGAACTTTTAGCTCAAATTCCTTAGTCAAATTCTGTTTTGGACTTTTCCATCCACTAATATTCGTTGACTAGGCCACAGTATTACAATATTCCATATTGTAATACGCTATTCAATATCTTCATTTATCGCACGTAACAACGTTCTTTTCTCTTGCGCATCCTAACCTCACGCGATGTCGTATACAAAAGTGGTGGCCACCCTAAGTTGCGGCCGATTTAGAGCTGGCCACCATTTATACCTTATTTTGTCACGTCATTTTCTTTCAAATGATGTTAAATTTATTGAAAGAAATATACATGCAAATTATGTATTAATCGCATGAACATTAAGCTTAATTAGAGGTACTTGCGGCTACTTTTCACAAGACCACCCAACATTAATCCATTCCATACGTTCTAAAGATTAACTACTTTAAAATATATTTCATCGAAAAAAACGATTCATGCAGGATTTTACGGTCGGATCTTAGGCCACAAGTAGGTATCATTTCGCATTTGATGGCCGCCCCCCCTTTTTTTTTTTTTTTTTTTTTTTGCCATGCGGAGATGCCGTAACTTACTGCTTCTTAGAGCTTTATTACTCATAATTTGAAAACTACAAATATATAAAAGTACAGCAATAATCTTCAGCATATTAACATTCCTATCACGGTTATTAATTTACTATTTTTGTTCATTATACTCGTAATAGCTTCCAAATACCAATTTATTAAAATTCAAGCGTACTTTCAGCATCTCCCTAGTATTTACAAATTACTTTCATTTGAAACACACGGCAACTGATTAGACGATTTCATTTGTTACATATTTGCCGTTTGAAATTTTTATGTGAATTTTGAACTAAGTTAAGTAATTATTATTTTTTAACAAAAAATTGAACCCGACTTCCAAGGAAAAAACAATATTCTTAAAATGACCTTAAGGTATGAAATAATTCTTATTCATTAGTGCCTTTTTCAAAATTCGACTGAATCTCAACGAATTGTGTACTCAATTTTTATTCTTTTGAAGTCGGTACTGGCTAAGTTCTGTGTCAAGTATCTCAGTTCTGGGCTGGTACCGACTTCAAACGAATAAAAATTCAGTACAGAATTCGTTGAGATTCAGTCGAATTTAGAAAAAGGCACCAATGAATAAGAATTATTTCATACTTTTAGGTCATTTTAAGAATATTGTTTTTTCCTTGGAAGTCGGGTTCAATTTTTTGTTAAAAAAATAATAATTTTACTCTTTTTAGTTATCTACAAGACAAGGCTTTATGTGTAGATAACCACTATGAATATTAACTATCCATATTATATTACTGTAAGCGAAATAATTGTGGTAAATGCTTGCAGTTATATAAGCGATGCTGCAATTTCCAAACTTTTATCTTTAAAGGTTCAGGAGTTCTGTTCAGTGCCTTTGGATCAAGAGACACCTTCGTATGAAATTTCTCTTATTCGTGACATATCTTTAAGTTACTAGACACAACATTTTAACCACTATGAGTGTTTTGATAAATTTCCTTCGATTTCCCTCGATTGCTTATAGATACCATCATCCACTCACCACTTTCGTAATTGTTATACAAAATTAAGATTATATCCTATACAACAATACAAGAATTTTGAAAATCGGTCTACAAACAACGAAATAATCATCAAAAACATCTGCTTTGATGCAAAATATCACGAAAAGTACCAATAATCGGGTTATGATGTATGGTATAATTATGGTTGTGATGATGATGATCAATAAAATTGATGTGTTGGATTATGCTTTCAGTTGTTTAAACAACGCCGAAATCCCCGAACCTGTATCTATAACGATTCAAAAGCTCTGTTCGGTACCTTCGGATCCAGAGTATAACCTGATGCGAAATCTTACTTTTTGGTAGCAGTTACCTCGAATGCTTAAAAAAAAAATCGAAATCACTATATGTTTCCATACAAATTTCAAGGAGTTCTCTCGATTCCTCATGGATCTCATCATCAGATGACCACTTTTGTGAACATGATACCAAACTCGGATTCAACCCTGTACAACAACAAGTTTCGATCAAGTTTCGATCAAGTTTCGATCAAGGTTTCGATCAAGTTTCGATCAAGTTTCGATCAAGTTTCGATCAAGTTTCGATCAAGTTTCGATCAAGTTTCGATCAAGTTTCGATCAAGTTTCGATCAAGTTTCGATCAAGTTTCGATCAAGTTTCGATCAAGTTTCGATCAAGTTTCGATAAAGTTTCGATCAAGTTTCGATCAAGTTTCGATCAAGTTTCGATCAAGTTTCGATCAAGTTTCGATCAAGTTTCGATCAAGTTTCGATCAAGTTTCAAATTGAGTTCGAGTTCGAGTTCGAGTTCGACACAAAACACTACTCTCCAACCGTCTTACGCGTTTTGTATGGTTTTTCGATCAACACGAAAATCTATCGCGAGTTTCACAGTTTTTACCCATCCCACAAGTGCTCAACGCCGCTAAAGAAGTTTTCACTTCAAAAATATATATAAACAGACGAACATACATATCCTCCTCCTTTTTGGATGTCGGTTAAAAATTAGGGTTTTGGTGCGATCTCGGTTACGTGGCAAATGTATGGTCAAGGTCGTTTGCAGTGACTGTTTCGTATCCACATCCCCCGGACAAAGTCACCTCAGTGCCACAAGAATCTTGTAAGCCTGTATTGCTGTAGTTTATATCTACTATATTGATATATTAGCAATCTATAGAGTATATTGATTGATGTTGTCAACGGGGAGATATTTTAACGCAAGTAATAAATAACGGTTGTTTGGATTTGGCCTCTCGCCAGCTAGGGTGTTGAATAATACATTGAAAAGTAATAAAAGCGTTATTTTCATCCTTTTTTTTGTTACTGAACTATGATGTGTATACGAACATACGTGGAAGAAGTGCAAATTACTTCTTAACCATTTCATAAACATCAATGATAGACGAGACGTTTAAAAGAGTATTACAATCTACTGCGGGGCTAAAATGGTAACATTTAGCAATTTCTCTCAATCAATTCAGCAAATGAATTGTCAAAACTGTCAAACAGACAAATGTCAAATCAGTACATAAATACAGAAATGAATAGCAAGCAGAGTTGCATTTAGCGATTTTAAAGAATTGAATCATATTATGATTCATATCATGATTCAACAAGGCGACCATTTTAGCCCCGCAGAACTTTGATGTGTATACGAACATACGTGGAAGAAGTGCAAATTATAAACACCAATGATAGACGAGACGTTTAAAAGAGTATTACAATTTACTAGTTGTTGCTCGCGTTGGTCCTAACTCCTAAGTTCTAACAAAGATGAATATTTTTCTCGTTTATTCAGCTTCATATTAATTAATTATTATTAATATAGAAATTTTAATGCACATCTCTTCGGAGATTTAACGCCACTTTAATCTTGAAATCACAAACAAAACAATATCTTGTAAATAAACTTGGTTTATCATATTTTGTATAACTTGAAAGACAACATTTAACCATCAAGCTTATCTTTACTTACAACTGATTAGAATTTGTTAGTCTGAACTGCTTTTCACAACAACTTTGTACAGTGAAAAAAAAAACTAAATTCCTAGTAGAAATTACGAGATAATATTATTATTATTGATTAAATAATCGACGTAAGAAACATTTTTTATATTTTTCGTCAGCACAGTCTTGAGAGTTGTTAAAGTACGTGGTTAAACTTAAGACGGAGGTAAGTTGTGTCCATTGTAACTTGTACTTGTTGTAAGTTGATGTGAGTTTACACTGGTGATCGATCTGCGGGGCTAAAATGGCCGCTTTGTTGAATCATGACATGAATCATAATATGATTCAATTCTTTAAAATCGCAAAATGCAACTCTGCTTGTAATTCATATCTGTATTTTTGTGCTGATTTGACATTTTTCAGTTTGACAGTTTTGACAATTCATTTGCTGAATTGATTGAGAGGAATTGCTAAATATGACCATTTTAGCCCCGCTGACTGCGTTTCCTTACCCAACATCACAATAAGTATCAACCAAGATCTAGGTACAACGATGCTAAATAGTACATAATAATATAAGTATTTATTAAATGCCATTTTTTTATATGAAACATAAGTTTTAAAACTTTTTGCCTTAATTGTCTATTATTATAAGCCATATTAAATATAAAAATTGGAATTTAAACTTCTGAACATGTAACATAAAAATTTTGACATAGGTCGAACATGGACAAAATTATTGGCAGTCATTTCACATGGTACAGGCCACTACAAACGTAATTCAAGACGTGAGTGGAAGAATAAGGTAAGTAACATGAAAAAACTTCCTGTTTCTTTGCTTAAATTGAGGCTTTAGGGCCGGAAAATTTATTTGAAATAAAAAAAAAACTATGGATAATATGTGTAGCCAGATATATTAGCTACGTTATGAAGTAGATAAGTTACAACTTTTATTAAAATAATTAGGGAAAAATTAGTTATTGTCCGTATGTTACGAAATGTTACTTGTTCGATTCTTCCACTCACGTCTTCAATTATAGCTTAAATGTAACTAAACATATTGTGGTTAGTATTTATTTTAGTTATCTAGAGACACCTCCAATTAGTTTTTGCTGTAAAAATAAAATTCTAAATATAAGCTCTCCAGACCCAAATTAGAACATTTCAGTGCAATATTCCAATCGTTTGACCGATTCCGAGTTTTTTATGTATTACAACGAAGAATTTCACCAAAAAAAACATAAGCAGACACAAAAACACGGCACGGCGCTGTACGGCGTCGTACGTCGCCGTACGGTGCCGCACCGTGATATCACATAGAAATTCAAGATGAGTTTCTACGACGCGACGTCGGACGACGCCGTACGGCGCCGTGCAGTAGTTTTTTACGACGCGCGCCGTGAATTCTCACGACGCGGCACCGTACGGTGCCGTGCCGTGTTTTTGTGTCCCGGCCCTTATTTGAAGACATTTTATTTAGACATTGATTGGGCACTACCGAAAACACAAACATAATTATTTGTATGGGAAGCATGGACATGGGGTCTCACAGACCGCGCTCGAAGTTCAAACCTAAATAACTTTGCAAACTTGCAGTCGGCGTCGAAGTTTTTGCTTCAAAATACATTTTTCGACTAAAATTGAAGCTACTAAGCGCCGCAAGAGTGAAGCTAAAGGGGAAGTAGGGTAGATGTGATTCTTGCAGGGTATGAGCGGTCTGTGAGACCGCGCGTCCATAGTCAAAGGTTAAAGATATAAGATTATGCTCGTACTAGAGTAGGTATCTGCAGTGTGGTTGTCTAATTTAAAGAGATAAAACTTGAGAGGTATCAAGGGACACCCGGATGGAACTAAGTTATAAAAAAACAAAAAAAAAAAGAGACAGAGAGAGAAACACGCGCTACCGCACGGCTCACAACTATAAATAGCATTTATGCTCTAGTTTCAATATACCGACACTTTTGTGTCATGTCGTTACAACTTTATCAGTCTAGCCCCATTTCGCAACGCGCGATAAGGAACTTCATTCCAAAAAAGTTTTTCAACGAATAAGCAATATATTCATTATTAAAAATTGCTTCAAACCAATCAGCTTTACGCTGTAAAAAGTCTGTTGAACAGAGTAACAAAATAATTAAAACGAAACAGAAGATATATTTTAATGATGGCGTTTATAATAGCTGTTGATTAAAGTAACATATTATAAACACTGTGTTTAAGGAGATTCGATAGGGGCAAGATACAGTGCATTATCGTGCAAAAATAAATTTGTTGTGGTTATATATATGTTTTGTGATAAAAAATAATCGCGCCAGCAAAATAATCAAGGAAGAGATATTAAATAAGGTTACTAAATATGGTTTTTATAGGTTAGAAATTAAAAAGTTTGAATTAATGGACGTAGAGCCTCGTTGGTGCATAGAAGGTTGTTGGACAAACTAAAAATATTGATAAATATAGTAACATTAGTCTAATTTTTATGTACTTATATTCGTAATCTTCGATTCGTAATTGATGAAATGGCGACAATTTGCTAAGCAGCCTAAATTCTATTTTGATGGTCTTATAGCGTTAATAGCTGTACAATGTAGGTAATGGATATAGTATTCAGCTTTAAGCGGTTGATGGGCTGTATAAACGAATAAATTTACTATTATTGCTGTTTATTACTCTCAAAGAGAGAAAATATACAGCTTTAGTCTGTAAATGGGTGTACAATTACTTACACCATAAAAATAAGCTGTAGAAGAGAGTTTGGCTACTCCATAATACAGAAATAATATTTGAGGACCACCATAATACAGCTTAGAGCTGTATTAAGTAAGTGACGGTATGCAAAATTCAGCTTTTAGCGGCTTATGGGCTGTATAAATGAATAAATTTACTATTATTGCTGTTTATTACTCTCAAAGAGAGAACATATACAGCTTTCGTCTGTAAAAGGGTGTACAATTACACCAGAAAAAAAAACTGTAGAAGAGAGTTTAGCTACTCCATAAACAGAAATAAGATTTGAGGACCACCATAATACAACTCTAAGCTGTATTAAGTAAGTGACGATATGCATAATACAGCTATTGTACAGCTTTAATACTAAAATTCGGATCAAAGCGTTACAGGAAACTTAAAGCTGTACACGACAGTTTCGATACACTGATTTAGAACTTTAAGCGTACTTTGACTTCTTAATACAGACTTAATACAGCTAGAGCTGAATAATTACTCCTAAACCGACATTATAACACTACAATATCTCTTCAACGCTCTTATACAGCTCTAAAACAGCGTTAAGTGCTGTATTGGCTTTTTTGAAGGTGTTCATTACGCTTGGTTGCTGCTTGGGAGGGACATAGGCTATTTTTTGCGGAAAATTACGCTTGCGTGAAATTCCTAAATTACGCAAGCGAAACCGCGCGGAAGATCTTATAAATACTTAAAGTCAATTCTGTACATTGAATATTTTTGTACAATAAATATTAATACCTACTTGGGATGTGAACTACTATGCTAACGCGGACGAAGTCGCGGGCAACAGCTAGTATGGAATAATCGTTGTCGAAAATATGCTATACTAGACGTTCCGCGCGGATTCGCCCACGTAAATTAGACATTTCACAAATTAGTCCAAAAAAATTGCCTATAACCCTTCACGTGGTCTCAACTAATGAAAATTTATTATATTGCCATTCTTTTGAATACATTCTGTAACTACACAATATAAGCTGTGGTCCCAGGAAAAATACATTACGATTCGATGAGTTTTTAATATAAAACAAGTGTGCGAAAAGTATGTCGACAATGGCGTAAAAAATTATGAAATGTAATTGCTTATATTTTTTAGTGTGTAAATATTTTGCAGTAAATTTTTGTGCAGGAACCTAGGTAATTACTATTTTAAGGCTTTAAGCTGAAAAATAACTCAAACATGTTAAATACTTTCGTATGAGAAAATTATTTTGGTAAGTATTACGTTTGTATGAGAATTTCGAGGGTAGCCCGGCGGTAGGAGCATTTAAGCAAAATGCTAGATACGATTCTGATTTGCAAAGGTGTCTATCAATTAGACTAATTTCCTACAATACATCTATTTTCGTTTAAAAATAATCTTCAAATTTCGTATTTTTAAGAGGTCATTTCGAAAATTAAATGTATCGAGGCAAAAGGTCATATAGTAACGTCAAAAAGGACAGTTTTTTCAATATAGCGCCTTAAAGTAAAAATCCGTGTTGGATATGTTTTAGATTGCTTGTTTTTTATGAGAGGCCGGCCCGGACTCTCATAGAAAACAAGCAATGGAACAGCAAAAAATGGAAAGGGCGTAAGCGACAAAATTGTTTTTGTCGCGTAATTTAAAAACCATAAATACATTTCATATAAGCTATGGGCAAATTAAAGTGAATGCTTGAACCAACCTATGTACAAATTTTGGAAGCTTAAATCACTCTCCTCTGTTGGCAAAATAGAAATCCCTTTTTTTACAGAGGTCTTTTTGATTGATTATTCTGTGTTATAAAAGTTGACCAATCGTTTTATGCTATATGTAATTCAAAGACAAAGACATGATGGATACTGACAATGAACTTTAATTTCTTAGCTTTAGTCATTGCTGAGAAAAATCGATATCGCTACAGCCAAATTATCAAGGCGTCGCCTTAAGAGTCTGTACTCTGTAGTAAAACTTAGAGGCTTACCTACAGAGCTTACCAACATATTCTTTTGATTTGACAACAGAGCCTATCAGTTACCAGTAACTTTATCTTGGCAACATTTAACATGGTATGTTTTGTTGGAATCTGCATAACATTACTGTTTGAGATAAGGTACAACATGATACAAATTTTAATATTATTATGTTTCCCATGGTGAAAATTTTACCCATGGGATGTATTATCATAAAGTTATGTGAGAGTTTACTATTACTATGTTTAAATTTTAAGCAACCATAAATTATTAATATACTTACCCCGAAACGAGTAGGTACTGTTATAATCCATAGTTTTATTTCTATACATCTATACTTATTATAAAACAAAGTCGCTTTTTTTCCCTCATGTCCCTTTGTTCCCTTTAATCTTTAAAATTACGCAACGGATTTTGATGATTCTTTCAGTGTTAGATAGCCCATTTATCGAGGAAGGCTATAGGCTATATTTTATCACGCTAAGACTAATAGGAGCGAAGAAATAGAGGAAAATGTGGAAAAAACGGGGGAATTTATTTGAAAGGGCTAACTCGAACGCGCTAATCTCAGGAACTACTGGTCCGATTTCAAAAATTCCTTCAGTGTTAGATAGCCCATTTATTGAGGAAGGCTACAGGGTATATTTTGCGCTTAGCTTAATAGGAGAATGTGGAAAAAATGGTAGAAATTATTTGAAAGGGCTTTTCTCACGAACTACTGGAGCAATTTATATGTTATTTGGCACATAATATATGAAGTAGACCACGTGAAGGATCATAGGCTATCTATTTTAAACATTTTTTCAGTAGCTATATATTTTATACCCGTGCGACGCCGGGGCGGGTCGCTAGTAATATTATAAAACAAAGTCGCTTTTTTCCCTCATGTCCCTTTGTTCCCTTTAATCTTCAAAACTACGCAACGGATTTTGATGATTCTTTCAGTGTTAGATAGCCCATTTATCGAGGAAGCCTATAGGCTATATTATATCACGCTAAGACTAGTAGAAGTGAAGAAATAGAGGAAAATGTGGAAAAAACGGGGAAAATTATTTGAAAGGGCTAACTTGAACGCGCTAATCTCAGGAACTACTGGTCCGATTTGAAAAATCCTTTCAGTGATAGATAGCCCATTTATTGAGGAAGACTAAAGGCTATATTTTATCACGCTAAGACTAATAGGAGGATGTGGAAAAACGGGGAAAATTATTTGAAAGGGCTTATCTCGCGAACTACTGGAGCAATGTACTTTATGTTTTTTGGCACATATAAGAAGTAGACCACGTAAATGAGCATAGGCAATCGATTTTAATATTTTTTTTAGTGGCTATATATTTTATACCCGTGCGACGCCGGGGCGGGGCGCTAGTAATATTATAAATGCGAAAGTATGTCTGTATGTTACCTCTTCACGGCCAAACCGCTGAACCGATTTTGCTGAAATTTGGTATGGAGATACATTGTGTCTCGGGAAAGGACATGAGATACTTTTTACCCTCGAAAAATGTACGGTTTCCGCGTGATAATCAAATTTTGGCGCAACGGAATTGCGGGCATCATCTAGTAACTACATTATATTACTTTTAGGGTTCCGTACCCAAAGGGTGAAAAGTAAAAACGGGACCCCATTACTGAGACTTCGTTGTCCGTCCGTCCGTTAATAATAATTAATAATCGATTAATTACCGAGTTCGACTCTCACTTGGCCGATTTTTAGACGTATACTAGGTTTCAATTCATTTCTATCTGAAAGTTAAAATTAAGTATCCAGGATGGATATACCTACTGCATTATAATGCAACCAATTTAATTTTCTCCTTTAAGTAATAATTTAATAAATAATAAATTAATTATAATAAAATTATAATCAGATATGACGAATCTCGAATATTTGAAGCATAATATTGATTCCTTGATTATATCCTTATGTAAAGCTGAAAGGCAAATTAACTTAATTTTTGAACTCCAAAAATATAACATCGCTTTAATTTGATTAAACATTTGAAGTGAAATTAATTTTTCCTTCAGGCATAGCCCTAATTAAGCGCCATAACAATTTGATAAGTAATCTCGGAAGCAATTTATAACGGCTTGGAGTTGGCGGACAGCAGGAAGCATTATATGCTCGGATGGGGAACAAATGACTCGTGATACGACCAACAACTAGGGCTGCCACAAAAATAAAATAATACAAAAAAAAATTGGCATTTCATATGCTTAACTTTTCCCTTTTTAGTGACCAAGCTAAGCAAATAGGAGGCATACCTATATAATATAAACGGTTTTTCCGGTAGAAGAAGTTTTAGTATTCTTTCGCATTTCAATTACTCAGACCAATAAAAAAAGATAGACAGAGCCATCCATGCTACGCGGTGAGGCAAGCAATAGGAAGCCGATACGGCCATAGGAAGCCAGTAGGGAATTATTGGGCATTCTGTCCCACCTCCGTTTGCTCGCGAACTGCGCTCCGCGCCTCGCTCACTTCGGTGGGACAGAATACCCAATAATTCCTTTTCGTTTATGCATCAACTGATGCACCTCCGTTCGCTCGCGAACTGCGCTCCGCGCCTCGCTCACTTCGGTGGGACAGCATGCCCAATAACTCCTGTTCGTTTATGTATCAACTGATGGTAAATGAAATGAAATGCTCATGACATGCACCTCTGTTCGCTCGCGCCCTCGCTCACTTCGGTGTGTCAGTGTGCCACTTACCAAAAAACATACCTCGGCTTAAATATACTAACACACTATGATGTTTAGTATGTTTAAGCTTACATTTCAGGGGATAGGAATTTAGGATCTTATCAATAAATAAACACCAGTTTTTATGCATTTATACAAATAAACACAATAATGTCTTCGTTTGTGTCATGCAGATTTCTTCGTCATTGATCATCCGATCTGAAAAAGAAAACCGAATGTTATGTACATCCACACTTACATAATAATCACCATTTAGAGTCACGAGTACTTTAAAACTACGATGACGATTAAGGATATTTGAGTAATGCTTCATCTAAAAATTATGGATTAATTATGTTTCTAGTAATAACTTCGACTTATTGGCATTCAAATAATCTCGAAAATATTAACGTTATATTATGCAATAATAGTTTTACAGGAAATATATTATGAATTTTTATATTTAAATTTGTTATTATTAAAATAACTATTGGTTATTAATTATTATTCTGATTAAATAATTACCTCTAATATGTATCTACTACATAAACCTCATTCAATAAACTAGATACATTTAGATTCAAATTTACTTACAATTAAATAATGCTTGGTCTAATCCTTTTTCTGCGTTCCGCTGTGATTTTTGATGAACTTCTCTAATTTTCATGCATCTGAAAAAAATAAATATATTAGCTAATATAGAAAAATACTATTCAATAAGAGTACCACATTAGATTTAAATATTTGATGGGTAACGAATGGTAATTATTTAATTTTAAAATGTAACAATGTACTTAATAAATAATGAATCGTTTTCAAAAACTAAAATATTATCAATTTCAATCAAAACCTAAATAATTGTGTAACGAATTAAATCTATAATGAATACTGGTAAGTAATTGGTTATTAATTATTATTCTGATTAAATAATTACCTCTAATATGTATCTGCTACATAAACCTCATTCAATAAACTAGATACATTTAGATTCAAATTTACTTACAATTAAATAATGCCTGGTCTAATCCTTTTTCTGCGTTCCGCTGTGATTTTTGATGAACTTCTCTAATTTTCATGCATCTGAAAAAAATAAATATATTAGCTAATATAGAAAAATACTATTCAATAAGAGTACCACATTAGATTTAAATATTTGATGGGTAACGAATAAATATATTGGTAATTATTTAATTTTAAAATGTAACAATGTACTTAATAAATAATGAATCGTTTTCAAAAACTAAAATATTATCAATTTAAATCAAAACCTAAATAATTGTGTAACGAATTAAATCTATAATGAATACTGGTAAGTAATTGGTTATTAATTATTATTCTGATTAAATAATTACCTCTAATATGTATCTACTACATAAACCTCATTCAATAAACTAGATACATTTAGATTCAAATTTACTTACAATTAAATAATGCCTGGTCTAATCCTTTTTCTGCGTTCCGCTGTGATTTTTGATGAACTTCTCTAATTTTCATGCATCTGAAAAAAATAAATATATTAGCTAATATAGAAAAATACTATTCAATATGAGTACCACATTAGATTTAAATATTTGATGGGTAACGAATAAATATATTGGTAATTATTTAATTTTAAAATGTAACAATGTACTTAATAAATAATGAATCGTTTTCAAAAACTAAAATATTATCAATTTAAATCAAAACCTAAATAATTGTGTAACGAATTAAATCTATAATGAATACAATAACTACTACACTTACTTTTAACTATTCCTTTATCTTCCCATTCACTTTTGATGTAGGTCTAAACCACGATGATACTCACCGCGCACCACGTTGCATATTAACAAGCCAAGACGCGAAATCATAAGAACAGAACGATTGAGTCGCTAGGGTTGTCAAACCTACTATATATTATAGTATCCTACTATTTTAAGGGATCAAATATTATATTTCAAAAAAATAGTATGCGAAACTACTATATTTTGCGTAAAGCAGAACGCAACCAAGCTAAAATGAATCTTATTCCAATAACGTTGTATTGTGTTGTGTGCGTGCAAACCATGCGTCAAATTCATAGCTAAGTAAAATAATAAATTATTAACATCAATAGACCGTGCTTGTAAAAAAATTTTTGAAACAAATAATTGACATATTGATGTTGATATAAATATTATATGTGCGTAAATGAATTTAAAGGATGATAATTTTCATAATTTGATTGGAGGTAAAATAATCGTGTTTAATACACACAATATTCATTTATAATTTATTGGATTTATAGGGTAAAAACTGATCGCCTCTTAAATTATCTCTTTTAATCGAGTTCTCGCTTCTAGTTCACATCCCTGATCTGAAAAAAACTGCAAGCTGACAAACAAGAATATAATATTTCACATACATACTGTAAAACGAACACTCGTTTTATGGTAGGGGAGCCGATTAGGGGATTTCTGCAGTAGCTCGAGCGCGTCAGATTAAGCTTGTGTATGCTTCCCACATGTCTCTAGTTAACGTGGTATAAAATCAGCTTATCTGAGTGGGGCGTTAAAAAAATATATATATATATATATATATATATATATATATATATATATATATATATTTTTTTTTAAGTATCAAATTGTCAGATTAAAATAGAGAACGTTGTGTAGACCCCAAAGAAGCTTTTATTTAAAGCAATGACGACTTAAAGTAAAGGGAAAGATATAAAGACTCTTTGAAATTTTCAAAAACTAAAGTCCATATTTTAAAAAACAAAACCTTCTTCATATATATTTTTAATCCTGCTTGACGATTACATGTTTGTTTCCTTTAATTGAATGATAAATTACCTTATAAATTACCTTTAAAGTCAATTTTTATATATATATATATAATTACTTTTTTTAACTTCTAAATAGCTGCAGTTTGTCACTGCCCCACTGTCATAAGATATGCTCTTAATATTTTTTTCTCCTCATTACTTAATCTACGAAATCTACTAGGGTCCCATGACACTCGAGTAACTACAAAATTAGCTTACTCGCTTCCCCTACTATGAACAGCGGCGGAGATACAATTACAAAGCATTTCGATGAAACGCCGCAGCGAGCGCACCATAGAGATTCTTCTTTATTCAATTTTATTTCATATTCAGCTATATTGATCAATGATAAGGTCGAAAGTTGAAGTAAGGCATCATTAGTTTAAAATAACGTTTATATTGCATATATTCTACCATATCATCACAATTCATATACACATTAAAAATTCGGATTTACTTGCTTATTTAAACAAAATAATTTATTTTATTTTAATCTCTTCTTGGGAATTAGGTATTGGTTCAAGATTAAATTCGCTATAAAAGTATGCAACATTTAACATGCTTTAAAAAAATGCACAGATGTATAAAGATAAAAAAAATGTAGAATAAACTATATGTAGAATAAATAACAATAAATAAAAAACTTTATTAAACATTATATGTTTTACATAGCAATGATCAATCATTGATGTTGGATTTCAATCTGAATGACTGCTATGGTGTAATTGATAACATTAAAACGAACAAACATACACACATATATTACATTAATCAACTCGCGCTTGACAACTTTTACACATTTTTTGATGACAAAGACATTTTTACTAAATAAAAGTCGATGCACGATGGAACAAGTCACAATTTTTCAAGTGGCTTCGCTCCAGTCTTCAATTTCAACGAGAAAATGTTAGTGAGTATAAAATTAATATTTTTTTTGTTTTTAATTTATTTTTAATTATATTTCATTTAAAATTATATTTTAATAATATTAAAAATATATATATATTTTTTTTGTTTTTTAATTATATATTAAAATTATGTTTTAATTTATTTTTAATTATATTTCAATTAAAATTATAATTTAATAATATTAAAATATATTTTAATAATAATTATTATTATTCATCAAGATGGGAAAATAATTTATATTTCTTCTTTAATAGGTCCGATTCAGAGTTTGAGGCCCCATCTGCAGTGGTGTCGGTAGCACCGAAAAAGAAGTCAAAGGCGTCAAGCAGCAAACGCAAGGCCGGCCCCGGAAAGCAACACGACTCATCGCCTCCGCTGGAGTTGACCCGCACCTCATCACACAAAAGTGCTCAACGAAAGCGAAAATACTCCTCGCCGCACGAATTTATCACTACACGGTATGTTCGATTATTATCTACTTTAAGTTTGCTGAAATTCTATGCCTGTTTCTGCTGGTTTTTAATATTTATCAAAACTTAGTTCAGTATCCTGTTGAAGTCTGATAAAACTAGGCACCTAATTGTTTACAGTCAAAAGTGAAAGTGCAATACACTTATTCCTATTTTTTTTGTTTTCTTACTAATATTTTTTCTCGATTATTGTATTTTAATGATATGTTAATTTTTTATTTTACAGAACAAGGAGACCGGACTTATTCAATATCTTGCAGACTGAGGAAGCTAGTTGCAGTGAACCCAAATCTCGTGGCGGGGAAATAATATCAAGCTTCTCCAGCCGAGTTTCTACGGGAACGTCTCGTCGGACTGCGAAGACCGGTGGCGAATATTTTGTGGACCTCAAGATCTACAAAAAATCGGACTACGTGTCTCACGCCGCTAATGTGCGCTACAAGACGGCGCTGGTAAGTGTGAAGCTCCAGTGCGACGAGTCATCATCGTCTTGGGAGGCACTGCAAGGCTTCTTAGGACAAGCTTTTACCGAATTTGAGGAGTCAGAGCCCGTCCATTACAGTGACAAAAAATAAATTTTACTAAACTTAATCAATTTATAGTAGATATTAATTTTATTTTTAATATACTAGAATAGAATCTTTTTAATTTTTTTTACATTAGTATCGGTTACTGTATTATTGTTTTGATAGCATTGGCTTTTTTAATAGAATAAAATGCCTTTCTGTTCGACGTGTAACATATCTGTACATAGTAAATCATGGGTAGGTCATTTGCGAAGTAATTTACATAGAAAAAGTTGTCAGACAATAGAATACAGTGATGGTGTAGAAATCGTCAGCTCCGCATTTCGTAATCGTATTGTAACTTATAAGATATTACCTCTTGATCAACTTCAGTTAGCTTCAGTAGATATATTTTTTTTCGAAATTCGTAACAAGTTAAAATCTCTTTTAGATGAAAACCTTATTAAACATACATGTGTTAAGGTTAATTTCGAACTATTTGGGACGTTTTTGAAGTTCAACGATAATTCACAAGAAATAAAATCTTTTGGAACCAAAAATAAAATATTACATGGTAATTATGATTTTGAAAAAATATATTTGGAAACAGTTAGTTATTTAAAAACTAGTATAGAGGAATTTGAGGATCGTGACAGTGGGTGGACATTTTTAAATAATTTATACATTGAGATTAATATCAATAAATATCAACCACTTAGCGGTTCAAGTTTTATCAGTTGACCCAAATCAATTCAGGCTAAAAAGGCGTGTTTAAATATTATGAATAAAGATCAGCATTGCTTTCTATGGAGTGTGACGGCAGCCTTATATCCAGCTAAAAATCACCCTGAAAGAATTTCATCATATCCTAATTTTCGTGAATTATTTAATATAAATGGAATGTTTTTTCCTGTAACTTTCCATGACATTAAAATTTTTGAAAAAAATAATCCTAATATTAAGAGCCCGGGTAACCCTCGAAATTCTCATACATTCGTAATACCAAAATCATTTTGTCGTACGAAAATATTTAACATGTTCGAGTTATTTTTCAGTATAAAATAGTAATTACCTAGGTTCCTGAACAAAAATTAACTTCAAAATATTTAAACACTAAAAAATTTTTTTTTGTGTATAATTTTTTTTTACTAAATTTAGTACTAAATATTTAAACACTAAAAAATAGAGTAAAACACTCAAAAATTTATAAATAATTAGTAAATTTACTACAAAATATTTTAATACTAAAAAATATTTTTTAGAGTTGAAATATTTTGTAGTAAATTTACTATTTATTTATATATTTTTTAGTGTTTTACTCTATTTTTTAGTGTTTAAATATTTAGTACTAAATTTAGTAAAAAAAATTTATACACAAAAAAAAAATTTTTAGTGTTTAAATATTTTGAAGTTAATTTTTGTTCAGGAACCTAGGTAATTACTATTTTATACTGAAAAATAACTCAAACATGTTAAATATTTTCGTATGACAAAATGATTTTGGTATTACGAATGTATGAGAATTTCGAGGGTTACCCGAGCTCTTAAGTTCATAATTTATGGTTTAAAAAAAAGTAAAACTATTGTTGGACCGTTGTATAAATCAGACATTAATAAAACATGCAACGAGAAAATTATACATTTGTTGTATCTAGAAAATAATAACACTTCTCATTATTGTTTGATCAAAGAACCTTCTAGACTGTTTAGAAGCCAAGTTACATCTCATCACAGCAAATTGTACTTCTGTGATTTGTGCTTGATATTTTTCAGTACTTCTAAAGAAGTTGAAAACCATTTATGTGGAGGCGTTGTAACTGTCCTCCCAAATAAGGGCTCAGTAATTAAATTTAAAAACTATGGTCGAAAACAAAACATGCCTTTTTGTATTTACGCAGATTTTGAATCGATGCTACAAACCAATACTGAAGCTAACTGTTCTTCTAGCAAAAACACGACTACATTGCACCAACATTTACCTATAGCTTTTGGTTATTATATTGTTTGTCGTGATGACCCTAGTTACAATCGGTACGTATCATATCGAGGACCTGGTTGTGATAAGCAGTTTGTAGATTCGATTCTTAAAGACGTACAAAAAATATTTGATATACTTAGTACACCAGTCCCTATGATATTTTCTATGGCGGATAAGTCTGATTTTGATAATGCCACACGTTGTCATATTTGTGAAAATTTTATTTTTTCGGACAAAGTCCGTGACCATTGTCACGTTACTGGTCGTTACCGCGGAGCTGCGCATCCGTTTTGTAATTTACAGTATAAACGCCCTTCATTCGTCCCCATTTTTTTTCATAACTTAGCTGGTTATGATTGTCATCTTTTTATAAAAGCGTTAGGCGAGGTTCCTGGTAATATTAAAATAATACCTAAAACAAAAGAAAACTACATCTCATTTACCAAATTTGTACCAGTTACGAATAATCAGTTTTTTCAACTTCGATTCGTTGATTCATTTAAGTTTTTGGGAACAAGCTTAAGCAAATTGTCAGAGACATTAAAACCGGAAATGTTTAAAAACTTACAAAATCATTTCCCCGATGAAGATGAATTTCAGTTACTCACTCGTAAAGGCATTTATCCATACGAATATATGAACTCGTGGAAGCGGTATGACGAAAAAAGTCTACCCCCAAAAGAATGCTTTTATAGTTCCCTAACTGATCATGATATTTCTGATGAGGATTACCAGCACGCGTGCTTAATTTGGTCAACATTTCAAATCAAAGATTTAGGTAGTTATACGGATTTATATCTAAAAACTGATGTGCTTTTATTGGCAGATATCTTTGAAAATTTTAGACAGACTTGCAAGCAACACTATCAATTAGACCCAGCTTTTTACTTAACAGCACCCAGTTTATCTTTTGATGCGATGTTATTAAAAACAGGAATACAATTGGAACTTATCGATGACTTGTCGATGGTGCGCATGTTACAGAGTGGTATCAGAGGAGGAGTATGTCTGTGCTCTCATAGACATGCAAAAGCAAATAATCCTTACTTAGAAAATTACAAACCATCAGAATCTCCTTCCTACGTCACTTATATTGATTGTAATAATTTATATGGATATAGTATGTGTCAGTATTTACCATTATCAGATTTCAGATTTCTCAATGAACAAGAAATCAACAAATTAAATATAATCGAAATACCGATTGATGCAGAGTGTGGTTATATTCTAGAAGTAGATTTACAATATCCCAAACATTTACATAACTTACATAATGATTTTCCATTTTGTTCTGAAAAATGCATTCCACCCGGGGGGAAAACTTTCAAACTAGTTCCAAATTTGTATGATAAATTTAAGTATGTTATACATTACATTCACTTGCAAACATGTTTAAAACATGGTTTAATATTAAAGAAAATTCATCGAGTGATTAGTTTTCGACAAAGCACGTATTTGAAACAATACATTGATTTGAATACTGCTCTGAGGCAAAAAAGTTCCTCAACATTTGAACAAGACTTTTTCAAACTCTTGAATAACAGTGTGTTTGGAAAAACTTTAGAAAATAATGAGAAGAGGGTCAATGTGCATTTAGTTAATCAGTGGGTTGATAATAATAATGTGACTAAGAAAAGGCAATGTGCACAAAAACTTATCGCTCGTCCAAATTTCCATAGCGCCACAATTTTTACTGAAAATCTAGTTGCGGTACAATTAAACTCTGATCAAATAATTTTGGATAAACCAATATACATTGGTTTTACCGTACTAGAATTGTCAAAAAGTCATATGTATAACTTTCATTACTCTGTTATTAAACCTTTTTATAAAAATAATGTACAAATGTGTTACACGGACACTGATAGTTTTGTATATCATATACGGACCCATGATTTTTATGATGACATAAAAAGACATTTTTTGCCTTACTTTGATACTAGTAATTTTTGTAATACTAATCAATATGATTTACCCATTCAAAATAAAAAAGTTCCTGGTTTGTTCAAAGATGAAATGGCGGGTAAAATCATAAGTGAATTTGTAGGCCTTCGTTCAAAGTTATATTGTATTAAAACCATAAATAGCACAATCAAAAAAGCGAAAGGAATTAAGAAAAATATTGTCAGCAATTTCAATGTTACTGATTACCAAAAAACTCTGTACGAAGGCAACATTGTTCATAAAACAAATGTTTTATTTAAGTCAATAAAACACGAGTTGTACACATGTGCTGTGAAGAAAGTTGCTCTGTCTGGTGATGATGACAAGAGAGTCATATCTAAAGATAAAATTTCAACTAGAGCATGGGGACACACTAGTATATTTAACTTTTAACTAGATTTAATAAGCTGTACCTAATTAAGAAATTCTTTGTATTATTTACTTTCGTAGCATAACCTATGCATTTTAGTATGTATATTATGTAGATTTAGAAATAAAATATCATTTTATTAAATACATTTGTTTTATTTATTATTTCACAACTACATAGATTTTGCAAGCAAACCTGCAGGCTGATGCTAAATTCAAGTAACGTAAAGTTTTATCAAGTTGAAACATGCTTTACTTGAGCTTAAGTCGGCACTACATGTAGGCGAACGCGTTGGCCGACGCGTTGGCCGGCGCGCTGGCTCAATGTGTAGAACAGGCGAAATACCTACCGCCAACGCGCGAACGCCCGTTCTATACATTGGGCCAGCGCGCCGGCCAACGCGTCGGCCAACGCGTTCGCCTATATGTAGTGCCGACATTACTGAATCCACACGCGAATATATGAGCGCGCGGTACTGTTTGTAACATGAGTCCTTATTCATAATAATGCAACCTACATGTTGCAATCACTATAATAATGTGAAGACTTTATTTTAGTATTCATTCTTGCGTCGATAAGCACTGTAATTAGTTACTCACGTCTACATAATTTACAAAACAAACCTTAACTTATATAGTTACTCGCGTGTACATAATTTACGTATTTTTGGTAATAGAGTCTTGGACCTACTACACAACGGTAAGTTGATTTATTATTGATTTAAGTCATTAAAATACATAAAAATAATCGTTAATTCCAAAGATTGCTGATTTGGTGTTAAATATTTTCTTTTTTTTTTACAGATAATGGAACGCGTAGAAGATTTGACTGCTACATCCGAAGACAATGTCTACCTACATGAATATGGGGATACTTTCCAGTATGCTCAAGATCCTTTGGAAGGATTTACTGAAGAGTTTTTAAAAATGAAAGCTCAGCAAAAGCCGAACGCTAAGATTCGGGAACGTCGCCCAGCAAAATTAAGAAAAAAATGTGTTTCTAAAAGTGCACTTAGTAAACTGCATAACCCAGTTCATTCGTTTGTGGTAAACAGCGTTCCCAAAAAAGGTTTCCGTCTGATAAAGATCTCAGTGTTTGATTTAGATGGATCCCAGCAACATTGTGACAGTATAGACGATGATAATTTTTTGTTATCCGCTCAATATGTTGTGAATGAAAACGGTGATGAAATCATGGACCAAACCGAGAAGTTAGTAATATATCAAAAAAAATATGTAATTACAGTTATATGAGTTGGTTTTAGTTTACTTTGGTATTAAGTATTTGTTTTAGCTGTAGGGTCGCAATAGTCTTTAGAATGAATAAGTCGATAAAATTGTAAGATATATTTGTATGAAAATAATATAAGTTAGGGTTTGTTTTGTAAATTAATGTGTACGTAATTATTGCTTAAATAAATTGTATGTATAATGTGAATATATTTTGTTTTATTTCTATTTCATTCCAATTTAATTATTTAAATAAAAAGCAACAAATATAAGGTATTTTTTATTGAAAGTGCACATTATTTTCTAAACACCATTTTTTTAAACATAATACATTTTTTAATGAACAATACTTCTTATGAATAAAACAGTTATACGATTCTTCCTTACAATACAGATCGTACAGAATGTTAAATCTCGGAATGTCTTTGTAACTTATATCTACAATATTATTATGATCACACAATTCTTTTACCCATTTCACTTTCTCTTCACCTTTTACGATAATATTTCGGTCTTTTAAGTAAGGTTTAATAATTCTTCTGAATTCTCTGTAATCGATATAGCCTTCGCTCCATCGAAACCCTCTATTTCTTTCTAACCACCGAATATTCTTTTTTTCATCATCGGTTAGCGCTGAGAATGGGTATGGTGGTTTAACATAAAATGTATGTGTATGCTGTTGAGTGGCTATAGATAATTCTTTTACTAAAAAGTCGTTATTATTATTTTTAAATCCTTGTAAGTCAACGATTATTGTATTACTATTCATGATATTTTCTTAACGATATTACTCAAAGGCTTATACTCAAATATGTAGTCGTTTAAAATCAGACAATATGCAGCTGTCTGATCAGGTATTTCTTGGTCTGTTTCGATTTCTACTCTCACGTCGATTGAGCCTTTTAACGTTTCGTGCTGTCGCGAACAGTCGATAACGAATAAGGGAGCAACGTCTCTGAATTCTTTCAAACTCATCAACGGTTCTGACCGACGTCCGTGATACGACTGTTGAAATCTGACATACTGTTCGTATAATAAAGTAAATTTGTCTTCTGCAAAACTAACGTTTAATCCCTCATATGGATAGTATGACGAATTTAAAAACACTCTTACATCACGTACGTGACAGTGATCAAACTCCGCCATCGACAATTCACCGTTGTTTTTGCGGTTGGTTTGTAAAGCTAATACAACAAATCGCGGTTTTTCTATTTGAGATGAAGTTTTAATGGACCAAGTATGTTTACGAGTTTTGGGTAATAATGGATACTCGTATAAATCCCAGTTACGATATGCTATTGGAATAGCTCGATCTTTTTCTAATTGTTTTAGTAAATTTATTCTTTCGCGATCAGATACTTTAATATGAGGTACTCTCCAGATAATTTTACTTATAACAATATCTTCCAAAACTTCTCCTGTTTTCAACTTGATTGCATTAAGGTTAGTGTTACATCTAAGCAACACTAACTCATGTTTGCAGTTAATGATAATTTTTTCATAATCTTCCGCAAATCCTAAAATCTTGTTTAAAGGAATGGATACAGAAAATTCTCCACCACTTGTATTATTTATACCTTCTGGCGACCACCCCCAAACTCGAGCATATTTTGATTCGTTTTCATTTAAGGACAGATAAGACTTTATGGTCGTAGTTACACCTGCGTTTTTTATTTTATCTATTTCTACTCCATTTAATTCATATCTTATGTCTTGAAATAGAAATAACGCTGGATTATTAACGAAATGTACATTTGAAACATTTTCTTTAGTTGTGCTGTCGTGGACAATTACTTTGCCTTCGATATACAAACTGCTGAGCGAAGGCAGCACATATAAGTCTTGTTGATTGATGGGGATTCGTATTTCATCATTCTTGTTGAAACTTGTTACGTACGGTCTGTATGAATGATACTCAAAACTTTCGATGCTGTTGTCGTATGAGGTTTGTTGAGATATGTTTAAAATATTCATTTTATTAAACCAATTAGCTTGAGGTATTCTTTATTGCTTTTAGTAAGCTTCTTTTTTAACTGCTGTCGTGTGTCTTTGTGAGAAGATCTTTTAGGACTGACTTGGACATTTGATATGGCAGGGGTTTTATGGAAATTTATCATTTTTTCTAAAATGTAAATACAATTGTACCTCTTCACCTCGTAAATTTATTTCTTTGTTATCAGCGTCTAACAGTCTTATATTGATGGAACTAATAGAATTTTGATTGACTGGAAAATAAATTAAATTTTTTGGTATTTCTATTATTCGATAACCAGGAGGTACATTAGGTACAAATTCGTAAATAATATGGCATGCTTTTCCGTTCACAAATGAACCACTAACTACATCACATTCAATCCTCACGATAGTTGTTGATAGAATGCTTACAGGATACTGTGAATCAGTGCTTATATTAGCTTTTATTGTTTCCATTCCAAAGCCTAGTATGTTCCCAATTGAATCATCTTTATTAAAATGAACGTCTTTAGAACAAAATATATTTGTTTTCAATGTGTTATTATTGCATCTTAGTTTAAGCAGTGTATTTTTTATGTTAGTTTTCAAATAATCACAAATATCTTGAAGCTCGTAGGACCCTTCAGGAATTTCGATAATTTCATTGTCACCGTAATAAAACTTGTTGTTTCGTCCATCAATATTAGGTATAGAGTTGAAAGTTGAAAAGTACAAAAGACCACATTCATAGTCTCCAAGAAGTTCCAACGTCGGAGAATAGTTTGTCGTCAAAGAGGCTCCGCTCCCGGTTATAGATACAGTGAAAGACATTTTGATACTGACACGTTTATTTATTTTTAATATTATTTAAATGTTTCTTCCAATATTTTTTTAAAAATTTAATACATAGATGACCACAGTTTGTTGTTCCAAATGCTTGATGTCTGTTATAATTATAGTTTATGAGCAAATTATTCATATATTTCATCAGTTCTAATGGTGGTTTTAAATTACCAAAGCTATCATAGTATTCTACGTAGCTGTTTTGTTTTACATAGGCTACCCAATGTGTGCCAGGATTCACGTTACTATCTAAATTTACAATTCCACATTCTATTTTTCTAGGTTTTAAAGGCAACTTATCTCTCATGTAAACACCACGAAAGTATGGAAACTCCAATATGTCTAAATTCGTGAGCGCACGCCTGGGCAGCCGTCTAATTAGTTTTTTGATGGGTTCAAATATAACCCTGCTCCTTTTTTATGAGGTTTAATATATAATCCTTTTCCAAGAGCGACCGCTTCCATCATTCTGTTGTGTCTTTCAGATTCTTGGAGACTCTTTTGTGCCGCTTTAGAATCGTTTACGGCTTTGGCTATACCTGCTGCACCTCCTGCTAATGAACCTAACGCCGACAATCCCGCAAAAATAGGAATAAGCGGTAAAAGTCCACCACATTTTGGAAGTGGAATTATACGTGGTAAACATATTCCTTTCTTTTTGCTGAACAGTTTTTTCGCAGCTGCATACGCATATTTTATAGCAGAGTGATGATCCTTGGATTTAAGTTTTTTTAAATGGGCATGTATTTTTTTAATACCTTTCTTAAATGATTTAATACCACTTCCAGCTCTGATTTTTGTTTTCATAGCATTTTTTACTATCCACGAGGCAATCTTTTCTCCCTTACCAGCATCTTTTGATTTCAACCTCTTCTTTGCCATACTCAAAAGTTCTAAATCAGCTTTACGTCGAGCACTAGGATCTTTATTTATATAAGCAATATCGTGATGCATGCAAGCTTCATCCAATTTGTTAACTCCTCGATCGCCTTGTAGTATTCGTTTTTGAAGTTTCGTCCCAGGACCGCAAAATTGATATCCAGGTAAATGCAACTCAAACGGTAAATGGTCTATCAAGTTATTGATTACACCACTACCTTCCTTCATTGATAAGTATGTATTGTGATATAGCACTGATTATGTGCTTTATATATCTAAATAACTAATTCACTTTTATCTATCCAACTGTTTTCTTCGGCACCCAATCCTAACCACTTCACAAAAAGTTTGTTGCCTCTTTTCTTTAGAACTTTTTCAATAAGATAAATATCAGGAAATTTAGTTTTTTGTAATTCTTTTCCATAAAAACAACCAACAATGTTTTGTTTATGTTTATCTTGTAATTGATACGTTTGAGGACTAGTTTCGTTGACTTTTATGATGCGAAATATTTCCGTTGACCAATTAGGGGTGTAGCCTTTATAAAAATCTCCTTTGTATTTACTTATACTAACAAAATCGCCAACTCGAAAAGACGATTCTTTGCGTACTTTTCTTGGCTGTTGGCTTTTGATAATATTCAATCGAACTGTATTTTGATTTGAACTGTTAACGTCTATTGGTTTATGTTTTGTAATGCGATGCACAGTATTGTTATAATTGTGCACAACGGACTTTAAATTATTTTTATACCATTCATATTTTCCGCATAAACTAAATAATTTGTAAAGACGTGATTTTATAGTTCTTATTACTCGTTCGACGATAGAAGCTTTTTTTACAGAACATGTGGAATAATGATTTATGTTATAAGTTTTCATTAAATGCTTAAAAGAGTCGTTATAAAACTCTTTACCTAGATCTGTTTGTAAGTTTTTAGGTTTTCGTGTGGATTCTGATAATATACTGCACATAGCACTTGATACAAATTTTTTAGATTTTGATTTTAACGGTCTAACCCACACGTATTTTGATAAAACATCAATCACTATGAGAACATATTTAAATCCTTTATTAATCAACGAATATTTTTGTAAGTCCACTAGGTCAGCTTGCCATAAATCATCCAGACCTTTAATTACCGTATGCCGACGAACGAAGTTTCGTCTCGCTCCTCTGTGTAGTTCATTCACTATATCTTGTTTACTCATTCTGAACAGATTTTGCTGCAATCATGTTATCGATTTCTTGTTTTGTGTAGTACATTTTACTAAAATTTGTAGTAGTAATTTTTTCTAAACTATGGAGATAGTTTCTGACATTACTTTGGATTTTCATCATTTCATTTTTAAGGGCTTGGACACTTTTATCTACGTATTCTTTATTCACAGCCTCGTCGTCTTTTTCTGGAATTTGCACCCCTTTTAATTTCGATGACTTTAAATCGAATTCCCCTGTATCGGACCTTACCAATGTATCGCTAAGAATTTCAGAAAATTCAGATAATCGTAAACGCTTATGAACGTGATGACCAAATTTGTCTATATTCATTGCCGTCTTGCTAGGTTCTGTAGTGTAATAGTACTGCTAAATTTTCCTGATGGCAGCCTTATATATTTCATTTTTTTAATGATACCAGCTTCTTTCATTTCTTCAAGTATGGCATTAACTTCATTATCTAATCCCGTATTACCAGCTGCCCGAGATGCACATAATATTTTCAGTCTCTCAACTAACTCATTAGGATCATCCCAGTAAACTAAATCAGTGTCTTTCTTAACTTCTTTCAAAATGTCGATTCCTCCACCTCGCTGAAGACTTTCTACGCTACTGGTATTATTTCTAGCGAATTTAAATAGTGGCTTTATCACATGAGTATATTTGAACCCTTTATTACCATTTATTTGGTTCGATCGTTTCCAGTTACGTTTATGTGCATTAGTGTCGATGAGTAGCAATTTATAATTTTGTAAGTCTTCCTCTGTAATAATATCTAAATTAGGTTTTTTTTTGTACAACAATTCTGCCAGACCAGAAGTTTTTTTTAAAGAGCGGCTTCTAATTTTCAGAACTTTTCCATCATCGTATAAACGGGTTTTGCCTAGCCAAAGTTTTCCTCGTTCACTTCTTGCTCCATATGGTATATCTTCTTTCAGCGCTTCAGACGATACAGACCAAGACAAAGAATCGTTTGCGATACTCGGTGATGATTGAATAGATTTAAATGAGTTCTCATGGATATCATAATCCTCAGAAGGTGATGTAGTAAGCGTTTTGTCAGGTGTTTTAGAATGAAAGTCGTCATTATCTGAATTTTCTTCATCATCAAGATCCGTCTCAGATTCTTTAAATTTTTCATGTGAACCATTTGAAGATTCTTCTTCGTCTTCTTCATGACGTTTTTTTTCAGTTTTGCTTGCTAATAATTTTAGCGGACTGACGATCGGTTGAAATATCGTCTCCAGTGCCATGTCATTTGTGTGTTTAGTATTTTTTATCATTTCTACCTTTCTTTTCACTGCAGACGCTGATTTCACAATTTGTTCCTTAAGATTCCGCTCCATGTTAAGAATTCTACTCTGATTGATGTCTCAAGTTATACTACTAGGTAGTGGGGTATGTATATGCTTTATAGAATAAATTAATCCACTATTATAAATGTATCAAATTTCATTCTGTAACAACCATTATTTCGTTCACAATCCTTATTGATTACCACATAACTGTACGGTTTACTCCACACAGTTGAACACATTTCACGGAATTGCGACCACGTCATATCAGACCCTACATGTTCATCGTAGATGTGTCTTAGATTAATCTCGTCTTGTTTAAACAATATGATGAGATTGGCATTATCTCTTACTAGTTGTTTGGGTATTTTAGTATAAGTTTGGTTAAGATAAAAGCAATCAATATTTTTGTGACGACCCATAGCAAAATAATCACGTATATTATTTTGATTTTCGCATGCAACATCGTCAAATATGATGATAGAATTAGGTAAGGCTTCTTGTGAACTTAAAATTTCACTGTTATGATTATACTTGTGATACGATGTATCCACAACTTTTTCCAATACTTTTTCTAAAAAGACGTATTTAGGTTGATACAAAGACTTTGAATACACATAAAGGTTTCTGAATCGCGGACCATTCGGGTGTAGTAACAAACTGATTACTAAGTTTGTTTTCCCACAGTTTGAGGGACCACAAACAATACTGCGAATGGTATTTGGTAGTAAATTTCCATGCCGCTTAACTTCATTTTTAACTGCAGGACAGACACATTCTAATTGAAGTGATTCTTTTTGTTTCAGAAATTTCATAGCTGTTTAATCCAATCGACCACTGTGATTAGTGGATTATGACAAAATGATAATCATGCAGTGTGTTGACTCATATAAACAGATAACTTCAAACATACGAAATTCATTGTTTCTATAATAGCTCGCTAGATATTTCAACCATCCAATCATCGATGAGAAGCGATTTTTGATCACTTGATGCATGAACGAACAGGAGTTATTGGGCATTCTGACACACCGAAGAGAGCGAGGGCGCGAGCGAACAGAGGTACATGTCATGAGCATGTCATTTCATTTACCATCAGTTGATGCATAAACGAACAGGAGTTATTGGGCATCCTGTCCCACCGAAGAGAGCGAGGCGCGGAGCGCAGTTCGCGAGCGAACGGAGGTGCATCAGTTGATGCATAAACGAACAGGAGCTATTGGGCATTCTGTCCCACCTCCGTTCGCTCGCAGAGCATTAACGAAAAGGAATTATTGGGTATTCTGTCCCACCGAAGTGAGCGAGGCGCGGAACGCAGTTCGCGAGCGAACGGAGGTGGGACAGAATGCCCAATAATTCCCTACTGAAGCCGGCCGCCCGCCATTCCGGTTTCAACGAGTGACGGCGCATGTCGTTTTCATCTGTGTCAAGAAATATCAAAATATGCCGTCCTGCATCGTTAAATGGTGCAAAAACAATTCTTGTGCTCAAAAGAAACCTTGTGGGATTACGTTTCACAAGTAATTAGTTGAATATTTATGTATTACCACCGAAATAACGAATTTAATTTATTAGTTTTAAAAATTGTCTCGGGAGTCTCGGAACACAGAACCTCAACCAGTGCTGCATGCTGGTCGCAAGATATTTTTCCCCATAATAGGGGAAAAATATTATTACGTGCTGTATTATCCTGACAAATGTTTATTTTTAACCTAAAATTCGTTATTCATTTAAAATCTATTAATATAAATAAAATTGGAGTGTCTGTTTGTAGTATTGAAAGATTTTTTTACTATTTGCATATTAATCTGTATACGATAGGTACATACTGCATACACCAAACAACATTCTTTGCAATTTTTGTCTGTATGTATGTCTGTCTGTCTGTTCTTAGTTGAAACACATAATTTATTAGATATAGATATTTAAGTATTTACTTTTTTCAGCAATTACTAATGAATGATGATTAACAATCTAGTTTGATAGCAACTTTTGTAGTCATTACTTAGTAGTTTAATAAGACTGCAACAGGAGTTTGACAATCTGAAACCCTGAGTTGGCAACATTATTTTTTTGCACACAAGCGCATGCCTAGCGTATTTATGCTAGGCGTGACGCACACATTGATCGACAGCGACTTCACGCCATTACCTGTAAATACTCCGTCTTTCTTTTTTTATTGGTCTGAGTTCAATTATTGCAACAACTGACACTCAGCTAGGTGATCAATGATTACCTATTGTAACTGTCTTGTTGTGCCTGCAAGAGTTTACATAAAATAGGTGATTATTATAACTTACTCCTTTGAAAGAAAATATTGTAAAAATCTCTAAACAGACTTTTTTAAATTTCACACATACTTAATGCCATAATGTAATTTAACGTAGATTTTTTGTAGCTTTGATTTTTCCTAAGAAACTAACAGCCAACCTAAGTAAAAAGGTTTAACGCATATTTTTTGGACACAATAAAAACCCCATAAACTATAGATAGTGCAATCCACGAAGACGCGTCCCACTATTCCTCCTAATCGTTTATAGTATATGTGTGCAAGCTTTCGCCAATGTTTGAGTGTTATCGGTACACACTAATTACCTATGAGTGCACGCGCACATTCAATAAATAGACCAATTAAGAGAAAGCGTCACGGTAAAAGGGAAAGATGCTCACCCAAAAATTGGTGGGGCGCGTCTTCGTGGATTGCACGGACTATACTGTCCGTGCAATCCACCTGCCTGTACAAAACTTAGTTCCAATCTAGTTGTTATTGACAACCCTATTTGCCGATTTGAATATACTGCGGTGACCTGTCGTAAAAAGGTCAGTACATGGCCTCAGTGGAGCAAAATGTACTGAAATGGTGAATAATTTACAAATTGTACCAACCAACCAGTGTTGGTACAAAATAATAAATGGCAATGCACTTTTTTATTTTACTCTTAATTGGCAGCGTAAATCCATAATAGATAATATAACTAGCTGTCCCGGCAAACGTTGCTTTGCCATAATATAAAGTAAGTATTTCGCCCAAATTATTTTATTGAAGTGACTAAATTAGTATTAGAAGTATGTCGCCATGACAACGTCGATCGCTATCCCGTCGCACAAACAATGGTCGCCCTCAGTCTCGAGTTGTAATAATTTACTATTATATATTCAACAAATGCACTTATCAATATAAAAAGTACCCAGAAGCCGATTCTCAGATCCACTGAATATGCATATAAAATTTGGTAAAAATCAGTAAAGCCGTTTCGGAGGATTACGCGGCCTAACATTGTGACACGAGAATTTTATATGTAAGATTATAAATGCGACGGACACACTCTCTGTCTGCTTCCTTTTTACGCCCAAACCACTGAACCGATTTTGTTGAAATTTGGTTTGGATATACTTTGAGTCAAGGAAAAGAATATAGGATACTTTTTATCCTGGAAAAGTTAACGGCTCCCGCGCGATAAACTAATTTTGGTCTTGTGGGTGTCATTTAGTTCAATAGATATTGTGTAATAACTAATAAGCAGTGGTCGGCGTAGGTAGTGCCATCCCGCGGGATTCGTTAATCGCGGCATAACGTGGACATGCCTCTCAATCCCGCGATTTTGGGATTCGCATTGAAATAATATATAATCGGAAATACATTCAGAATTTGATATTTAAACAACAAATATTGTGACAAACGTAAATAAAGAAATAATTTGTTAGTTTTTTATTTATTTATCATAATTATAAGTTTTATATGATATTAACAAATAAGTAAAAAATTAACAGAAATGTGATTATATTTATTTGGATATAAGTAGTATATCGTAGATCACTTTCAGGCTTGCCTGTGTTACCTGCAAATAATTTGATTGTTTAATTATAAAAATCCATTTAATGTTTATCAAATATTGACTTTCTTTTAAAATATATTTAAACAACAATAAACAATAATGAATTCGCTTAGTGGCACCGTTAAATATTCGACGCAAACAACCGAGCGATCATCGCAGGCAACACAGGCAAGCCTGAAAGTGCTTTACGATATACTACTTATATCCAAATAAATATATCATTTTTTGTTCTTTTCGTCTGTTATGTGTGGATGCGATAATTCGGAACGCGGGATTTTATCCCGCGATCCCGGAGGTATGTCCATGTTAACATATACAATTGAGGTCATTCACCCTAAATGGCACTACCTACGCCGACCACTGCTAATAAGTTAACGACGATTTTATGTCATAATGGTTAGAAAGCTATAAGACGTGTTATTAAATGCAAAAACACTAATTTACAATTTTTTGTTTGATGACGCTTTCGTTAAGAACGTACGATCCTTTATATTCTTTCTGTGGTTTCAAACCATTAATCTCATACTGAATTTTACAAATATTAGTTTAGAATTTAGATATGCGTGAATAGGAAACTGACAGACACAATATACTTAAGTTAGAACATTATAAAATATAAAGTACTTAAAAACCTATAAAATTTAGTAGGTAAAGGTCTACCAGAATCTGATGGCAAATTTTGACAGCAGATTTTCAAAAAAATATACTTTGTCATTGGATTTTATAGTTTGCATGTTTCACACACAGAATCAGCCGCTTTAAGAAAAAAAAGATCAAAATGTTTTCTTCCCAATATCCCGGTATTGCTAGAATCAATTATTTACTTTCTCACTTTGGGATCATTCAACAATTACGTGATTATTTTTGGCCGTTTTTAACCCCCCCCCCCCCCCCCCTCCTATGTGATCAGAGCGTAATATTATGTTTTTACCCCCCCCCTCGCCTTCGTTATGTAATCTTCGTCCGTGCTTATTTGCTGTTTATTAGCACTGACACGTGTGTCATGTTTCAATGGGTCTTAAGCTTAGAGTATTAACAACAGTAGTATAGAGTGCGCCTAAATTGCAGAAATTGCTAAGTACGCATTGTAAGCACATTGAGTTTATACTCTATGCCAATTAGGGATGTAGCTACGTGTGGTTTGCACTCATCGACAACTCGTCACCTATCGGCACGGCGCAGATGGACGAGTTGTTTTTTATTTCAAAAAAATTAGAATCAGGAAAGTGTGCTGAACAAACTTTATTCCATGTTTGATTCAAAATCCGTTTGTTCTAAATATAATCCACTTTTTCATCAATTTTCGGCCTTTAGGAAAGCTGAAAAGCAGATGAAATATTACTATTATTCTGTCATGCACCTAGCAAGGGTGAATCCGTGAATTGACTTTGATCTTTATAGTCCATTGAAATGTTACAATTTTAGGACTGAATATTGCATTTATTAGAGGACGCAATTTTATTTTCGGAATATGTTGGGGGGCTCAATAGAAGCTTTACCTTGTGCAGCAGACTGGAAGTCGCTGCTAATGGTGAGCTGGGTCCAGTTTTGACATCACACAATTTAATATTATTTATTGTAATTTTGTGTTCTTTTTTTTGTGTATTTTTTGTAATAATATAATATTGTGTTGTGTGATTGTCGAAATAAATTAAAAATTTAAAAAGTTATAAGCAAAAAAGTGATATTTTTTTAAAGGCTTATTATCGCTCTTTAACTTTGTTTAATGCATTTTACAAAAAAATTACCTTAGAACAACCTTGTTAATGATCTTTTGAGAAAAAGATCCCCCAATCCCCCCGATCTCATGAAATTAATTTTCTGCAGATGCAAAGGAAACTGTGAAGGCATGCGTGCCTGCAGAAAAGCAGACCTAAAATGCTCTACAGTATGCCTACTATTCTGTAAAGCTTTTCAGACCTTCTTTTCTACAGCCACAGTCTGCAGTATGTCTACTACACTACATAAATATATGCAAATTGCAAATTATATCATAGTATGCCGACTAAACTAGTCTGCACATGCCTACTATACTATAAAGCATTTCAGGTCTGCTTTTCTGCAGCCGCACATGGTTCCACAGTTTCCTTTGTTTCTGCAGAAAATTAATTTCATGGGACCGGGGGATCTTTTTCTCAAAAGATCATCTACAAAGTTGGTCTAAGGTATTTTTTTGTAAAATGTGTTAAACAAAGTTAAAAAGTGATAATAAACCTTCTAAAAAAAAGAATCACTTTTTTGCGTATAACTTTTTAAATTTTTAATTTAGGGTAAAAAGTTATATAAACATATTTGTAGGCAAAATAATTTGCAACAAATTATGTTCTTACAAATTTTTTGTAAGACGTATAGATTCTGAGATATCACGAAAATAGTGTTGTCACCCCTTTTTTCAAGATGGCGGCCGGGGGACAAGAGTGGCAACCCCACAAACTTGAGGTTAAGCTTCTATTGAGCCTCCCAACATATTCCAAAAATAAAATTGCGTCCTCTAATAAATGCAAAGCAAATGTAACATTTCAATGGACTATTAAGATATTATCTGTTTTGAAAAAAAAGTACATTAATCTTACGATACATTTGCGTTAGAAAGTATATTGGACATATTATGTATGTATATTAAACATTATTACAAGATTTTAAGAAAAGAGATTAAAATTTTAGATTATAATTATACACCAAGTAAGCATTTTATAATATCGAGTCGAGCGTTGATTGTGATTTGTGTCACATCACTAATTACTCAGCCGGGGAGAGCGGTGTGCGGGGGCGTTCCCGCGCCCCGCGTTTTCTTCACCCCCGCAAATGATCGTGACCCTTAAATAATTGTTTTTAATAAAATACTAGCTGATGACGCCCGCAACTCCGTTGCGTCAAAACTCGTTTATCGCGCAGGAACCGTACATTTTCACGGGACAAAAAGTATCCTATGTCCTTTCCCGGGACTCAAAGTATCTTCATGCCAAATTTCAGCATAATCGGTTCAGCGGTTAGGGCGTGAAGAGGTAACAGACAGACAGACAGACAGACAGACAGACAGACAGACAGAAGAACAGACAGACAGACACACTTTCGCATTTATAATATTAGGTAGTATGGAAGTGTAAAAATCGACATAACAATGAAAAGTAATGTTGGATTTGATTTTTGAATCGAACTAGACATCTGACCATTTGACTTGTAAATATGAAAAAAACTTTGGAGACGCGCTCTTCGCAAGCTCTCAACGAAGACTACAAGCGCTCGCGGCGGGAACGCCATGTTGTTCTCACTTGTGCATACTGTTCCCGCTTCGTTATGCGCACTCTATAAGTACTACTATTATTGATACTCTCAGATCTTAAATGACCTTAAGGAGAACACCCATACAATACTCCATAGAAAATTAACCAAGGCCCGGCGCAGAAGAGATGTATCTCAGTCATTTGTGTATTTTAAGTGTAACATATTTTTATAGGCGTGTTTGCCGCAGGATGTGGCTGATAGAAAAAAAATATTTTAGATTTTTTTCAGGCGCTAATTGAAAATTATTTTTCGTTGAACATATCGACTCCAAAATGGTAATGAATTATGTTTCTATAATATTTATAATAATAATAAATAATAATAATAATAAACAATATTTAAAAAATCTTTATTTCTCAATAAAATCACAATATACAATATAACTAATGAGGCATCGCCTTTAGTAAAGGTTTTTTTTAATGAAATAAGGGGGCAAATGAGCAAACGGGTCGCCTGATGGAAAGCAACTTCCGTCGCCCATGGACACTCGCAGCATCAGAAGAGCTGCAGGTGCGTTGCCGGCCTTTCAAGAGGGAATAGGGTAATAACAAAGCATGGCTCTCCCACGATTACTTGTGTTTTATTATTATATTATTAAACCGATATTTTTTATACATACCTATACATAGGGAAAATGCAACATGTACTGGGACTCTCTGACATGACGTGTTGCGTACCATGGTGAGCTAAGGTCTGTACGCTCGTCAGCGAACTGTTCTGCTTCTACTGGGCCCAAGTACTCAGTAGTCACATTCTCGTTCGCTATAACGAGAGTATTCCAGACTTCTGCCAGCGTTTCATCAGCATATTGGAAATTCTTCAGTTTAAGTAATGGTCGTGAGGCAGAATCAACCCTGACAACAAACGGCTAAGGGGAGCCATACGCCGTTCCGCCCTGTTGTAGGCGCTGCACCCTGGAGCATTTGTGACAGCAACCATAAAGTCCAAATTGTGCTTTATAAACTTTTTTACTGCCTCTACGATCACACTGCGGTCTCTTGGGTTCTCATCTGGTCCACCATCAACTGATATAACTAGTATTGGCTTCACCTCTTCACTCGATGTTGTTATGATGCAAGCAAAGCTTTCCAGGGTCAGAAGCCTTTCAAAGTCATCAGCATGGGTTCGAGCTGTAGAAGAGCAATGCTTCCCGCTTCTGATGGCGACATAGGTAGGGCCGGCATAGGAAACTGCATCCGGGCTCCCCAATTGGACTCTTGCTGATGATTTTGATCCCGGTATACACGCTAGGAATAAGCTTGTGGCGAGACGCCACAACCCAGTCTCGGTCGGGAAGCTGTATTCGGTACTTCATGCTCATCAGTAGCGGCGCCTGCTTGTTGGCTGCTGTTATCCCGATGGAGACACGGACCTTGTCGTCCTGAAAGTATTACCAAATACAAAAATGAGGATTTTGAAAACTAGGTACTAATACATATAAAAATAAACATTAAATCACTCGTGTTTTAATGCCCCTCATTATATAACAGTATAATAAACTACTATTACATACCAGTGATAATATGAATGTGTGAGGTACGACCCAAAGATGAATATAAATGACTATTATTTCAATAATAGTCATAAATAAAATGATGTATAATTAAGTAAAACAATAAGACAAAACCATTGTTATGGTTTTGTCTTATTGTTTTGTTATTTAACTTGAAATTCTTACACATCTTCGATTACACATCTACTTCGACATCCGCATTCCACGTACAAAATACAAAAAAAATACAAAATCTTAAGGGCCTGTTTCACCGCTTCCTGATAAGGCTATCCACCACTTAACTTGACACATAGAGTATGGAGAATCTGTCAAATAAACCTATCGGGCACCTTATCAGGAAGCGGTGAATCAGGCCCTTAGTGTCATAACTCGTAAGTCATACTTAATGAGGGATGTTTGGCGCTATGTAGCCGTGGGGTTTATCGTGTCAATTGTCGTGTCAACAAGCTGTAAAATGTCACGATATAGGCGAGGCCGCCAATTTTTGCTGATTTTGCAATTATTTTTCTCCGCCCTTTGTATTTAAAAAAGTATTGTGTTTATCTTATGCTCGAAAACTGATTCTAACGAAGAAAACAAAGTACTCAAGCATGCATTAGAATTATTTGAGTTCCAATAATAGTCTAAAAATATATTTACAGTTAAACATAAAAAAAGGTAAGAAAATAGCTTAAAATATACAATCCGCCGTGGAAGAGGTGCACTTTAACTGTCGCTGTAGCAGTAAGTATGACAGATTTGAAGATAAATCTGATATGCTATGAATACTAATCTTATAGTATTTTCATCATTACATCTAATTCTTATAGTATTTTAAGATAACTTTCTATATAAACTTTTTCAAATCAAATGAATCGTTCGAAACATCAATTCTACCCCACATTTTAAACGTCATCAATAATAATATCGATTTATTGTTATCGTTGGGAACACCCAACTCAGCGTTGCCACTTCCCGATTTTACCTTCCCTAACAAGGGAAGGTAAAATCGGGAAGTGGCAACGCTCCGACGGTCCCCCCTTTCGTTGTTAGCGACATGTCAAAAGTGGTGGTTTTCAGGAGAGCGTTTTTAAGATTCAAACTGTTTCTGTAGATTACCATAAAACATAAACACAATTATTTTTGTTGATCTGTAAAGCTTAATGTAGGCCGTTTGTCATGATATAACACAATTTTAAATGTTTACTGTATTTTCGCCAAAATTGCAAGATGACCGTTTTTACGGTGACAATTCAAGATTGTCCATAACGGTCAAGTCGTACATGTCCGTTTTTACTTTGGAAGAATTAAAATATTATATTAGGTCCTAAATTCATTCAGCACTATATAAAATGATTCGTATTGTCATAATTTATAAGTTTATAACATATAAGTAATACAAATTCCGGCTCTTCAGTGAGAAAAACTAAAAAAACACAGACATTTATCTTTTTATACGCTGCTAATTTAAAAAATTGTAATAAAATGTCATTATTTGATAAATTAAACTGTTTAGTTTTAAAAAGTCTACAAAGTTTAGTATATATCTATTAATTAAATCTGTTTTACTAAAGGGTAATGCTGTTTATGCTATATAATGTTGAAAATGAAGAAGGCTGACTTTATTTGTAACAAAATGCATCGTTGCTATGATTTAGGTTTTTTATATAATATTTGTGAAAAATTTTCAATGATACTTGTATATGGATATAATGTAGAAAAAAACTTTTAACATATTTTACATATTGTTGAAGATAACGAATGTCCAGATACTTTGCCTTTTTCTTCTTCTTGGTCATTTCGGATACTTGAGCAAGGTCGATTCCTTTTCCATTTTTGAGACCTAGGTGATCATTCACTACCTTAGACTTTTATTGCATCTTACATGAGTAAATTCTTTGAGGCTTCGTTATAACTTCTACAGTGGACAAGTCTGGACAGTAAAATATATTTCTGAGTCGATTATTATATTCAGCTTTAACTAACTCTTGAGCTTTTCTGAAGGTCGTAATTTTTAGTATTACCGTTGAATATAGAGCTGCATTGATGTAATAGTCTAACACGTACCTCGCAGAAAGAAAATAGTATTTCATCCCAATTTGCGACTGCCAAATTAACTACAGAACACCTTATTAATAATTCTATACTAATATTATACAGCTGAGATTTATTTGTCTGAACGCCCTAATCTCAGGAACTACTTATCCGATTTGACAATTCTTTCAGTGTCAGATAGCTCATTTATCGAGGAAGGCTATACGTTATAAATTATAGCGCTATGATTAATAGGAGCAAAGAAACAGGGGCAAACGGGAAAAAAAGGGGGAAATAATTTGAAAAGGCTTATCTTATAAAGTCTATTGGAGCAAAAAAAAAATATCCCATAAACTTTTTAATTTCTAGGTTAATCATGCACCGATGTCACTTTAGATTTTTAATATGAGCTTTTCCGGAATTTTTTTCAAGCCTTTCTCAACCCTACAACCAAGCGATACCGCGTTGTAAAGGGAACCATCTATCAAGTGAACAAGGAGTGTTTTTTATAGTTTCTAAATAATTTTATATAATTTATTAGCGTTTTTAATACTGTTTTATATTAAATAAATAACATTCATATTTATAATTAAATAAATACATATCAGACTTCGCTTTCTATCTGTCGTCCGTTCGTCTATCACCAAGCTTTATCTCAAGAACCGCAATAGTAGAAATTTTCACAAATTACGTTTTTTGTTGGCGATATTTAAAGAAATATAATAAAATTAAAATAAAATAAATGATTATTGTGGGGTCCCGTACAACAAACCCGATTTTTTTGCTCTATATCGATAACGGTAAGGTCCAGATGGTTGTTCATCATGAAAAGAAGCCTCAGCCTTCGTTGCAACTATTATTTCACGTTGCTGATTATTTATAACACTCAGATGCTCATATTGATTTGAAATTAATTGAATTTGTGCCACGAGTCCCACTGAAAAAGAACTAAAGTCTCATAATAGCTAAACGTACATGGTAACAAGTATATAAATAATTCGGTACCTTAGAGGTAGAAACGGACATGACGTGACGTAACATGACGCGGAATGGCGCGTAATTTCCAACGCGGTACAAGACGGTAAGTATAGATGTCCGTATATACAACAGTAAAATCTAATACAACGCCCAACTTGTCCTCATTTACGTCTTTTTATCTTTGGAATTACTTGTGATAGAAAAATAATAATAATGTAGGAATATGCGTCTCATTATACGGAAATGCATGATGCAATAAAAAAATTTTGCTATTTTGGACATGACCTTTTATACGTAGGGACCGTCGAGATGCATGTAAAAAAACCATTCCAATCAGATTTCCCTTATCGATGGCCCCAACGAATAAACGTGCAATCGAAAAAAGATAACTTTTCAGGAAGGCAAAAAAACGTTTGGAACCACATAACTGTGACTACATAATAAATAGGCAAATATAATGTATAATCAAATTAAAGGTAAAAAAATATCTTTCAGGTTATATATTTATTAAAAATAAAATATTAACGGTTTACCACATATTTAAGAAAAACCATATTAAATTATTATTCTAGTGAATAATATGTGACTTGTTAACACTATTGTATCAATGCACGTTTATTCGTGTCATAAATGAAGTTACAAGTGCAGTGAAATGTTGCATGGTTATTCCACGTATATTTTTTCCCCCTGAGCCATGCTTTGGTCATTTACACGGTAATTCTTGTATATTTTGTTGTTTTACATGTTTGCAAAGATAAAAACCCGTATATTAGTGTTAAGAAGATCGACTCATTATTTATGTAATACGACCTTATTAGTGCATGGTATAAAATGTAAATCTATACTAATATTATGAAGTGGAAGTGTTTGTTTGTTTGAACGCGCTAATCTCAAGAACTACTGGTCCGATTTGAAAAATTATTTCGTTGTTAGATGACTCATTTATCGAGAAAGGCTATAGACTATAAATTATCACTTTAAGACTAATAGAAACGAAGAAACATTGGAAAATGTGGAAAAAACCGGGAAAATTATTTGAAGGCGCTTATCTCGCGAACTACTGGATGAATTTGTTAGTTATTTGGCACAGATATAGGAGTAGACCATGACGTGAAGGAACATAGGCTATTTTTTGCGGGAAAATGTACGGTTTCCTCCTATTGTGTTGAAAAAGTGTGCTTTAGAGTTGGCTCCGTTCTTAACGCGTCTTTTTTGGTTCTCTTACTCTTCTGGCACTGTCCCGGCTTTTTAGAAGACCTAGAGATTCCCAAAAAAGGTGACCGCTCAAATCCTTCCAACTACAGAGCAATTGCTATAACCTCCGTCTTCTCGAAGATAATGGAATCCATTATCAGTTCTTTCGATACTTGGGCGGCCAGACATTACCAAGCGACAAACACGACAAACAGTACGGGTTCCCAAAGGGTCGCTTGGCTGATTATCTCTTGGCTACCAAGCTCATCGTTGGGCTCAGGTGATTGGCTGTTAGTTTGGACATTGCGAAGGCCTTTGATCGGGTTTGGCCCAAAGCGCTGCTATCAAAACTTCCATCATAATATGGGCTTCCCGAAAATTTATGCAAATAGGTCGCAAGTTTTTTGGCGGGTCAATGACATGTTACAGACCAACGGCATTTATTGCTATGCGGATGATTGTATAGGTGATGCCCTATCAACCGGCTTCCACCATATTTCTCATCTAAATGTCATTGACAGTCGAAACAAACTTATGTCTTAAATAAAGAATTCACAGGAGAAAGTCTCTGAATGGGGTAGACGATACTTAGTCCAATTCAGCCCCGCCAGGTTCACAACTTAAAAGTCACCAATGGTCGTATATCCTCGCTTTCAGGGTTTACGCCAAGTATTTCAAGCATTGAAATACTTGGCGTAAAAATATCAAGCGAAGTTCAGTTCCGATGTCATCTAGAGGGTGATGCCAAGTTAGCCTCGAAAAAACTTGGTGTTATTAACAGGATGAGACAGTATTTCAGTCTGGACCAATGCCTGCAACTCTACAAGATGCAGGTTTGGCCTCATATAGAATTCAAGCTTTTGCCCGCGGCTTCGCTCGCGTTAAGAGGTATTATTATATACAAACTTTTGTCCCCTATTTTAACCCCTTGGGGTTGGAATTTATCAAAATCCTTTCTTAGCGGATGCTTACGTCATAACATCTACCTGCATGCCAAATTTCAGCCCGATACGTCCAGTGGTTTGGGCTGTGCGTTGATAGATCACCATATCAGTCAGTCACCTTTGAGTTTTATATATATAGATAGATTGTTCTCATCAGGACTTCAAAATACCAACTAATCCCTTTGGATCGTATCAAACGAAGGGCTGCTCGAATTTTTGACTGCCATAATGTTTCAAACAGGCTGAACCCCTTGGAATTACGCCGAGACATGCTCTGAGGAATCGTTCGGAATCATACCTTCTGGCTTCTGCAACTTTTCGCCATCGTTCCACGTAAAAAATACACCATCCTCATAACCTTGATGAGTGGCAGTATTCCACCGCGCTTTTTTCGCGTAACTTTCTGCCGCGCACTGTAAAATTTGGAATGAACTATCACCAGCAGTATTTCCGGACCAATACGACCTGCAAACCTTCAAGAAGAGAGCGTATTCCCTCTTAAAAAGACCGGAAACTCACTAGCAGCTCTTCTGATAAACTCTACAATTGCTCTTCGAATAACCTTTAAGAAAATAGAAAAGACAAGAGAAATTAGTAAGAGATAATAGAATAGCTGTGATTATTATATTCAAAGTTTCGCCATCTGCAATGAGGCATCACTCATAGAAGTCGCTTGTATTTTTACACGAATAATCGTGCAAGAGTTATAATCCAAAGGGAATAATAGATACGTGCGCCAGATTGTTTTAACACGTTTATTCTGGTGAACTCAAATAAGCAAATAATCTGCAATTAGCGCATGTTTTATTATTAATGTGATATATGTTATTATTTTTTCCGTACAATAAAGGTGCTATAAAATCGTTATTTTAAATCAAAAAAATAAAAAAAATTTACATAGGTGTATCATAGGCCATGCAAACGAAAAATCAAAAAAAAATTTTTTGGGTAAAAGCTCTTGCACGTTTATTCGTTGGGGCCATCGTTATAATATAAAACTTTTTAGTCTCGAATCTCCATAAATAGTTGTGTTGTGTGTAAAAATGTTTTTTAGAAATCTCAATTTGTTTACTTCGGACTTCTTTTCCATTGTTTGGTTAAGAAAACGAACCCTCGTTTCTTATAAAAATCTTCGTTATTAATCATTTATCTGTTTTTTTCAATATATTTTACATTTTATACCCGTAGCGTACAGGCGTACCAGTTTTCTGTTTCCGATACCAGTTTTCAGCCAGCTCGATACAAGGATTTCCAAGTGGCCGTCTAACATCCCTGGTTAGCCTCACTCATCTGAAAGCAGTGCGCTCTAGGACGCGGTGACAGTAGGACGTGTATAATTCATTGATTACCGCGTTGTTTTTCACTACATTTCGCTCCAGAATGCCGTCATGTGCCTTCCGACAGTGCAGTAACAACACGAGGAATACAAACAAAGCCAACGGTGTAATATTTCACACGTAATTACTAAGATTTCACCAATATTTAAATTAGTCTTCCATTTTACGAGAAAAATCAAAGCGAAGCGTAAAATGAGCGAAAAAGAAAGTAGTATATGCTGTTAGTGTAAGACAAAAAAGGACGACAATATTTTCTCGATACACATTTTGCATGCAAAAACATTGCTACAGTTTTGATGGCGTATGCCTTATCTAGTTGCTTTTAACCACCCACCAAAACCCAACCCAAGACCCAAAAAGCAGTTTTTTTCGGATGAGTTTTTAATAATAGTGGTTCAATTTGAACATTTAAAACAAACTCATAAAAAATATTTTCCCTGTTTATACTCATACTATCAGCTGTAAATTAATAAAGCCGATCATAAAACACTCGTTTTCTCATGAACACGCCATAAAATATAAGTGGTTTAATTCTGTCGGCATAAAATTTTCTTAATTTTTTAACGCAGACCTCGTGAAACTAGAAACGACGAGATATTATGAAATGCTAGATGACCCGGAGAAATTCGTATCACTATCCTAATATGAACCTCCCGACTTTTACGGATATTTCAAGAGTATAATCAGTCAAATCGGTTCAGCCGTTCTCAAGTAGCGAGTTTCGTTATCGTATCTTATATCAGAGGGAGGCGAGACACACACTACACGAGACTAAAAAATTCATTTTTATTTAGGTGACAGAGAAGCACACAAGCAAGTCATTTATAGTTGGAAAAACAAAAAAAAAAGATTAGGTACTCTACTCTACTATGTAACAGCCGATAGAAAAACATATTTTGTGGCAGAGTGATTAATAATATGTCTTATGTATTTGGTTGGTCAGAATTTGGTCGGCAGGCGGACTGATCGCAGGTCTAGTCAAACTAGTTTAGTCAGATCGGTCTGCGATCAAACCGATCAGAACTATCGGCCACCCTGTAAGAAGGCCTTAATTGTCTTAAAAAAACTCAAAATTCTAGCCCCTCAAATTCTAGTCATTCGAATAAAAAGTAACAAAAACTGTATCCAAACAGCAGGACGAATCACAGTCTCACAGTGAGTCTGTTTCGTTATTTACCATTAGCCGCTAAGTTTTCAGGTCACGTAGTCTACGTGACGTCCTCGCATATTTACTGTGAGTTTTTTGAAGAAAGCTTTTATATGAATCGAATTTCTATATTCGTGAATGTGTGGATGTAGATCAACTAATTTATTTATGTAAGTAAATAAAGAAAAAACCTGAAGAAAAATTGTATTTGAAGGGAAAATTTTTGACACGTGACGGAGCGAAAGTTATGAACAGCCGGTGTGACTAACAAGAACAAGTTCTCTATAATCCGTTCTTTCTAAGAACGAAGCACTGCATTGTCCCGCGACAATGCTGTGCTCGTTCTTACTTTTGCTATGGCATAGAATTGCTATGGCACTTTTAAAATGCAAAGTTTTTTTAGTTGTTTCTAAGCTCTTTATTTTCAATTCTGTTTAAAAACATAATAAGTAGTACGAAGCTTTTAGATAAAATTAAACCTTCGTGAAAATCGAAATCAAATAACCTAAACAATAAACATTATTGGTATCTCTGAAAACATTGAGATTACATGGATAGCATTGATCAGTTATGAATGGCAAATTGTGATGAGACAAAATAGCTTACAAATTAGGCCAAATTCGGTTCGCAATTTGAGGAAATATTTTGATGCTCATTACACTGCTTTCTCTAAACAAATACCTCCAGATTGCCAAATCCTAGTTTCCAGGCAATTATTTCTCAAATATTAACCCAAAAGGACTTACATTGGACTTACGCACATCAACATAGTCTAGGGATATTTGTATTTGGAATATCTAAAAATCTATCAGGAGTTCTATAAGACAGTAAATGGAATAATGCTCATTTTATGGTCTTTATAATATTTAAAGAAAAAAATATATCCCCAGGCAATGTTGATTTGGGTATATAACAAATTTAATATGGCTCCAACATACCTTAAGAGTGTTCTGCGTAGATCGGCATAATATCTACAGAAGAATCTTCGGTAGTTCGAAGAGCTGACAACTCTGCAGTCTGCAGTCCTCTCATGGCCACTCGAAGGTGTTTGAAACGTCTAGAAAAGTATTAATTGAAATATTATAACCTTACGTAAAAAACTTACAATATAATATTATGTACTTACAATTTATAATACTTACAATTTATAATACTGATAACTGATAAGTGCCAGATAACCTATCCACAACTTATTTCACAGATTCGGCTTTCTTATTTACTGCCCATGGTTCTCATCGACGCAGGCGGAAAACGGCAACATCAGTAAGCGCAGCGGGAAGAAAGTTGACGTTTTCCGCCCGGAGGTGAGAAAAATATTTTTAACCGACGTCCAAAAAACGAGGAGGTTATAATTTGTTCTTTTTTGTATGTTCATTGTTCAACGATTACTCCGCCGTTTGTGAACCGATTTTCGAAATTTTTGTTTTGTTGTATTAGGTTTCACTCCAATTTGGTACCATGTTCACAAAAGTGGTGACCTGATGATGGGATCCATGAGTAATCGAGGGAACTCCTCGAAATTTATATGGAAATATATGGTGATTTTGGTTTTATGAGAAGCATCCTAAGCATATTATGCTACCAAAACGCAAGATTTTGCACCGAGGTATACTATAGTTCCGAAGATACTAAGAGAACTCCTTATAGATACAAGTTTGGGGGTTTAGGCGCTATTTTAAGAACTGAAAGCATATGCTACTATGCAAATTACATTCATCATCATCATCATCATCATTACCACATCAGGGTCACCAATGTCACCAAAATTGCACATAACAAATTCAGCCTTAAGTCCAGAGCATAAGGCACACATTTGACATTACTTCTGAGAAGTAAGCTGCTTCGATAATACAAGTAACATGCCTGTCTCACAACAACACATGAAAACAACCTAATTTTAACCTTTTGCATTGCGTTTAGCGTTCATAGTACAATAACTGTCTGCCGTCTCGCTTGCTACAATCTGCTAGGGCTGTCAAGCGAGCGGCGCTTTGGCGCGGCGCGGGGCCGCTTACCTACCAGGCGCGCACTAGCGGCCGAGCCGCAGCGGCGACGGCCATCGAGATAGATATACCTTAGTATGAAACCGCCATAGACCACGCGCACTTGGGGCCCAATTCTCAAAACGTGAGAAAAGTTCATCTTCGAATAAAATACCGAATTATGAGATTTTTACGAGCGTAACACAATTTGTGTATTCTCAAAACTTCACATTCAAAATATTTCGTGCAAAGATCACTCGAGTCGAACGAGTGGGACCGATTATTAATAGAATATGTCCGAATTCGTATAACACCACAATGTGGCCGCTTGGGAGTTGAAGCGTTCGAGACCCGTTTCCTGCACTGCACGATACTTATAATTTGTTGCTAATACCTAGTTTGTATAATTCGATTCTTGGAAATCTATTGTTATTCTATTGTGTCTCGCAGCTCACTCACCGGTGAGCTTGTAATAAGATACGTAATTTGGCTAAAACTCAACTTTTTCTGTACTCAATCTTCATAATTTTTAAGTCGGTGCCAGTTACAAAAGTTTCAAATATTTTGGCAGACTGAAGATTCAGCTATATCTGGTACCGACTTCAAAATTATGAAGATTGAGTACAGAAAAAGTTGAATTTTAGCCAAATTCGGAAAAAGGCACTAATAGATAGGAAAAATTATTTAATACTTTTTAGTTCATATTATAATGATGTTATTATTGTTTTTACCTTGGAAGTCGGTTTTAATTTTTTGTTTATTATTTTTTTATTTTCCTGTAACAGCCAATGCCACATCTAGAAAGTTTGTTCCGTGTAAGGGATTTACAAATGGCCATAAAATAAACTAACCATAAACTATAATTTATATTAACCTACCACATATTTCAATTACGCGTATGCCTAGGGAAAAGCTTGGGAAAACAGGGAAATAATTAAATAAGGGAAAATAAGAAAATGTTTTTGAGCTAGAACGTAGTATAACATCTAAGATAAATTATACATATATTTATTACTCTATGGTAGTTATAAGCAGAATTGCTGAGCATGATAATTCTTATTTACCCGCTGCAGCGAAGCCAAAAGGAAGGGGGATTTGGGCAATACTTAACTATGTTGCACGGGAATTCGTTTATCGCACGAGAACCGTACATTTTTCCTACGTCCTTTCCCGTGATTCGTCCATACTGAATGTGAGAAAAATCAGTTCTGCGATTTGGGCGTTAGTCCATTGAAATGTTACAATTTTAGAACCGAATATTGCATTTATTAGAGGACGCAATTTTATTTTTGGGATATGTTGGGGGGGTCAATAGAAGCTTAACCTCAAGTTTGTGGGGTTGCCGCTCTTTTCCCCCGGCCGCCATCTTGAAAAAAGGGGTGACAACAGTATTTTCGTGATATCTCGGAAACTATAAGTCTTACAAAAAAATTGTGAGAACATAATTTGTTGCAAATTATTTTGCATACAAATAAGTTTCTATAACTTTTTACCCTAAATTAAAAGTTTCAAAAGTTATAAGCAAAAAAGTGATTAAAAAAAATTAAAAGGTTTATTATAAGTAGTTTATTTTTATTTATTTAACTCTTTATTGTACACAAGAAACACAATATAAAGATACAATTAACACGGAAAGACGACACAAAGGAACTGCTTATTTAAAAAGAAATCTCTTACAGCAGCCCTACGAAGAGATACAATGTAAAAGACAGCAGATAGGACGTGCACAATCAATAGTTGTTAACTAATTGAACTAAATTAACTATATTATACAACAATATCGAAACTAATAACAATTTATACTAAGACTATAATATAAAACATATTATATATTATATCAATACATAGGTGAGGCCGCCAATTTTTGCTGATATGACGCAGAAAAATTTTGCGAGAGAAAGAAAATTGGCGAATATCTACGCTGCTTGTGACGTTGGGGCACTAAAATTGTAGCGAATTTATTCCTCTACGCTATCATAGCGTTGAGAAAATCAAACTTATTTCTGTAAATAATACACAATGTGGTTTTTATTATAGCCCCAAACATGGCCCTTTTGACTACTCATATAATGCATTGATAATTTTATGTGAAACAGTAATACTTACATTTGTGTCACAAAAAAACTTTCTTTGAAAAAACTGTGTACACATTCCGACTGAGGTTCAAATGTGAACTGTCTAGAAATGGCGGATATTACGAGATTTTCCATAGAATACATTTTACCTTCCCTAACACCCAACGATAACAATAAATCAGTATTATTGATGTCGTTTAACCCGCGAGCACTCGCGCTATGAGCATATTGCTCACGGTAAATTTAAAACACGTGCCATTTTGTCAAAATTATGTTTATGGCCATCGTTTCTTCAGTAGCTGAGTTTTGTTTCGTCCCTCACCCCTAGATACAGATATGAGTCCCCGAAGATATGAGTGAAACTGTAAAAGCATATGTGGCTGCATTAAAGCAGGCCTAAAAAGCTCCACAGTATGCCTACTATTCTGTAAAGCATTTCAGGCCTGCTTTTCTGCAGCCACATTCTTCAGTAATGCCTAATATACTACAAATATATATGCATACTATATTATAGTATGCCTACTATACTAGTCTGCACATCTGCACATGCCTACTATATTGTAAAGCATTTCAGGTCTGCTTTTCTGCAGCTACACAATTGTTTCCATAGTTTTTTTTTTTGTATCTGCAGAAAATTCATTTCATGAGATGGAGTGAGATCGAGGGATCTTTTTCTCAAAAGATCCCTCGAAAAATCCTCCTTTTTCTCGAAAAATCTACAAGGTTGGTCGAAGGTATTTTTTTTTTTGTAAAATGTATGAAACAAGGTAAAAGAGGGATAATAAACCTTTTAAAAATGTTTATCACTTTTTTGCTTATAACTTTTTAAATGTTTAATTTAAGGTAAAAAATTATAGGAACATATTTGTAGGCGAAATAATTTGCAACAAATTATGTTCTTACAAATTTTTTGTAAGACTTATAGTTTCCGAGATATCATGAAAATAGTGTTGTCACCCCTTTTTTCAAGATGGCGGCCGGGGGACAATAGCGGCGACCCCACAAACTTGAGATTAAGCTTCTATTGACCCCTCCAACATATCCCAAAAATAAAATAATCTAATAAATGCAAAGCAAATGTAACATTTCAATGGACTACGTGAAGAGGTAACAGACAGATAGACGGAAAGACAGACATGCACACTTTTCATTATGGATAATATTTATTCGATACGTGGGAGAGCCATGCTTCGGCACGAATGGGCCGGATCGACCGGAGAAATACCACGTTCTCACAGAAAACCGGCGTGAAACAGCGCTTGCACTGTGTTTCGCCGAGTGAGTGAGTTTGCCGGAGGCCCAATCCCCTACCTTATTCCCTTCCCTTCCCATCCCTAGTCCCTACTCCCTACCCTCCCCTATAACCCTATTCCCTCTTAAAAGATCTCTCTCTTCTGATGCTGCGAGTGTCCATGGGCGACGGAAGTTGCATTCCATTAGGTGACCCGTTTGCTCGTTTGCCCCCTTATTTCATTAAAAAATAATAATAGTCCAATTCCAAACTATAACATTATGATTTACGAGTAGAATATAAATCTTTCTTTATTAAAAATAACAATTGATTAATGAACTTCCCGACATATTTGACCAACATAATTGAAACCTTTATAATCGCTTGATTTCATATTCATTGGAAAGTTGCAAAAGTTATATCACCCAGTGTGGCGGTTTTGATAAAGGTAAATGCCCATAAATGTATGGACCAAAAACCCGTAATCGATTGAAACCATTTTAAATATTGTGTGGCATAGTAGACTACATACTCGTATGCTGCATCCCAAATACAATGTCCTTTTTTAACCGACTTCCAAAAAACGAGGAGGTTATATGTTCGGCTGTGGATATTTTTTTTTTTTTTTTTTTTTGTATGTTCAACGATTACTCCGCCGTTTGTGAACCGATTTTCGAAATTTTTGTTTTGTTGTATTAGGTTTCACTCCAATTTGGTACCATGTTCACAAAAGTGGTGACCTGATGATGGGATCCAGGAGTAATCGAGGGAACTCCTCGAAATTTATATGGAAACATATGGTGATTTTGGTTTTATGTGAAGTGTACTAAGAATATGCTACCAAAAAGTCAAATATTGGGTCAAGGTATACCATGGTTTCGAAGATGCTGAGAGAACTCCTGACTCTTTATAGATACACGTTTGGGAGTTTCGGCGTTGTTTTAAGAACAGAAAGCATATGCTACCATGCAATTCAAATTCATCATCATCATCATCGTCATCATCATCATTACCACGTCGTGTTAAGGTCACCAATGTCTCATGGCACAAAATAGATAATAGTACAAGGCATAGGTATGGATACAATTATAATAATTATGTACATAACAACACCAATTATTATAGGCTGTTTAATATACACGGCGGTCGGCGCCGCAGAGGCAACGGCGTCGCCGCGCGGCGCGCGGCGATGCGTACGTACCTAAACATCGTATTCAAGTTCTAACTAGAATGTCAGGGCATGCGGCATGCCGCCAGAGTAGACAGAATGATAGAGTATGCCGACTTAGAACTGATGTAATTTTTTTAAGTTTGACGTATTATGACAAAAGTCGTCGCTAGGGTCGTAACCTACAAATTTAGTTGTTTATATTTTGGCACATGCAAAGAAAACTGTCAGAATTCAATTTCAAAATCTTATTTTTAAAATTAAATTATACCAGCCAGCGCGCCAGCCTTTAACTTATCCTGGCGAAACACGAAAGAAACGACAGATATTAATACTCGTCAGTCTCATAGCAGTCGAAGTACTGGTAGTTATGTCTATTGTGATGCCACGCTGCGAGCATTTTGCAGCACGTGTTCACTTAGATCTTTTTAAATGTATTGTTTAAATTTATCTATCTACCTGATATTTGGGCCTTGGGGTATGCCGTATGACTCATATCAGTCTTAACAAATTGTAATAAGATACGTAGAATATACGCAGTACCACCGACGACCACTTATAAATTCGCGGACTATGACGGAGGTCAACTTAAGGTGAACGCAGATTTGGCCGCACCGCACGCACCGCAGTCGCCGCATTCGGAATTATTTATATGAAGTTATAGGCAAGCTCGCATACCTACCTACCCGCGCCGCAGTCTTCGCAACTTCATAATAATATGAAGAATTGCGAATGCGGCGACTGCGGTGCGTGCGGTGCGGCCAAATCTGCGTTCACCTTTAATAACAATTATACGAGATCAATTACCACTCAATATTATTATTTATGTTGTCAATTCAATGCTCACTGCTCACACCAAGCTCACTGTTGAGTTGTCAGACGTCAGTTGCTTACAAACTTTCAACAACACAACGAAAATCTGTTACAAGTTACAACTACCTATATAAAACTTCTACGTACAAGCGATAGCGCGACACAGGAGCGCCTCAGTGACATCTAGTGAAGACAATATGGAACTATTTTTTATACAATTTGAATTGGCACTAACAGTTTACCTACTAGGTAACTAAAAAGAGTGAAATTATTATTTTTAACAAAAAATTAAAACCGACTTCCAAGGTAAAAACAATATTAATAGCATCCTTATAATATGAACTAAAAAGTATTAAATAATTTTTCCTATCTAATATGTAGTGCCTTTTCCCGAATCCGGCTAAACTTCAACTATTTCTGTACTCAATCTTCATAATTTTGAAGTCGGTGCCAGTTCCAGAAGTTTCAAATTTTCTGTCAAAGAAATAAAGATTCAGCTATATCTGGTACCGACTTCAAAATGATGAAGATTGAGTACAGAAATAGTTGAAGTTTAGCCGGATTCGGGAAAAGGCACTACATATTAGATAGGAAAAATTATTTAATACTTTTTAGTTCATATTATAAGGATGCTATTAATATTGTTTTTACCTTGGAAGTCGGTTTTAATTTTTTGTTAAAAATAATAATGGATTAAACAATCACCGAGTGCTTCAAATACGATCGTAACTAATTTACTTTTCTTATAGGAATCTATGATAGGACGACGCGATGCTACAAACGATAGTGTGGCGATTAGTACGTATAAATAAAATCATTTTTATACAGTGTGTAACTTAAGTGATAATACTTTAGGTTGTTTACGTGTTCCTTGCAGAGAGATCACTGTGTGAAAGTAGCAGCGCTGAAAGACGATTTTTTTTTTCACTTTTGTATGGGCAAAGGCCCGAGCGTCACGAGTTTCCCCATACAAAAGTGAAAAAAATTGGCCTTTCAGCGCTGCTACTTTCACAGTGAACTCTCTACAAGGAACACGTACACAACCTAAAGAATTATTACTTATTTTTGTTACACCCCGTATAGATGTCTAGTATTATCATATTCATGGATTTCATATTTAATTATTATTATTATTTATCACTTTTATACCTAAGTAACAGTATAGAATGTAAGTTTGGTATTTAAAAAAATTATCTGTAGATATATTAGTATGAAGTATTTTTAACAGAAAATGCTCGGTCCGCACACAATGGGTCGGCGGTCCGGATACGGACCGCGGTCCGCCATTTGGTGACCCCTGCTATAGGCAATATTTTATTACGCTAAGACTAATAGGAGAATGTGGAAAAAACGGGGGAAATTATTTGAAAGGGCTTTAAATCTCGCGAACTACTGGAGCAATTTTTATGTTATTTGGCACAGATTAGAAGTAGACCACGTGAAGGATCATATGCTACCGATTTTAATCATTATTTCAGTGGCTATATATTTTATACCCGTGCGACGCCGGGGCGGGTCGCTAGTCATATTATAAAACAAAGTCGCTTTTTTTCTCCTCATGTCCCTTTTAATCTTTAAAACTACGCAACGGATTTTGATGATTCTTTCAGTGTTAGATAGCCCATTTATCGAGGAAGGCTATAGGCTATATTTCATCACGCTAAGACTAATAGGAGCGAAGAAATAGAGGAAAATGTGGAAAAAACGGGGAAAATTATTTGAAAGGGCTAACTTGAACGCGCCAATCTCAGGAACTACTGGTCCGATTTGAAAAATTATTTCAGTGTTAGATAGCCCATTTATTGAGGAAGGCTATAGGCTGTATTTTATTACGCTAAGACTAATAGGAGAATGTGGAAAAAACGGGGGAAATTATTTGAAAGGGCTTTAAATCTCGCGAACTACTGGAGCAATTTTTATGTTATTTGGCACAGATTAGAAGTAGACCACGTGAAGGATCATATGCTACCGATTTTAATCATTATTTCAGTGGCTATATATTTTATACCCGTACGACGCCGGGGCGGGTCGCTAGTATTTTATAATATGAATCTAAATTCTGAGATAGGAATAATAAATTACACAACCTCATATAATTTAAGTTTTATATTAATTGAAATTCATTGCCTAAAGAATAATAAATTACACAACCTCATAATATAATTTAAGTTTTAAAATTCATTGCGTAATATTATCGCTCCAATTCTTACCAAAGGTAAACTTTTTGTTTTACAAATAAAATATATTTCTTTTTATAAAATTATCAAGGCACCATAAAAGTATTTTTCTCACCTCCGGGCGGAAAACGTCAACTTTCTTCCCGCTGCGCTTACCGATGTTGCCGTTTTCCGCCTCCGTCGACGAGAAAAATAGTATACGCACCACGGGCAGTAAATAAGAAAGCCTCAGATCACATGTTGCATGTTTGTTGACCTCGGCTCCGCCTCGGCTCGATTACATGTGATCTGGACATTTCTTATTTTCTTGCCCTAGGTGCGTAATGTACTATTTATCCTGCATACACAAATAGCATTTAAGTTTCCTTGTTATTGCTAGCTGCAATCATTTATAAGAGTACTAGAGCCCACAACTCTGTTGCGCCAAAATTCGTTTATCGCGTCGCAGGTACCATGCATTTTTAGGATAAAAAGTATCCTATGTCCTTTGCCGGGACTCAAAGTATAGACTCCATACCAAATTTCAGCAAAATCAGTTTAGCAGTTTAGGCGTGAAGAGGTAACGGACAGACAGGATATCAGATATTTTAACATAATAATATTATGTCTGATATTTTTGGAAAATAGAAAGCAACTTAATAAAAATAATATGTAAGTATTGTGGCTTCCATTTTTACATGACATGTATGATGTAAGACACACAGAACATAGTCTGTTTAAGAACAAAATATGCCCTAATAAATGAATGCTTCTAGTGTCTTAATTTTTTAAAATATTTTTACTATATTTTTTATAGTAGTATTGCATTTTAACTAGAATTTAAATTATAGTTAAAATGGCTTTTGCGATTATAGTGCAATTATACTATGCACGCTACTATTATTTTAAATGCAAAAATTGGCTATAAAGCTTATATTATTTATTAATTAAAAATGTTCCAATATTGCATCTATACATTCACTCACTTAATACAGATAATGCCATTTCTTTAGATATATTATCTGACATACTATTCCGTCTGTCCACTTCTTGCTCATCACTGGACCACCAGCTCTCATCATCGTCTTGGATAAAACACAGGAATAGATCATCTTCATACGTTGGAAAATAATACTCGGGTTGGTCCCATTTTTCCTTGGTCAAAACCCAATGCTTCATTTCCTTAATGTGTTTCTCTAAATTTGTTGTTTCATCAAACTTAGTTTCACACGACAGACACTGTTTTAAATGTATTTGTCGTCTTATATAGTTCACAACCTTCACTTTTTGGTAAAAATCTAGGCCTTTTGTAGCTTTCGAAAATGAAAATTCATGTTTTATTTTCATGTGGTTCAACATATTATCATACTCTGATTCTGTATGGTCACATAATAAACATGTTATCATTCCGCCATTCTCCTCTTTCCACTCAGACCATTCTGGGTCGCTATCCGGATTAGAGTCGTTCTCATCCCTATAACATGGTCTCGAATGCTTCTGATTATCTTTATATGTTTGTTTTTCTCCAATATAATTCACAAGATAGTATTTATCATATTCTTTGTTTGCAGGATTTATTCTTTTATGCCCCTTCTTCCTCATGTGTTCTTTTAATATATTTCTATCTTTGAACAGTCCCTCACAGTATATACACTGGAGTTTCTCGAGCTTTGATGCTAACAAGTCTATCAGTTCATCGACAAGCACTAGATTGTCAGGTTTAGCAATATGAAAATTATGTTTCTCATACAAATGATTTAAATAGCTTGCTCTAGTTGAGCTTGACACAAATCTACAGAAAAGGCACTCCCTTGAGTAATTTTTATCTTCTCGCTCAAATGCATGCCTTTCTAGAAGTTTCTCTAGTTTTTCCTGTATGAGGTTCTGTCGGAGTTCCTTATCTTCTGGTAGAACGTCACTCAGTAGAAAGTATTCCTCATTTTTGGATTTTGTGCCATCAGGTTTGGAGTCTAATAGCATTGTTGTGCAGAAAAAGGGCAGCTTTTGATCTAAAACAGAAAATTACGCATGATTTACTAAATTGTTCATGATTATTCTGTTATACTCACATTCTTTTAAAATAAACACCCCTAGGGATATTTATTTTGTGATCTAAGTCATTGAGTAAAAATGTTTAATTTGTTACATTATATTTTGTTGCCTACTTTATTCTCAATAATTTTAAGCCACTTTAGACCTGTTTCTAATATAAAATATTGAAAAATTACCTTTGAATCGAAGTCTCCAATATCTCATGTAAGCTTTTAAATCCGGTATTTGGTTTACATCTGCGATGACCAGACGATGTTTCATGAACAAATGTGTCAGCATCTGCTTCTCAGCAGCCGGTAAAGTGAAAATTTCTTCACAAAGTACACACGGACAATCAGAGGGCTCATCAGTCCTAAAAATTATTGCCTTTTCACATTTCTGATGCAAAGTTAACGGTCCAAAAAACTGTTTATCGCTCTCTGCCATTATGTTATTAAATTTAATTTTATATAAAACAAAACTGTAATAAAGTTTTATGTAATTAAGAAATGTAATTATAGTTTTTTAGATAAGATTTTTATTGTTTATCAAGATTTTCATTTTTCACACAGCGTAAGATGGTATGTTTTGAATTTTGACATTTAAGGTTTGACACTTGACAGTTGTTTTTTTTATTACAATTAATATAGGCAAATACTTTATTATGGCCAGACTGTAAGCTCTTGTTTTTAACCCTCCGTGTACTAGGTGACTAATCTCACCATGCTGTACTAGGTGGGGTGTGACATACCCCAACAATAAAAGGTAGTTAAATCCGAAAAATTGTTCCTTGTGATTGTAAAATAATAAGTTATATATTTAAATATATTCTAATAATGAATTGGTTTAACTCTAGAAAGATAACCATATTTTACCAAACATGAAAGATTACCATACGCTTAAGAAGCGCACAAATTTCCAATGCAATTTTTAATACTTTAAAGTTAATATATCTATAATTAATTTCGATATTATTTAAAAAGTATATAATATATTGTGTATAAATAATATGCATTGTTTTGATACTTATGAATATTTGTAATATTATTAAAATGAAATTATAAAATTCTCAATTAAGATCTCACAATAATGACTGTCTTCTGTTTAAAGGAACAAATCTTACAAATTATCATAAAAAATCATAGTTTTTTTTACAATAAGGTAGGTAATAGTATAATTAGTCTTAAAAATCGCAATAAAAAAGAATTAACAAAATTTAAAGACATTTGTGGCAAACATCAACTTTGTGTTGCACTTTTGCATTTCGCGCCAGATATTTTGGACATTCTTTTCTTTTTATACGTGCAGAAGATGCAGAAACGCTTTTTTTAGATGGAGATTCTTTGATAAAGTCCTCTTCATGATCACTCTGTACCTCGTCGTCCAATAGGCGATCCTCCGCCTCGCTATCACTTTCTCAGCATTGATCGTCTTCATTTTCCTTTTCTTTGTCCAATATTCGACATATTTCCTCGTTTTTCAATGACCGTCTAGTAGCCATGATGGTCTCTTTATATTTTACCTAAAACAAAACAATAATACGCTCTATACATCAAAACTAAAAGAACAAAATAAATCGTCAAAAGTTACACAAAAGATAACCATACGCCTCGCGAGCGCACGTCAAACTTATAACTAATAAACCACGGTACTTACCACTATGAAACAGCCGTCTCGCGAAAGGGTAGACTGGCGACTTAGTTGGCCGGATCGCACACACAGATTCGCCCGCTAATTAAAAAAAGACAGCACTTTGTTTTAGAGCCCGCGCGCACGAGCAACTTGCACGAGCAATTTAGTTGCACGGCGATTTATTTCTCCCTTTCGAAAAAATTTCCGCCATGTCGCAGGGGTGCGCGCACGAGAGCGACAGCAACGCAACTTTTTTCCGATTTTTCTAGACAGTCATCAACATGGATTTGGTCGAGACGGCTGTGGTTGTTGCATTCGCAATAAAAAACCGAAGAAAGCGTCGCAAAATAGAATATTGGGTGCATCCATTATGGAGCGATCGCCTGACTCTTGGGAAATTTCATACTGTGCTTATGAAATTGAGTAACTTTTTTCTGGGTATGGTACCCAGAAAAAATTTACGTTTTCTTTAGAATGAGTGTCGGTCCAGTGTTGCCAGATGGTCTCGGCGATTTTCCCCTGAACTTATTTGATTTCCCCCCAGAAATACCCTATTTTGCCCCTATCTTGGTCAAAAACTCCCTAAATCTAGGGAGAAATCCCCTGATCTGGCAACACTGGGCCGGTCGGCGACTTAATATTGTTGCCTGTGCGCGCACTTGCATAGAAACCAATAGGGAAGGAGACAGTTGCGTTGCAACCAAAAAAGTTGCCCAGAGTTGCGTCGCGTCGCGTCGCTACGTGCGCGCACTTTCATAATAGCTCCTAGACTTGATCAAGAGACAAATAAATCGCCGAGCTACTAAGTTGCACGTGCGCGCAGGGCCTTATGCGCGGGCGCCTCTGCGACGTAGGTTATCTTTCTAGGGTTAAGTAAAATAAATTCAATTTTTATCATTAAATACATTTTTTAAGCAAAAGTACAAAACTTGACTTTTTCTTCAAACTATAAACTATGAAATCTTTTCTTGAGTACAAAAATCGAATGGCGCCTATTACAATCAAATTCTTCTTAATTTCTAAGACTATATTATTATTATATAGTATAATAATTATCTAGTTTGAACATATTTATAATATCAATTTAAAATAAACAATATTCCGTAATATTGACAGTTATTTACACACAAAATTAGTATGTAAAATACATAATATGAGCATACTAGCTGTTGCCCGCGACTTTGTCCGCGTTAGCATCACATCCCAAGTATTACTTATTTATTGTACAAAAATATTCAATGTACAGAATTGACTTTCCTACGATTTTACTATATAAAGATGATCCGCGCGGCTTCGCTGGCGTAATTTAGGAATTTCACACAACCGTACGTTTTCCCGCAAAAAAAAGCCTATGTCCCTTCACGTGGTCTATTCTTCATGTTTGCCGCATAACATAAAAATTGCTCCAGTAGTTCCTAAGATAATAATCAATCCATACTAATATGGTAAATGCGAAAGTGTGTCTCTGTCTGTCTGTCTGTTACCTCTTTACGTTCAAACCGCTGATCCGATTTTGCTGAAATTTGGTATGGACATACTTTGAGTCCCGGGAAAGGACATATGTTACTTTTTATCCCGGAAAAATTTAGGGTTCCCGCGCGATAAAAGAATTTTGGCGCAACGGAGTTGCGGGCGTCATCTAGTTTCATATAATTTCCCCGTTTTTCCACATCCTCCTATTAGTCTTAGCGTGATAAAATATAGCCTTTAGTCTTCCTCGATAAATGGGCTATCTATCACTGAAAGAATTTTTCAAATTGGACCAGTAGTTCCTGAGATTAGCGCGTTCAAATAAGCCCTTTCATATAATTTCCCCCGTTTTTTCCACATTTTCCTCTATTTCTTCGCTCCTATTAGTCTTAGCATGATAAAATATAGCCTATAGCCTTCCTCGATAAATTGGCTATCTAACACTGAAAGAATCATCGAAATCCGTTGCGTAGTTTTAAAGATTAAAGGGAACAAAGGGACATGAGGGAAAAAGCGACTTTGTAGCTTTTTGATAGCCTTCCTCGATAAAATGGGCTATCCAACAGTAAAATAATTTTTCAAATCGGACTTGTAGTTCCTGAGATTAGCGCGTTCAAACAAACAAACAAACTCTGCAGAATTATAATATTAGTATAGATATACAAAAATTTTACCTCTACAATTTTATTATATGTACTTATAGACATTGATAAAGATAGAGAAACAAACAATAACTAAAAAAAACGGTAAAGGTTTGGAAGCCTATCCCAAAATTGATGGGGAGCGGCGGTGAGGGGGGAGGGCGGAGGAGGGGTAAATACCCCCGTACCGAATCCACACTGAGAAACCCCGCAGTATTGGAGCTACTCACCTTTGAAATTTTCGGGATTCTGAGGCTACATCAAGTTTTATTCGGCAATTTGCATAGCGTGTTTTATGACGGTCGCCGGCTGCTGCCGCAGCACAGTCACAGTTCTAACCTAACCAACTTTTGGACTTTCTGGATTGTGTTTTTGTTTTGGCGGGGGGCTGCGCCCCCCGAGCCCCCCTTTTCTTTTATAACGGTCGCAGGCTGCTGCCGCAGCACGCTCGGCTCCCTCTGTGTTGTGGTCTAATTTCTAACCTAACCTACTTTTCTTTCCAAAAGTAAGTTACTTTTGAACTTTCTGGATTGTGTTTGTTTTTGTTTTGGCGGGGGACGGCTGCTGTATCCGTGGTTAAGTAGGCCTTCTGTAAAGTCTTTTCATTAATAATAAAATGAAATAAAAATGATGCGCTTGATACAGCGCCGGCAGTCATTTCGGCAACCTGCTGGGGTAGCTTTGTGAACTTTAGCCAAAAAAAACAACTTTCTTACCTAATAACACGTTAAATACTCCGTTAACCTACAAAGCTAAAAATCTATATTATCAGATAATTTTAAACTGATAAATTGAACACAAAAACTCAAAACCTGTAAGTACTTAAATAATACCTAATAATTACACAAAAATATATTTTTTAAATTGACAAAGGAATTAAAATAATATCTACACTCAGAATTAAATAACACAAACTAAAATAAGAAAGGTATCGCCAGCTATCGCAAATCACAATAATACAATTTGAAGATTTCAAAATGAGTTTCAATGTCATGCATAAAATTTAAATTTCGAATTTAGAATGCTATTTTTTTTCAGCCAGTCAGGTCAGTCAAGACATAATTTACTCATCTATATACATATAGGTAATAAAATTGTAGAAATGAAAATTCTGTACATTATAAATATTCAAAAAAATAATAAGCGGGGGTGTCACTACATCGCTATAGAAGCCAAAAATGTGGTTAGTTTTTGTCTGTCTGTATGTTTGTTCCACTATCACACGAAAACTACTGATCCGATTTGAATGCGGGTTTCACAGATATATTTGTCTTCTTCCAACTTAACATCTGGTGTATAAAAAAAATCCCCCACCCCTCTAAGAGGACCAAAGAGGGGGTCAGATTTTGTATCAAACTTTTTTCTTTAATGTACTTACTTCATATTATTAAATATGTTTTCCAACCTAACATCTGGTGTATGAAATTTTCCCCCTCACCCCTCTTAGGAGATAAAAGAGGGGTAAGATTTTGTATCAACTGATGAAGTAGAAATACTTTAAATAGCAAAACAACGTTTGCCGGGATGTAAATAATAATAATAGTAAATTATTACAACTCGAGACTGTCGGCGACCATTGTTTGTGCGACGGGCTAGCGATGAACGTTGCCATGGTGCCATACATATTAATCACCTCAATATAATACTTTATATGGCAAAACAACATTTGCCGGGACGGCAAGTATTATTATAGAACTTAATAATAACATTAATTTGATTTTTCGAAACATCCCTTCTTATATCGTACGTCTGCGTCATACGGAGAACACTTTCCCAAAATTTTCAGTCTAGATACGATCCGTGGTTTAGGTTTTATCGTAATTGCATTTTCATATCTATAGTCTGTCAAGAAAGTCATGACAGGCGGGAATATTTTTAAATAAAAAATATGAGAACTTTATTAATTAGAGATAAAAATGTGCAAGGTGACAATATTTAAAATGTAATAAGCGTTCCCTGTGAAAATACAAAGAAAAAATACACATTATTATTATTTTTAACAAAAAATTAAAACCAACTTCCAAGGTAAAAATAATAATAACATCCTTATAATATGAACTAAAAGTATTAAATAATTTTTCCTATCTCATGGTGCCTTTTTCCGAATTCGGCTAAAACTCAACCATTTCTGTACTCAATCTTCATATTTTTGAAGTGGGTACCAGATATAGCTGAATCCAGATGCCAGAATATTTGAAACATTTGTAACTGGCACCGACTTCCAAATTATGAAGATTGAGTACAGAAATAGTTGAGTTTTAGCCGAATTCGGAAAAAGGCACCATGAGATAGGAAAAATTATTTAATACTTTTAGTTCATATTATAAGGATGTTATTATTGTTTTTACCTTGGAAGTTGGTTTTAATTTTTTGTTAAAAATAATAATAATGTGTATTTTTTCTTTGTATTTTCACAGGGAACGCTTATTACATTTTAAATATTGTCACCTTGCACATTTTTATCTCTAATTAATAAAGTTCTCATATTTTTTATTTAAAAATTTTCCCGCCTGTCATGACTTTCTTGACAGACTATAGATATGAAAATGCAATTACGATAAAACCTAAACCACGGATCGTGAATCGGCCCTAATACACCTGTATACTATTCTACGTATCTTATTACAATTTGTTAACAGTCACATTTACAAAATATAATATCAGCTGCAGATAATTTTAAGCAATACATTTAAAAAAAATCGAAGTGGACACGTGCTAGGGCCGCGCCAAACCTGAATTTTAGCAGAGGCGAGGCTTTCATTGTCATATGATTTTAAACTTTAATTTTATTATTGTAATACATAGTATCGCTTGTGAAGTCTACGGCCGCCCGTGGCCGCGATTGGTAAGTGTGACAGCTGTACACTCTAGCATGTTACTTGTATTATCGAAGCAACTTACTTCTCAGAAGTAATGTCAAATGTGTGCCTTACGCTCTGGAGATAAGGTGGAATATTTTGTTATGTTCAATTTTGGTGACATTGGTGATCCTGACGTGGTAATGATGATGATGAATGTAATTTGTATAGTAGCATATGCTTTCAGTTCTTAAAGCAGCGCCTAAACCCCTAAACTTGTATCTATAAGGAATCCGGAGTTCTCTTAGTATCTTCGGAACCATAGTATACTTTGGTGCAGAATCTTGCGTTTTAGTAGCATGTGCTTAGGATGCTTCTCATAAAACCAAAATCACTATATGTTTCCATATAAATTTCGAGGAGTTTCCTCAATTACTCATGGATCCCATCATCAGGTCACCACTTTTGTGAACATGGTACCAAATTGGAGGGAAACCTAATACAACAAAATAAAAATTTCGAAAATCGGTTCACAAACGGCGGAGTTATCGTTGAACATACAAAAAAATATATATCCACAGCCGAACATATCGACACAGGAAATATCACTTAATGTAAGGGACAAAACACGACTTTTCAGGAGAGCGAAAAAACAACTTTTTTTTTACAAATTCGTCTGTAACTCTTTATCATTTAGTCCGATCTTAAAGGTGTTTATGGCAAAGTTTCTTAGAATTTTGTCGGCTATATAACTATAAAAAAAATATTTTCGTAAATTTACGCGTTTAGAAAATAGCATGTCCCTTACATTAAAAAAATTTGCTTATTTGTCCCTTACAGCACTGATAAAATGAGGGAACTTCAACAGACTGAAGCATTTCCCTTGGCACCGAAACTGTTCCCATCTACACCCAGAGCCCCTTTAGACAAGGTGGAACTTTGCAATACCACGTCTCTGCTCTTTTGTTCTACCGAAATCTGTATCCTGAGCCGAATAGAAGATGGATCTTCCTCCCTGTTCCGCTCTGCGGCCTCTTTATGTGAATCTTACCTAGCGATCGCACACCACAAGTCTAAATGTTCGTTCTTGACCTGGCATTAAGCTTCTCATTTCACCTTATCAGGTATCACCTTATTACTGTTCTCTTTTATCGCACCTGTCAGAGCTGCTTCGCCAGTGCCCAGTCATGACCTTCCCCTTCTATGACCTTCCTTTTTATGGTGTTACGCCAGCTATTTCTATTATCGGCCACTCGAAGAGCTTCGCAGACAGTCGACTTAAGTGTGGTACGGATTTGATCAGACTAACGCATCAGACAGCGGCTCCGCCGTCTTTTTCACCTCAATCTTGCCAATTATTATGAGTTTTCCATACCATGGTTTCAAGGTTTCCTCCTTTTTTTCTGGTAATGTGTCTGAAATATTCTAAGATGCGTTATTAGACAGATGGTAGAGAGCCTTGTTTGTATGTTTAGTTGAGCCAGAATGGATGAGTTGGTTCTGAAAGCAGTTTATGGAATTCAGAGCATTTTCCTCCAGCACCTTCGATGGCGTCAATACGTCTGCGGTCTGCAGACTTCAGAGTCCATGTCTCGGATCATTAAAGACAAGTTTCCTTCTGGTTTTTAACGAAATCTTATTGTTAAGCCAGGTTTTATGCATTTTGAGACATGGCGCTCTTAGTCGTCCCAATTCTTCTACGTATATTTGGTTAATAGGAGTCGTTATTCGTAAAGATCAAAGACAAATTTGCTAACAACTTCCAATTTTACCGCGCCAGTCAAATGCAGAGTGTTGCTTCTGTCTATGACCATGTTTTTGGTTTCCCTTTATTAAATGAGAGACCCAAGATGTTGATCATTTGCTTCATTCTCTAAAACAGTTCTTGCATCTCGATTTCATTTGCAGCCAGGAGAGTATTGTCATCTTTAATGTTAGCTATATACAATTGACCGCATTACATGTGTATATCTTAAGGTTTAGCTAAAACACTAAAACTTTATAGAAAATCTCAAGCTTTTACTACTTTTTGAGTAGGTGCCATAAATTATCCTCTTACTTGAAAAATGATATTTAAAATTAAGGTAAGGGACAAATTTTAGTGAAGCTATGACAATTATTGTGTATCAATTCTTAACGTAAAGGACATGTTAAGAGATTTGTACTAAGCTAAATGTTAACGTAAGGGACTGAATTTAATTTTAAAAGCATTTACGTTATGTTTATTTAACACGTAAAAATATTTACGTCCGTTAAATAATTTTTTTTAGGAAAAAACCTGTCTAGACTTTAAAAAATGTGTACTGTAAGGGACATTTTTTTAACGATAGAAGAATTTCAAGTATGCCAATCGATAGAGCTCGAAATTCTGAATCCAATGATATATATTATAACTCATTTTCGCCAAAATGTCCCTTACGTTAAAGTGATATTTCCGGTGTCGATATAACCTCCTCGTTTTTTGGAAGTCGGTTAAAAAGCGTGATTACGTTTAGAAAAATTTCCCGCCTGTCATGGCTTTCTTGACGGACTATAATTATTGTTTTAACACTAGATTTCGCCTAAAACCATGTATAATAATTATAATAATACTGAAAATTATTAAGTATTATGATTACTATATTATCATTCAAGACAAAGCCTTTTGTTAATAATATTATGACAATATGTATATATTATTATAAATTAAATAGATTTGTAAAAGTGTTAGTTCATTTCATATAAAAAAAATTTTTAGCACTTTACATAATCTTATGGGCATAAAATTAAATCTCAATGAAAAAAAAAACACCAATTGAACGTACAGGAATAATTAATTTTGAATTTCGAACGCCAAATATTTTTTAACACTATTATGATGACAAAACAGAATGTTTAATATAAGCCCTCCATTCAAGACAATCTTTCTAAATTCTACAAAAGTATAAGAAAACAATAATATTATAATAACAATAAATTGTTACAAGTATATACCTAGTTAATATTTACATTTAACAACTAATTGATTACGATAATATCATAGAGAAATATAACACACGATTTTATTGTGACTCCTGCATGCAGGCTTCGTGTAAAACAGCCATAACATACCCCGGTAAGTTTTGCCACAGATTATGTCTCTTGTGGCAAAAAGCAATGATTGGCGTCTCTAACTCCCTGCGTCGCTGCAAGCCGCTGCTAAACGCTGTAAACTGCTCATGCTTTTTAACGACTTTTAAGGATAAATTTCAACAAACTATGAATTACATCTTCCATAAAATACATCAAATAATAATGATGCGAATTTTCGAGCAGATCAGACTAAGGAATCGAGTTGTCCCATACTAACTTTATCCCCCCTTTTTACACCCTTAGGAGAGGAATTTCTAAAAATCCCTGCTTATCGCACCCCTATGTCATACGAAGAATACTCCCTTCAAATTTCAAGTATCTACAATTACTGGTTTCAGCCGCAGCGTGATTTCATTTTCATGTCATTCAGGACAAAGCCTGTTATATAATGATATAGATTTTATTTTTTGTAAATTTGCTCAGTATTCCTATATAATAATATAGGCCATATCTGATATCCGGTATCATTGATTTGATCTTCATTACCAGACGATTCTTGTTCAGAATTCATTGGCTCAGCGTCACAATCATCATCTTCTTCGGTCAGAGCTCGTAAAATATTATTTTTTCGATAACCAAGACATTTATAGCAAAACTTATACCAGAAAATAATATTTCATCAAGTTAAACACCAAATTAAACATATAAATAAACAAAAACAAAAGAAGATACACTTGCTTTTTTAGCTACGTGCTGTACTAGGTGGGGTATGTGATACCCAGACGCACTTTAAGCACATATTGTAACAGAATTGGTGATAGACTAACTTTAATTCCTACCAAATATAGGACTGAATATTTGGTACGAATTAAAGCAACAACGTCTTATTTGCAGCTATTGGGGAAACCAACTCGCATACTTTTGTCGTTTAAAAATGCTATCAATTTTTTTAGCGCTGGGGTATGTCATACCTCACCTCGTACACGGAGGGTTAAAGTTCCATTGATATTTTATCGTCTCGACTTTCAGCAAAAATAAAAATATAAAATAATACTCGTACTTGTTTAATTTCATAAAGCAGCCAGAAAAGGTAGAAGGTAAATAAAAATTCCACGAAATGAAATAAAATATTTATAAAATACACTCTGTAAAAATAGTAGGAACATAATAATTATTATTATTGTTATCTAAATGCCACAGATTAAGTTAATTACTAAGTAGGTATATTTTTTGTAATGATGTTTGATGAGTTTTATCTTATAAGTATTAGTAATTACTTATTAAAATACCGTACACATTAAAAACCTTATATTTTAACCTTTAACTATGGACGCGCGGTCTCACAGACCGCTCGTACCCTGCAAGAATTGCATCTACCCTATTCTCCTTAAGCTTCACTCTTGCGGCGCTCAGTAGCTTCAGTTTTAGTCGAAAAATGTATTCTGAAGCAAAATAATTCGACGTCGACAGCGAGTTTGCAAAGTTATGTCGGTTTGAACTTCGAGCGGGGTCTGTGAGACCCCATATCCATGCTTCCCATACAAATAATTATGTTTGTGATTATGGAATTGCGCAATCAATGTCTAAATGAAATGTCTTGAAATAATTTCTGCTTATGTTTTTTAGTGAACTTCTTCGTTGTAAGACATAAAAAACTTGGAATCGGTCAAACGATTGAAATATTGCATTGAAAATGTTCTAAGGAACAAATTTGGGTATAGGAGAGCTAATATTTAGGAAATAATTTTTTTAAAGCAAATACTAATTGGATTTGTCTAGATAACTAAAATAAATACTAGCCACAATATGTTTAGTTACATTTAAGCTATAATTACGTTTGTAGTGGCCTTTACCATGTGAAATGACTGCCAATAATTTTGTCCATGTTCGACCTATGTCAAAATTTTCAAGTTATATGTTCAGAAGTTTTAATTCCAATTTTATATTTTATATGGCTTATTTTAATATACAATTAATACTTCAGTCGGAATTTCCAGGAATTGCTATTGTATTCTATTGTTGTCGCGATCACCGGTGCTCGCGCGGGGCCTGAAGGATTAAGGCAAAAGTTTCAAAACTTATGTTTATTATAATTTAATTAATAAAAAAATAAACCCGATTTCCAAGGTAAAAGAATAATAACATCCTTATAATATGAACTAAAAAGTATTAAATAATTTTTCCTATCTCATGGTGCCTTCATAATTTTGAAGTCGGTACCAGAATATAATAGCTGAATCCAGATGCCAGAATATTTGGAACATTTGTAACTGGCACCGATAATTATTGTAATACATAGCATCGCTTGAGAAATAGGCCACGAGCGTCCACGGGCGGCCGTAGATTTCTCAAGCAATACTATCTATTACAACAATGAAGATAAAGTTTAAAATCATATGACACTGAAACTGCTCGCCTCGCCTCCGCCACTCCGGTGTGAATCGGCCCTAATACACCTGTGTACTATTCTACGTATCTTATTACAATTTGTTAACAGTCACATTTACAAAATATAATATCAGCTGCAGATAATTTTAAACAGTACATTAAAAAAAAAATCGAAGCGGACACGTGCTAGGGTCGCGCCAAACCGGAATTTTAGCAGCGGCGAGGCTTTCAGTGTCATATGATTTTAAACTTTATCTTTATTATTGTAATACATACTATCGCTTGTGAAGTCTACGGCCGCCCGTGGCCGCGATTGGTAAGTGTGACAGCTGTGCTCTCTAGCATGTTACTTGTATTATCGAAGCAACTTACTTCTCAGAAGAAATGTCAAATGTGTGCCTTACGCTCTGGAGATAAGGTTGAATATTTTGTTATGTTCAATTTTGGTGACATTGGTGACCCTGACGTGGTAATGATGATGATGATGATGAGTGTAAATTATATAGTAGCATATGCTTTCAGTTCTTAACAGCGCCTAAACCCCCAAACTTGTATCTATAAGGAATCCGGAGAACTATTAGTATCTTCCGAACCATAGTATACATTGGTGCAGAATCTTGCGTTTTGGTAGCATACGCTTAGGATGCTTCTCATAAAATCAAAATCACCATATTATGTTTCCATATAAATTTCGAGGAGTTCCCTCGATTACTCATGTATCCTATCATCAGGTCACTACTTTTGTGAACATGGTACCAAAGTGGAGTGAAACCTAATACTTACAACAAAACAAAAATTTCGAAAATCAGTTCACAAACGGCGGAGTAATCGTTGAACATACAAAAATAAAAAAATATCCACAGCCGAACATATAACCTCCTCGTTTTTTGGAAGTCGGTTAAAAATGTAATTTATTCGTCACAGGTGAAAAGTGACTTGTTTGCTTAAAATGCTTCATTTTACAAAATAATTTAGAATTTTGGACATTTAACCCATACATTCCCTAAATCAATTGTATGTTAAGGCATTTAAGCAAAAATAATACAAAAAAATCTTTAAATTATCTAAAAAACAGATGAAAATGCGAGCGGTCTGTCACACCCCATGTCCATAAGTATGTTACAACTTTTAGATGTCCATAGTTAAAGGTTAAAAGAATTGAGGAGTGTAAGTAATACATACTAAACAAAAACCTAGCACAAAAAATAACTCTTATTTTACACTACTCCTGAAGTGTGGACTCGACCCCGCACCAACAAAAATATCTCTACAGCTTTTTACTGTACCTATTACAATGTACAGTATTTAAATAGTCCTTGTCCGTCAAACCACTTTTTAGGGTTCCGTAGTCAACAAGGAACCCTTATAGTTTCGGTCTGTCCGTCCGTCTGTCTGTCTATCTGTCTGTCCGTGGTTTGGCTCAGAGACTATAGGACCTACAAAGGTGTAATTTGGTATGAATGTAAAATTATTAATGATGCCGACAAAATGGTACATGAAATCTTAAAAAATATATTATGGTACCTACACATCAAGCGGGGATGAATTTTTTGTTCGCGTCCACCCTATCGTGTGGGGTGCCGTTGGATAGGTTTTTAAAAAATATTATGAGTATTCATAGAATATTTTCGGGATTATATTTAGGGATCCGTTTGTGAAATATTAAGTTTTAAAGTGGAAAAAATTGTTAGAGTCCAGTGTCCCCCCCCTTCTACCAGTTAAACGGTTGCTTCTGGAAATGTGAAAAATTCATGGGAGTAGGAAATGTACTGAATTTAAAAGGAAAACTATCACGGCTAAGAAGTGTAAGAACTTCATAAGTTATTGAGTAATAGTCGATCAACTAAAAAAAATGTATTCGGCGAAGACGTATAAAGGAAGAAATTCCTTTGAAAGTAACTGAGATGATTTTGTTAGTTATAGTGTAAAACACGTTATAAATGTACATTCATTGACCAGTCCATACAAAAATAATAATAAAAAACTAGCGGTAGATACTACGGAACCCTATATTGCGCGTGACCCGACACGCACTTGGCCGGTTTTTAAGTACGAGACAAGGACCAAACATTGTGTATCTATAACGACTGTGTTTATAATTTCGTATATAGCGCAGCGCAGACGACAGACTATCTGTGACGCACTTTTTATAGTCTGTGGGAAATAGAACCTATGCAATTATATGCTGTAACGCACACGACGCCCAAAAGGTCCGCATATAATTGCATAGGTTCTATTTCCACCAATGATATATTATATATAAAAAACTCAAAGCAGATATTATGTTACTACCGCGCGCATTGTGAAGCTTCAAATACGGGCCAATTGGCCCGTCCTTTATTTAGTCTGCATCGAACCATCGAACGCACTTCACGAACGTGCCGCGTCTCGTCTTACCTAAATAAATTGAAAATGACGTCGTTCGTGTTTCGAATCTCTTACCACATATCTTGATTGCAATAAATACCTCGATTATTTACATTTTCAATTATTTTTTCGAAAATCGAATTTTCGTCATAGCTGAGGCGAAGAAAGAGACAGCGACACGATTCGACGATTAAAAATATACTTAACTGTCTCTTTTATGTAAATGGTTTTTCGTATATCTTTTATTTCACTTATCTGTCAAATTTGTCAATGTTTGCAATTTTGAATTTGAAAATTGTTCGGAACAGATTTAAGCCGGAAAATAGTATGAACGTAACAGATCTGTATATGTTGAATACCTATCATTGATTTCCACAGACAAAAAGTACGTCACAGATAGTCTGTCCTCTGCCCTGAGCCATAGCCGTATGCAGTATGCAAGATACAAATTATTGGTTATTACATTTAACTTTCAAACACTTAATAATAAAAAAACACGCTTGCTTACATACTTAATTAATCATTACAATTTAATAATATTATGTACAATAAAAGAAAAGTATTACGTAATCGCTTTGATTCCGTAATAAGTACCAAGACAAAAATACCTGAAACCTTTACAAAATAAATAGAAATACTTTCTTGTACCATAGATTTATGTTTAAAATAACTTCACACAACGTTAAAAGTTTAAAGGCCGGCAACGCAACTGCAGCTTTTCTAATGATGCGAGTGTCTATGGACGACTATATTATGCACTAGGCACTTCGTTGTAAGGATATGCAACCAGCTGCTGGTGCCAAGCTAATTTTAAAAGGTACATGATTATAAATAACTCCATTTTTTTATTTCGACATTATGGGTCTGATTTACTATTTACTGTTAAGTGCCTGATAGGCTATCCACAAATTATCTGTCAGATAGTGTATGCTCCATCTGTCAGATAGGTTGTGGATCCTATGTTTCATCACTTATCAGTAAGTGATGAAACAGCCCACGACTTCGTCCGTGGCGCCAACACAAGATTTTCTCCGTTTTTTCCACATTATCCACTGATTCCGCGCTATTGGTGGTTTGATAACGCCTAAATCCTTCCTCGATAAATGAACTATCTAAGACAAAAATATTTTTACAATTCGAATTTATCGTTTCTGAGATAAGCACGTGCAAACAAACAAACTCTTCAGCTTTACAATATTAGTATAGTTGTATAGTTAGGTGCTGCGTCTACTTCTATCTGTGACCCAGCTGTGAATCCACCAAAATCTCATATGACAGACCCCCCCTAAATTCCAATCCATGATTATCAATTTGTAGCCGTTAATGGTTATGCGTAATTCGGTAAATTATCAATAAAGGGAAGCGGAGTTTCGATCCGCAATCAAATTAGCCACTGGCCCACTTCGATCAAATGCGGCTAGCCGCACTATTTACATGCTTATGTTACAACTTACAAGCTTTCGGAAAAATGTACGGTTCCTGCACGATGTATGAATTTGGAACTACGCAGCTTACCTAATTTCGTAATAAGTTACAACTAACTTATCCTCCTACTATAAAACACAGTTTATAATTATTAGATCAGACAATCAATATTCAATCAATATTATTAGGTCAGACAAAGGCAGCGGACTTTGAATTCGTTGTGCAAACATTTTTGTTAGTAAGACGGTACAAATATAGCTTGTAAACGTTGATATTGGCAGTTTTTTTTTGTAAATGTAAAAATTCCTGCTAAACCGATCACAATAATACCTTAGATAAGTCCTTTGTTTTTTTTTTCAGACGCACCACGAACTAAGTTGTGGGCAGCACTGGGCATCATCTAATACATACACTCAACTTTCATAATATCCCTTAGCACATTAGAACGTTATAGTCTTAATATTATTAATTATTGTATTAAACTAAATTAGTAATACTCTTACGAAATTCTACGAATTTCTAAAAGTAAGTTTAGAAAAATTTAATAACTAAGGTGTACTTTACAAACGTATTAATAATAATTATGTTTTATTTACAACAAACTATAATAATATGGCTCTATTCAAAATCGCCCAATACGGCTTAGGACTACACACACCGTGATTACGGAATTCCGGGAAAATTCACAACACTGAAACTTTGCGATAGCTAATCAAACACTATAAAGCATAAAATTCATTCGAGAAATAGAAATACTTGGGTAAAGATTTCTTTCCGAAAGTGATATTCGACTCGACAGTCAATTTGCAACTTTATCAGCGCAGCTAGCTATGATTTTATTACTGAAAATTTTCCCGAATTTCTGGAATCCCAGTTTTTTATCGAAATTTTGTCTTTTAGATAAGTAAACTTCTAGAAAATCTTTTGCAAAACACCCTAGTAAAATAATATATTCATGCATTTCTTTTATACCTATATAATCTACTATCTCATATTATAAGCATTTAAAATTTATAACATCACTTTACAATCTGTAGGAATCACACTGGAATACTTTAACTCCTTTTAAAATGATTTCAAGCCTTAGATTTTTTCTACTGTATACATTTGCAATGTGGTATATTGTATTAAAGATTACGTACAAATCGAAAACTTGTAAAAATTCACACCGACAAAAGTTTAATACTGACTTTTTACTTCACAAATTATTTCAGCAAGTAGCGTTTGTGTCCACGTATAGAATATTGTACGGAACCAAACTCCCTTTGTTAGAAGCTGTGACTTGTACGGCATATTTCCGACCAGCCTTCAGTCCTGTCACTTTCTGGATGATGACTCTTGTTCTGAAATTAAAAAAGGCTTATTGTAATCTAAACACAGATTGTTATATTTTTCATAAAGGAAAATTTAATAGGGAATAATAGGCAAAGGTCAGAGCGGAGCTGCGCGGAGGGCGCTACTAGTACATACAGTAAACAATCCGATTAAAATCCAACACGTCAAACATCGAACAACACTTTTTGTTTACTATCTAATGCTAGTGCTGCCTCTAGCGGGAAAACATTAATATGATATACTACTCACGACCAGTTTAAAAAATCAGAAATAAATAGACTTTGATAGATTTTACGTGGCTTCCAAGATTTTTGGTTTGAAGACCAAGACAAGGCATTTTCTTTCGACGAAGCAAATAGTTGACCCACCAAACAATTCTAGTTGGTCTTTAGATTTCTTTTTGAGCTCAACTTTAGAATAAATAAAACACTCACGGAGGTCTCTGCATGTGGCTGATACATTGGGCTTTGGTTGAGGACCTCTTGGATAGAGCGCAGATAATACCATCGTTGTCACTCATCTCCCGCGCCAAGATGCAATATCTGAAAAACGATGAAGACGTTTAGAATCGAAAATATTACGCAAAGGTTGGAGCAGAGTACTAGCACAATATTTAGTTAATTATCCGACCAAAATCAAAATAAATACGAAAACGTTATCTAACGTCGAACAAAACTTTTTGTTTGAGCTGTCTGTATTGTGCTGCTGTTTAGAGTGAAAACGTTGTAACATCCATTACTAATATGATACTTTATCCTAAGTATTAGTAGGTAATAGTCGTATTGTATGATTTTAATTGAATCACGATATCGCCATTTATCACTTCAGTAATTTACCGGATAACATCAGTAGCGTTATGTGTGGCTGGTAGAAAGGCAATGTCAACCGATTTGCAGGACCGTCGCGGTCGTAGTTCCCTCACTGTTGCTCCATCTTCCATCAGCTCTGGAGTACTCATGCCCCATCGTGAGGTTGAGGCAGTTAGCTGAAATTTAAAATAGAGCATTCTAATTTCAAAGACTTATAATTAAGTCACAATTATCCTAATACTGTAAAGTTTAAAGGTTAAACAATGAAATGAAACTTGAGGTACGGGCCATGAATTAATGCTATCTGATACTCTTTAATCTAAACCTAAAATCTAAACTTTACGGTGGCATCATAGAACTTTGTCAGTAGCTAGCTAGTCAGTAGCTATAGTCGGGACATTTTAATAGGCCACATTTGACAGTTCATCAAAATTGTATCAGGTAACCTTAAAGCGACGTACATAAAAAATAAATATTTTCGTTTTGTTATAACTGCACAATTGATTAACTTTTTTCAATTACGATTACATATTTATTGAAAATATGACCGATACGAATTATTTAACGATTTGCTTTTACTGATAAAGAACTCTAAACGTAATAAACAAATTCTGATCTTATTAATTGCACGTCGTTACAATGTTACGTCAGCTGACCTTTTTTCTTTTTAAACTCTAGGGATGTTACCCTAAAAATCGAAAGCGAATAAATAGTATCGATGCATTGATAACTTGTAACGAAATATCCCCATAAATTAATAACCACGTTGTGAAAAGTAACACATATTTATGTGAAATGAATAATGATAATACTACATTTAACAGTTTTTATAATTCAAGCGATTATTGCATTTTTTTTTTGTAAATTATGTACTTGTCTTATTTTGCTCCTTGAATTTGGAAAAGAAAAAGTAATAATGGGACAGAAGTTTGTTTCAAACATATAAAATTCAAATATTTTATTTCAAGTCCGTATCGATTTATTCGTTTTGGTCGATGTTTTTACGCAGCTCACCTCACTATGGAAATTAATCTGACAGATGTCAAATGTGGCCTATTAAAATGCCCCGACTGTAAGTTACTTACCTCGACTGTCACAGTTCCGTCTATATAGTACTTATTCGGTATAACTCGTATGACGTATCTTATCTTAGACTCTTCTGAGCTGGAGTCGAACTGGACTGAGCCTTCGTCACTCGTCTCCTGCATAGAGGTTGTAGATATAGGTGCTGGTACGAAGAACTTTGAATGTGGCTCTGAAAAAAATAATCAAGTTTTCGATTTACAAGAATCTTCTTAAGTTATCCAAGAAAAACAGAAGAAGTTAAAAATAATATGATTATTTCAATTTTGTTATCATACACGACAGGCATTATAAATCATTAAAACGTCGTATTTAGCGCCCGTGTTTATGTAAAGAGGTCAAGCTATAGAACCACTGACCTCCATTATTATACAAGTGCGCTGGACTTATGATACCCACCAGTGGCGAAGCGTCCATATAACCCGATTCCCATCGGCTTCCCTTAGGGCTTAGAAAAATCGAATATATGGGCCAACGACATATTTATCTAATAAATATTTTACATACCTACTTAAAAAACTTTGAATTCACAATGTTATATGCAATAAATTTTTCTCTCACTTGAAATACATAGTTTGAATTAATAACTATCGCCTACAAATTTTAAAAGGCAATGCAATGTGCGGGCGCAGAGAATCAAGCCGTGGATTAGCGGCTTATTTCTCCATACAACGACAGTTCATAGTAAGCATCTGTCCTTTTCATTCCTGTAAACTGGTCGTCATGTTCTGTCTCGTTCTAGCACGCGCGATATATACTTGGAAATAACTCGATGCCCGACGAGTTATTACGGAGAAAGGTTAATTAGCAACCCACAAGTGCAAGCGAGATAGATGAGTCATGAAGTAAAATTGCTATGATTCGAATTTAAGAATGAATGTAGCGACATTATACTTTTGCTGGCGCGTAATACATTTTATTTTGGTAGGATTTTTTGTAATACGACTTTATTAAGAATGCCTTTAGCGGTACTAAATATGACAGGCGCGTAATACATTTTTATTTTGCTGGTTTTTAGATTGACATATTAATATGGCGGATAGTGTGTTTGTAAACAACATGTCGTTTGTTTTGTTTTGTCGAATTTAAATTTTGTTTTAGCGTTAGAACTTAGAAGAGTGTCGTGAATTAAATTAATTTATATTGTGACTTGTGAATTGTGAGTCGTACGACGTAATCGTGTAGTTCGGAAAATATGGCATTAATTCAGCAAGACTGTTGTCTGACAGATTATATTTTGCTGTCGAAGGAAACTTTTTTTCCAAACTTAGTTTTGAAAATTAAAAGCATGTCATTCAATTATAAATTACCAAAATTGGTAAGTAGATTTTTTACTCCGGCTTCCCTTCTCAAAATATTCACCCCTCGCCACTGATACCCACCTGCTTTTTGTGCCTATTTGAAGCGGAATCAGCACCCCCAATGCGGGGGAAGAGAACTAAATTTGACGTAACCACAACTAATAACAACAGTTGTCATCACTAGTAATACTTTCAAACGTCATTTTACGTCAAATTTAGTTCTGTTTGCCGCATTGGGGGCGCTGATACCGCTTCAAATAGGCACAAAAATAGCTGTCATTTCAAAGGGAATCATAATAATATGTCCAGCGTACTTGTTCAATGGAGGTCAGTGTTTAGAACCCAAAAAAAATTACTTAAGCTGGAAGCTTTGAAAAAGGTTTCTACATAGGTCCGTCTTTAAGGATCGCTACGTTTGTCGCTACTATATACTTTTACTTTTATCACATTTAACTTATGTTAATATTATAGCACATTACCAATGTATTTGATGATATACAGCCTTTTGTCTTTTGCGGAGACCTCAACGTCGACTGAACCACCGCAGGTGGACACGGCCAGCCACATTCCATTGCTGAATAGGGACTGAAATTAGAGAAAGAGTTTTGAGATTATTGTATTGAAACTGAAAATAATATTTCAAACATGTTTCAGTCACTTTTAAGCTATGTCACCACTTTTTTTTTCCCACAATTTTCAAATTCTAAAGAAACGGTTCCATAGAACGGACTACGGATAAATGAAAGCATTGCTTGCAACATGCAAAAGCTTAGACTGCATGTTACAGCAAATAAAACCTACCTTGAAATAGAAGACATTTTTCCCCTTAATGTCCGCCTTGAAGGCAGTGTTTTCTCTCAGTCTCCTGGCGGTGGACGTCCGCGGGCGTACGGTTCCCGAGGTCAGGAAGTTCCCAGCACGACGGTCGCGAGCTATGCCGAATACGCTGATAAAGTATGTCTGTAAAGGATATGTAAATAATGAAAACCTAATAAATGGAGCAAAAATTGGAAGTTGCAGGGAAAACTTCAAAGTCTTGAAACTCTAGAAAGTAGAACCCTGAGCTAATCAGGGCGAGCTAAGCGAGCGTATTACATCACAACCTGAACACTTTACGGAAAAACTATCATGCCTATTGATTTGTGCTTTAAGATAGTATTTTTAATTTACACAAGACGTATAATATGTAGATGTGTTATCATCGGTCAGGCAAGGTTTGGTTATTATCTAATATATAAAATTCTCGTGTCACGGTGTGCGTAATTGAACTCCTCTGAAACGGCTCGACCGATTTTCGTGAATCTTAGCGAGCATATCGGCTACGGTTGAGAATCGGACAACATCTACTTTTTATATTGATAAGTGCATTTGTTGAATAAATAATAGTAAATTATTACAACTCGAGACTGACGGCGACCATTGTTTTTGCGACGGGATACCGATGGACGTTGCCATGGTGGCATACTTATTTAGTCACTTCAATAAAATAATATGGGCGAAATACTTTATATGGCAAAACAACGTATGCCGGAACAGCTAGTTAAAATATAAAAAGCTGCCTTAAAGATTACCTCCAGGCAGAAAAACGACGTGAGCCCTCACTAAGCTCGGCTTTAGCTAGTTTAAATCGAATTTCACACATTGTCAAAAACAATAATTTGACACTCAAGTTTTTGATTTTTAGCTCTATTGTCTGTATTAGCAAGGAGTTAAAATTTCCGTGTTGTGAATTTTCACGCAATTCCGGAATTCTGGAGCGTGTAGTCCCGGCCTAATATTATCACGTCTATCAAGATTCAAGGTAAGCTTTTTTTAGTTGCGCGAAATTAATCTTGTAGTTCTATAATTCATTTCAATGAATTTAAAGTATACTATTTACTTACTCGGCTAGTATCCAGGTTTTCAATCAGATGGTGTGTCCTGTCTCCGACGCAGGCTACAACTGGATCTGCATCTGATACTCTCGTACTCCGACCTGGTGGTAGACATAATAATTAGACTTCAAATCAAACGAAAGCCCGAAGGAACCGTACGTTTTGGTAGAAAGAAACCCGCGTCCTTGTCTAGTACAATACTTTTCTGTCCTTTATCGGGTCCAGTAGCTTAGATTAGAGTAGGTTTGAAGTACTTTACATTTATATCATGGTATTTTTAATGAGCTCTTAACTTCTAAATTATCTCAAGCCAGTAGCTTCATTATCTGCTTTAGTAATTTTTGTAAAAAAAAATGAAATGATCTTGTAAATCCCAAAGGCCCAAAGTCTCCTGCATCAATAGAACCATACCAACTAATATATATTCTGTGACCATACTTCAAATACCGTACTTTTGTTTCTTACGGTGCGTCCACATTTGTATCATTTGCGCGATCAGATCTCCGATCAGATCTCCGTCGCGATCATCGCGCCGTATCAAGTATGCGTATCATAATGTGGACGCCTATCAGATCATTCTACCGATCATGCGTGTATTTGATACGACACGTATCAGATACGCGGTTAATAGCGATCGGGGCGTATCATGATACGCGTATCATTTTGACACGCTTCGATGATACGCGACGGAGATCTGAACGGAGATCTGATCGCGCAAATAATACAAATGTGGACGCACCGTAAATCTTTACATCAAATGAAAAGTTATGTTTTCAAACTTTTCATTTGATGTAAAGTTTTTTCGAAAGAAAAGATTCGTCTAAGAATTTTTCCGGTAAGCATTCGAAGTCATGAAAGTCTCCGTTGCGTAAAAATTTGTTTATCGCGTTTGAACCGTACATTTTTCCGGGATAAAAAAGTACTCCATACCAAATTTCAGCAAAACCAGTTCAGCGGTTTGAGCGTGAAGAGGTAACAGACAGACACACTTTTGCAATTTATAATATTAGTATGGATACAAGAAATGAAATCACTGTATCCAATTAATCCCAGTTGTATTATCATTAATATACCTTATCTTCAACCCCAAACTTCACAGCGGGCGAAAGGGCTGCGATGGAAACCATCAAACCTCTCGCAATAATTAATGGTAGTAAGGAATATTTGGAGGTTAGGTTTTGGTTTGTATATTTTCATTCAGACCGATAACCGCAGTCCGCAACGATTTCTTGTTTTTGTTACAAATTTAACTTTGTAATTATTATTACCTACATAACACCTTGAAACGTAAAGAAAAAACTTAAAAAGCATAGTTCATTTTTCTTTTTAGAAGAGTTTTAAAGCGCCTGATTAGGCTTTGTCCATGGAAAGTGTCTGATACTAAGTTGTTATTGTGATCCTACTTTACATTAATATTATGCTACAAAACATATAAAAAATCAGCCATAGAAATTTAAATCAAGTTGCTATCAATTTGGGTTACTTTTCTCATGTACAGCCGAATTTTATGTAAGTATTCGATTACCCGCGCACTAAACTTGAATGGCAAATTAGTTTTTGAAATCACACTAGTGCATTGCAATTATTTCATAAAATAACTAATAGCAAGGCGTAGCAGTATCACGTGGTATAAAACTTATCTTTATGCTAGGCGAATTAAGGTGCCGGTTGGCAGCGGGCGACATGAAGCAACCGCAGACGACGTGTCGCTGCGACACTAGGTTTGTATGTATTTCTATGAAATGCCCGGCGCAGCTAGCGACACGAATGATCAGCTAGCGACACTGTTATAGAAATACATAGAAACTAGTAGTGACGCGACGACACGTCGTCTGCTGCCGCTTCATGTAGCCAGCTTCCAACTTGTACCTTTAGGCTGCCTTCACACTAGAGTTTGTCCAGCGTAGGCATTCGATGAACGTATGCGCAGCGCAGACGCCGCGACAACGCGGCGCGTACCGTACGTCGCGTTGTCGCCGCTTCTCTACTGGTACAATCAGTACGCTGAGCTAGCGCCGCGTACTGATTGTTCCTGAAAAAATTGTGTTACCGTCTGCGCCGCGCTAGCGCAGCGTTTAATTTTGCAGATGAAACGTTACGTGGCGTCTGCGCTGCGCATACGTTCATCGAACGCCTACGCTGGACAAACGCTAGTGTGAAGGCAGCCTTACATTACAATGCCACGACTGTATGCCGTGTACGACTTACCAAACTTTTTCCGCCTGTACATATTCTTCCTCCCGTCGAATATATCGTAGCTATCAATTTGGTTGTCGATATCCTCGGCCGACCTCTCGTTGGATCGGACCGATTTGTTATCGGACCGACTAATCTTAGCGTCGTACTGGGCGGCGCAGAGCGACGTGTAGTTTTTACGATGCGATGCCACCACACAGTATGTCGTTTCTTGAGGGTCTATGGGGCTGGAAAAAGAGATATTCTTATGTCATTATACAGAAAAAAAGAGATATTAATATATTATAGTTAGAGTTCAGAACTAAAAGGGCCCATTCGCTATCCTGCATTGCAGTCCGACCTGCAACACCATTCACTATCCTGCATAAGCTGCCGTGCAGTCCGCCGGCTTATGCAGGATAATGGTGTTGCAGGCCTGCACGGCGGACTGCAATGCAGGGTAGTGAATGGGCCGTTTTAGGGTATGGAGGCTTCACAGATAGTCCGGAGAATTTAAAATTTTAACCTCTCGAACCCCACCTGCCGCGGCTCGTTAACGAGCCACCTGAATGCACTCGACCTCACGCAGTTTTGTAACTTATTTTATTGTATTATAAGATTTAATTTTGTTTGTTCAATCCATCATTTTAAAGAGTATGACGTTGCCTACAAAAAGAATGCACAAATTCGTTGTTAATTTGGCAAAATTTTGTTAAACTTGAAAAAAAAGTTTTTAAATGGCGCCATAGAATCCGGTATTCGAGACTCGAGAGGCTAAATCAAAAACAAGTTACTATAATTTTAGTTCTGCTTTCACAGTGAACTCTTTACACATTACACATACACCTGGGTATTGATAACGTGACCATCTATTTTATTTGTCAGAGCGGGACATCTAATGAATACCCCCCCCCCCCCCCCCCCCAATTATAATTAATGTTATTTTCATTTTATAAAAGTATAGAGGTAAACGATTGAGTAGTATTTTGTGAATATTTCAAGTGCCTGTCTGTTGTACCTATCTACCATTGATATTGAGCAAAATATGGCAGAATAATCACATTATTTGTTGTATGGGAGAGAGCATTGCCATTTGCCTCGGCATTTCGAACATGAAAATTTAAAATACTTTTAAATTGTCGTTTGGTCTATTTGCGAAAGCGGGACAATTTCAGCCTCGCGGGGGACAGTGGGACAGACTGCCTGAAAGCGGGACTGTCCCGCCCAAAGCGGGACGTATGGTCACCTTAGGTATAGAGGCATCCACAAATAACGCGAGGTATCTAGTAACTATTTCAGTGCAGCTGTTCTCACAGTGAACTCTATACAGGGGCACATACACCTATTATCACTTTCTTTTGTTGATCATTTGCATAATTATCACTTTTACTATCTTCTAATTTATAATAAATCTATTAAACTTATAAACCAATTTAATCTAAAAATTCACACGCCATATAAAACCAAAAAAAATCTGTCGAGTCTCTTTTAATTTGCTCATACAATGAAAGTGAAAATATAATAAAAGTGTATAGATAGGGCCATTTATATGCACAAACACACACACACAATTATAAAATATATTTATAAAAATAAAAATATTCTAAGTTTATTTTGTACTGTACTTATAGAAATGAAGAGAAGATTAGTTTTGTTGTATTAATTGTAGTCTTAATTGTAGTCCTAATTTCATTTTCTCATTGTTATATTTACTAATAAGTTGTAAGCCGCAACCAATATTTGTTGTAAGTAATCCAAGAAATTCCTTCATAAGACAGGCTGCGCCTAGTTTGGAGGATTGAAATGCTCACCTGTACTCAATTTATGCTAATAAAGATATTTGATTTATTTGATTTGATACTAGATGACCCGGTGAACTTCGTTTCGTTTTCCTCCTAATATAAACCTTCTCTAGACTCCCACGAATATTTAAAGACTAACATTAGCCAAATCGGTTCAGCCGCTCTCAATTTTTAATGAGACTTACTAAATTGAAATTAATTTTTATTTTTATAAAATTTGTTGTCATTTCCACAATAATGATTCTTTAGATCTAAATACCGTAAAGATAATCTTCACAAGGAGCTAAAAACTAATAGCAGTCATTAAAAGTCAACATCAATCGCGGCTTGGATTTCGAAAAATTCTATTCAATTACATGAAAGGTAAGATGGGTTTTACGTTTATAGAAGGAGTAAAAAGTGGTCCAGGGTAGGCACAGGTAGAAAGCCAATCGCAATCATAGAAAATAATTGACAGGTGTAAGAAACTGACGAGTTGTAGCGTTGGAAAGTATTAAAAATGTTGGTACATAATTGGGGTCTGCTACCGATACGATCAATATTATTAACTGGTACCAGGAACTAAAACGAAAGAAACAGCGATAAATAATATATCTGGCACCGCACTGAAACTTAAGAAACAGCGAGAAATAAATAATTGTTACTAAAAAAAAATTGAAATCCAATCCAATGCCAAAAGATGCACTTCAAAGTCGATCACAATCTTCATCAATAGCCTGATCCGTATAATACTCCTAATTTGAACTTGGCGGGTTAATTTTATTAAATAATATAAATATTTTCTAAATTTAATTATGCAATTTTACGTATAGCTTGGCACAACTAATATATATTCTGTGGTATAGCACGAAAACCGATGCTAGCACGATGCTTAGTTTTCTCAATCTCTATAAAATTGACAGTAAGATTGGTAATAAGCTGAATAAAAGCATGAGCCATGAAGTAAGCTCCAAAACATTGAGCGGTAAGCAATAATTACAGAATAATTTTAAATTAAAGCAGTTTTATCCATTCAGATTTGGAACTTTGCAAAATGGCGTCGCGTCGTTCTAATTACATCCTTGTAGGATTGTCATAGAATCTAGTGTTTTTGATAAATTATCACATGCGCCGGCGCACAAGAAGACGTAAAGACACCGCTATTAAAGTGATTAAATACGTGAGTGGAAGAAGAAGGTAAGTAACAGTTTAAAAAATATCGTTTTTTGTATAAATGAAGGCTTTAGGGCCGGAAAATTGATTCGAAATCAAAAAACTGTGTATTTAATGCTTAGCCAGATCATTAAGTAGATAGAAGTAGGTTTTTTTTAAATTATAAGGTAAAAAAAACCGGCCAAGTGCGTGTCGGGCCACGCGCAATATAGGGTTCCTTAATACTGCTAGTTTTTTTTTTAATTTTTATATGGTCAATGAATGTACATTTATAACGTGTTTTACACTAATAACAACATCATCTCAGTTACTTTCAAAGGAATTTGAACGAAAAGTTCCTTTATACTTTGCCGAATACATTTTTTTTAGTTGATCGACTATTACTCAATAACTTTGAAGTCTTCTTAGCCGTGATAGTTTTCCTTTTAAATTCAGCATATTTCCTACTTTCGTAATTTTTTTCATATTTCCAGAAGCAACCGTTTAGCTGGTAGAAGGATCCACACTGGACTCTAACGATTTTTTCCACTTTAAAACTTAATATTTCACAAACGGATCCCCAAATCGGAAAATGATCTATGAATACTCATAATATTTTTAAAAAAACCTATTTAAGGACACCCCACACGATGGGGTGGACTTGATGTGTATGGAAGGTACCATAAAAAATATTTTTAAAAGTTTCATATACCATTTTGTCGCCAACATTAATAGGAATGTGCATTCATGCCAAATTACAGCTTTATAAATCCTATAGTCTCTGAGCAAAACCGCGGACAGACAGACGTACAGACAGACAGACAGACGGACGGACAGACCGAAACTATAAGGGTTCCTTGTTGACTACGGAACCCTAAAAATGAGCTATCGTCCTTATGTTATAAAATGTTAGTTATGTGCAGGTTCTTCCACTCATGTCTTCAATTATCAGATGAAAATCATTACGATACATGGCGCGTCGCTAGCGCAGATTAGCGAGAAGATCTAAACGATGATTAAAATCATTAATCGATGTTTGATTTTACCGAAGAGTTAAATCGTACTGTAGATATCAAATCCATACTTCCATACTTAATCCCTCGATCGTAGCAAAACGAGACGCAACAGATTTCTATTGTCATCGCGGTCGCCGGTGACCACTTGGGGTTTGAAGCATATTATTATATTAGTTAATTCTTCGATCGTGGATTCTTGGAAATCTATTGTTATTCTATTGTTGTCGTGATCACCAATGACCTTATGGGGCTTGATAGGTTAATGCGAAAATGTATCTATCTGACTGTTACCTCTTCACGCTCAAATCGCTGAACCGATTTTGCTCGGCATAGAGATACTTTGAGACCCGGGAAAGGACATAGGATATGTCCCGTATTTATTCCGGAAAAATAAACTAATTTTGGCGCATAGGGCTAACGGAGTTGAGGGCTTCATCTAGAATCTAGATCCTAGTAGGAATAGTCAATAGGTACTGCAATGGTTTGACACTAGAGGCAGCACTGACACAGACAGTAAACAAAATGGTTTTGTTCGACGTTTGACAACGTGTCTGTCAATATTCTGATATGACGTGTGCAACATGTCGGATTTTAGTCGGATTATGTGCTAGTAGCGCCCTATCCTCCGACATTTGCATAATGTTCCATACTTATTTAGGCTTCATTTCGAAGAGGAGGATCTATACTATAGAAGATGGTGAATTTTGTGAGTTTGTGATGATTAAAGCGCTTAAGCGCCCCATATACGGTACGATTCGTCTATACGATCGATCTGATGAAAATCGTGACGATTGATCGCATCAAAAATGTCGTTCATACACGAAACGATTGGTCGTAACGATCGATCATTTACTTGTTTAAAGTAAGGATAAATACGTGTTCAAATAATTAAATACGTGTGCCAATGAACTTCTTTTCCTTACCTATGTGGCGGTAGCATTGATTCGGATTCAAAAGAAGAAAAGAAAGCCTAGTATGCCCTAGATTCTAGAAAAATGTGGCGCCAGAGTGAAACAAAATCGAATCGTTCATCGTAAAGAGGCATACACTGTCGATTCATCGCTACGATATTCATGATTGCATGGGTTTTTGTTGCGATGTCCGACATCGTCTTCGATGTCGGACATCGCAATAACGTTAAAAATCAATCGTTAACGATCTTTCGATTCGTCGTTTCGATCGGTTTGACGCGACGGATCGTATGTATAATATAAATCTTACCGTGTATGGGGCCCTTAAATTCCAAATTCAATTTCTGATTCGAGTACATTACAGCTGAATAGGGGAATGTCACTTTTGTGCCATCAAAATGTCGGAAATAATAGTATTGTGAAACCGCGCAGATAGCTAGCTGACCAATAATAATAGATTTTAATTAAAGCTTTAGTTAGATACTTAACACTTTTTACATACTGCATACCTAATTAAAAACGACATTAAATCAAATTGTATAGAGAAAGACTATTAAAACTTTTAAAAGAGAGAAAAATTTAAACACAAAACGACACTATTTCAATAAATTTTGAAAGGTAATGAGATAGTTACCATAAAAGTAAGCAAATAACTTCCGCTAGGAAAATAATTATGTAGCTTTGTAAGCAATACTTATTGCTTTTAACCATTATGCCAATTCTTAAGCAGAATCTAAGAGCGCGAGGGAGCAAAGGACCTTGTTTCAATTTTATTTCAATCGTTTATTTTTAGAATTGCGAATTAAACAAAGTTGCGCAATTTAATAATCCAGATTTGAGTTCTTACATTAATTGATTTGTTTTCCAACGCATTTTAAACCTAGAAGTGAAGATTATAAAATATCTTATCCCATAGCACTTTTCGCGCTAGAGTTCAAGGGTACTCGAGCAAATGAATTTAAGCTTTATATCACCGCTATAGGATATAAATTACAATGTAATAATGTTACATACAAAAAGTTGAAGGAATGAAGCTCGGCTCTTCTATTTATCGAGTGTTGATACCAGTAGCTCTGCGAATAGTCATGTTACGGTAGATTGGCTTATTAAATAATTATCATTATTACACCTAATCATTACAGTTTTTCTGACCAATCCGTCATAACTACTTGACAAGAAGAATAAGGCGATAATAACGGTCTTACAATTATGAAGATGTTACAGGCGGTATAGAAGAGTCAAGTTTTTTTTGAGACGCACATAAACTTTATAAAAAGTTTAAAAATCCTTATTTTTAACTCTAAGACCTGACTTTTCGATCGTTTATAAAAATTGCTATTTATAATATTATTTCTTAGGGCTGATTTTATCGAGGTATCGACGACATAAAAAACAGCTCTTACTTAAAATTATGTAAAAATTCTACCAGTAAAATATAATAATAATAATAATAATAAATATTCTTTATTGTGCACACAATTATAAGGAGTAAAAATACAACAATTATCAATTACTTATAACTAGTGCACCACAATGGCAGCCTTATTACTAATAAGTAATTTCTTCCAGGCAACCACAGGCAAAGGACAGTATGTCATTGAAATTAGATGAGTGTGCATTACTTAGATAAAGATGTAATATTTTTTAATAATACATACACAAATACATACATACATTATAATATTATATAAAAAGGAGAATAATAAAAAAAAAGACACAATTCAGAAGTTGGAACTTGTAACTACAATAATATTTTAATCATCATTTCTGAATTCTAACTAATATGTACATGATTGTCAACTTTTTGAATGAGTATTACCACTAATAGATAAGAAATGTTCTTTTACCAGCATTTTGAACCGATACAGTGTAGTCGTCATTCTTATATGGGTAGGTAATGAGTTCCAATATACTAAGGTTAACATAATATTATTGTCTTAACTTTAAACATATTACAAGTATGTTTTATTGTTTGTTTCAGGATTGGAGAGAACTGCAATGGTATGGTAAATAGGTAATATTATTTCTTAATGATAATGAAAATTTGGAAATAAAATATTTCTGAGGTATAAATAATAGTATAATAGTATCGACATATTCGCTATTAAAAAAATAAGCTTGAGTTAAAATCCAAAAAACTGAAAAATATGGTAGAACTAAAGCAAGATCCAAAAATCTAAACAAATTCCAATAAGCCAATTCGACTAGACCTGAATAGGATAAAGAATGTAGAGGAGCAGGCAGTATTGATCCACGATCTTCCACAATTAAAACAGGAATCATACAATATGAATGTTTGCGTGTATCACAATAAATTATTGTCAAGGTCGAATAGGCTTTCAAGGATCTTTTGGCGTTTGAATAACTAAGCGGGCCCCTAGACGAGCAGTTTTATAGCGCAATAACACGTATTGCGGAGTATTATTGACCGTCTGGGTCTAGGGTTGATATTGAACATCGCGCACCTTCAATCTTATTGTCAAATAAACTTCAATAAAATTAAAGCGTGATATTGCACAGTACAATTGATCGTCTAGGGCCCGGCTTATGCTCAGTTTCTATGGCTTTTGACTAGAGTTTACCTCGTCAATAGCGTTAATAATTATGTACTTGATTGGTTAATATTTTATTAGCCAATCGAAAGTGCTAGTTTATACATACATAAATTTACATCGAGTCAGTAACTGACGTCAGTCCACTGACTTGTCAGTGCTGACCTAGCACTGCCATAGTGTAGAGGCAGATTTATACTTTGAGTCAGCTGTGGATGTCGTCAGTGGTACTATGCTGACTTGAAATCAATTTAAACTATGCCAGTGCACTGACACGGCAATGGACTAACGTCAGTTGCCGATTCAATGTAAATCTGCCTTAAACTTCAGTAAAAAAGCCTAGGAAACAGAGCATTACCAACAATTTTGTAATCTGTGGCATAAGTCGCCGGTTACACGGTCAAATTTTCATCAATCTGATCCATCAATCTGGTAAAGATTGACGAAAATTTGATCGTCTAACCCACGGATTGATGGATTGATCATATTTTTAATATGAACTTTTTATAACCATCAATATTCCGTCAATCAGATTAATGGATCAGATTGATGAAAATTTGACCGTGTAACCGGCGACTTACAGTTTTTTTTTAATGAAATAAGGGGGCAAACGAGCAAATCACCTGATGGAAAGCAACTTCCATCGCCCATGGACACTCGCAGCATCAGAAGAGCTGCAGGTGCGTTGCCAACCTTTTAAGAGGGAATAAGGTACTTAATAGTGGAGGGTAGGGATGGGAAGGGAAGGGAATAGGAGAAGGTAGGGAAGGGAATAGCGTAGGGGATTGGGCCTCCGGTAAAATCACTCACTCGGCGAAACACAGCGCAAGCGCTGTTTCACGCCCTGTATTATTGTTCCGAGTTCACACCGGTTTTCTCCGGTATTTCTCCGGTCGAGCCGGCCAATTCGAGCCGAAGCATGGCTCTCCCACGTAACACGTTTACGCGCGTGGTTGTAAATTAGCTCAAAATGTCAATAGCGTATGACTAGTGCTAGTTCTGAGCTAAATGAAACATGGATAACATTAGCAAGACGTGAAAAACAGCTCAGTAACTTTTCACTTTGCGTCATCATTTTTAGCAACACCGCATGTTCTAAAAGATCTTTGCAGAGCAGCTGTAGGCGTACACAATCATAGAAATTTGACACTAGGGAATCGTTAAGGTGCTCCCAGACAGAAGTTATATTTAACGTTATAAAACATTGTATAACACGATAACATTTTATAAAATCGTGTAACATACGCTACAACATGTCAAAAAATAAACGTGTCTTTTGATATAATTTGTCAAAAAATGTTTTAAGTACGAAAATGTTATCTAACATTATATAACTTCTGTCTGGGAGCACCTATAAAAACGCCTCGCTTTTAAGTTTTAAGAGCCCGGGTTACCCTCGAAATTCTCATAAATACGTAATACCAAAATCATTTTCTCATACGAAAATATTTAACATGTTTGAGTTATTTTTCAGCTTAAAATAGTAATTACCTAGGTTCCTGTACAAAAATTAATTTCAAAATATTTAAACACTAAAAAAAATTTTTTTGTGTATATTTTTTTTTTTTACTAAATTTACTACTAAATATTTAAACACTACAAAATAGAGTAAAACACTAAAAATATATAAATAGAGTATAGAGTTTGCTGTGAAAGTAGCGGCGCTAAAAGAGTAACTTTTTAAAAAATTTGGGAAAATTTATGACACTCGGACACAAATCACAAAAAAATTCTATTTTGGCGCTGCTACTTCCACAGTAAACTCTATTTATTTAAGGTGCACATATAAACCCTTATCTTCTTATATAAAAAAATAGATTTTCAAACGTGTTAATCACGCTAAAACTCGAAAACGGCTGAACGGATTGGGCTGATTTTAGTCTTAAAGTATTCATAGAAGTCCAGGGAAGGTTTTAAAGTGACACGAAGTTCACCGGGACAGTTAGTAGTAAATAATATTATCACTTCGTTTGTTACACCTTGCCATTATGTTAAGTAGTCGAAACTCGAAAGTCTATTATCTGGTAATATCCTAGCTCCTTTTCTCTCGACGAAATATAGCGTTCCGTTGCTTACAACAGCTTCACTAATTATTTGAACATCGAAAGCCTAGATCATGTTAGCTGACCTGCTACTAACATTTGTTAGCAGACAAGACCGTGTACTAGCAATTATACCATACAGGGCCGATACAAGGGAGAAGAAAACGCATCGCGGGAGATAGGAGTATTTTATAATGTATGAAAAAAATTAGGAATTATTTTGGAGGGCAAAAAAAATGGAGCAATGGTTTTGCAATTTTTATATTAGGAATACAATAATATTCTTAATACTGTATAGAATTTGAGTTAGTGATCTCAATATTCCTGCAAGCTTATACATTACATTGTTTTACTCATGTTGAGTTTCAGGAAAAAATAAAGCAGTTTCTTTCGATTTTAATGTTTATGCCTATAAATAAATAGGGTTTTTAAATATTTTACCAATGTTTTTGATCAATTAATTGTAGATTGTTCGATCAAAATGGGATTAGGAAGTTACGTCGTGTAAGGCGCGAAATTCTTCTCAAGCCATTCTATTTACAGCTGCTGATGATAGATTGGTGACTCAATACTTTTGTTTGTATTCCTGAAGCTGAATAACGGTCAAACAGACAGTTCGCAGTCATATTACCTCAGACAGGACTTTATACCAATAACATATTTATTATAAGGTTTAAGGAACATTCGTATGGAAACTCCGAGAAAGAAGCTATAAAACAACCAGTAATGGCTAGTAATAAACTATATTTTGATATTGTTCTTAAAAAATTAAGACCCAATTCAACTTGAATTGAAAAAAATTAAACGCTCCCGTCCAATTTGATTTAAGTACTTACTACCTAAAAAGTCAACATGCTGTATTTAATTGTTAATTATTTTTTTTAGTAGCCGTAACAACATGTCTGGAAAAATTCAAAAACTTAAAAAATAAAACAAATATTTTTCCAATAAAATTTGCGTGTCATGATTTATGTAAATGTAGAGCTTACATTTTCATCAATTTTAGAGAACAAAACTATCTATAAAGTTAACATAGTAGTTACAACCACCTTTTATAACGACCATTATATAAAATAAAAAGACTTCAAAATGTATAAAAAACTTAAAAAAATGTGTGCCCTGTGAACGCGTCCTTACGGAATCATATCTACAAACCATAAAGGGCGCATTATAAATTCATCTATACGGGTTCTTGTGACGAACGGACAATATTTATGGCTTGGGAGAGTTATGGGTAACGGGACTGCTTTTTATATTAAGACATTTTGTCAGACATTGACATACCGTGTGGAAGTCGCATTCTTATTCTACTATGTATGCTACTTACACTTTTAGATAGGCCGTAGGCGAAAGTTTTTACACAGCATATAATATTATGTTTTTTTTTTAATGGAAAAACGAGTGAATAAATTTTGATTAAATTTGGAAAGCTAGTAGCTTAGGTTTTGGATTAGCACAGCAAAACGAAGATCCCCAAAAAATTGTAAACTTGAATATAGATTCAAGTTTACAATTTTTTCGAGAATGTTCGTTTTCTGCCGTTCACATTTTACTTTGTAGACGTTAATCTTAATTATGATCTAGATTTCGAACTTTACTGTTTTATCATGGGCGCCGGCAGGGGGGTGCTAGGTGGTGCACTTGCACCCCTTGGACTCTCAGGATCAACAGGAATTATTGAAATAAAAAGCATTTTGTAACCCTATTATTATGCCGTACAAAGATAGTTCGTAATGTTTCGGCACTAAATGGATTCTGTTGACGGAAATAGGCAATCACTGTTGTCCGTAAAAAGTAAAAAGAAAAGAAAAGAAAGAAAACTAAAATCTGCATCCCTTGAAAATTATTCCTGCCGGCGCCCATGTGTTTTATAATAATTATAATATCGCATAAATTACCATACAACAAATTAAATATGATTCTGTCTTTTGTCAGACCATCTGTCAATAACATTTATCAATGTCATATCATTTTCACAATTACAAATGATACATTTTTGGGAGCGATATCTCTATATTTGATACATCAACGTTTGAGCCACACCAAGATCTAATCTAATGCCCATCTTTGGTTATAAAATTGACGTTTTTATGCTTCGATTATGGTATGGGTCGTTTGTGAAGTGTAATCAGCGTTTATTCCTACCCAGAAATTACTATGAAGCTTAAAATGTTCGTAAAATTACAGCTTAAAATGACCTAACTTGATAGAAACAGTAAACCTAAAAAAATCCGACAATCTTGTAGCTTAGTACCATGTACATTATAAATCCATATTATTCCTTAATATTTCCGATTTACAATATTGGGCGCACAGTCCACACACACGTGAGAGTAATTTCAGGTAACTTGAAGTAGCAATGCAGTATACGTAAGTTGTAGTTACCAATTTAGTAATCTGTGGTCAGGTCTTAAGGTTGGTTCGATTTCAAGAGCTTATGTCCGTGTTGAAGTTTCTGACATTTTCGAGTTTATCTATTCATTAGCATTTTTTATTCGTTAATACCACTGACCTCCATTATACAATTACGCTGGACTGATGATACCCAGATATATTTTGTGCCTATTTGAAGCGGAATCAGCTCCCCTAATATGCGGGAAGAGAACTAAACCTGACGTAACTTGCAAATGGCCGCTCAATCGCTATTGGTTGTAGAAACCACAGATAATAGTAAACCTCCGTGGTAGAAACTAGTATTAGTTCCAAGTACTCCCACTACTGCTATCAGCGCCAATTTTCACGTCAAATTTAGTTCTCTTCCCAAATATTGGGGGAGCTGATTCCGCTTCAAATAGGCACAACAAATAGCTGTCATTTCAAAGGGTATCATTAGTCCAGCGTACTTGTATAATGGAGGTAAGTGGGTAACACCAAAACATATTTTAACATCAAAGTAAGTTAACTAGAAAAACTTCCGTCAAAAAACCTTATACATTGGGAATTTGTTTTGCTACTGTATAATATGTACACTGTGCCAGTAGTAAGCCTGCCGTGTTATCATAAAAAACTTGGTGAAAAGTTGATGTATATTTATGAAACATGTTGAACACGATAAACAATGTTTTGATTAAGATAACGATGACTGATGGCGGTAAAAATAAAATAAAATAAATAAAATAAAATAAAAATTGTTTTATTTCTGAATAGATTTAAAAAAAAAATACTTTCAGAACGTTGATACTACTGGTGCCTACCACCGGTTCGGGAACTAGCCCGGCGAGAAGAACCGGCGTAAGAAACTCGCACGGGGGTAGGATCGACTACTGTAAAACATTGGGTTCTTTTTACTTCATGCCCAAAGGGTAAAAACGTGACCCTATTACTGCCGAGACTTCGATGTATTTCTGTCAGTATCCAGGCTGTATCTCCTAAAAACCGCTTTAGCTTTATCTATCGGTTGTATCACGGGGAGTGCTCTGAGGATTTTTTCGGAATCATACCACCTGCAACTTTTCGCCATCGTCCCACGCGGAAAGCATACCATCCTCATCACCTTGATGAGTGGCAGTCTTCCACAGTGCGTTTTTCGGGTAACTTTCTGCCGCGCACTGTAAAACTCTGGAATGAACTGTCACCAGCAGTTTTTCCGGATCTATACGACCTGCAAACCGTCAAGAAAAGAGCGTATTCCCTCTTAAAAGGCCGGCAACGCACCTGCAGCTCTTCTGATGTTGCGAGTGTCCATGAGCGACGGTAGTTGCTTACCATCAGGTGACCCGTTTGCTCGTTTGCCCCCTTATTTAATAAAAAAAAATCGGTTGTCTGTAAAGTCGGTTTACTGACGATAGTTGAACGTGACAACGTCATACGTCCTTAACCCCTTAACCCTCGCTTCCGAATCTCTATAAATAGAAACAAACTTTTTCGACTGTAACCTAAAGTTATTTCGATGTATTTCTTTCAAATCGACCTATGCAAAGAACAAAGTTCACAACAAATATATCACCAAAGTACTTTTATTGTATTTTTTACTGCTATCGGACCTCTACATTTTATAAGAAAAATAAAAATTTAAAAATGTTACGTAAAAACAATAGTAATTACTACAAGTGTCACCTCACTACCAACTTCGAGTAGCAAGATATCGACAATAGGGATGATGACAAGGTCAAAAATTAGCAAATTGTGTTAATAAAATAAAGAAATCACGGTAAAAAATAAGTGTTCCCAAAATTTCAGTTCGATAGCATTTGTATTTTTTTTTTTTTGTTATGCGCCTCCAAAGTTGGATAATCAAGTCGAATATTTTTTTCTATTAAATTTTTTAATATTTGTATACCATTCGATAACTTATGCAATTAAAAGCAACTTTTGTTATGAAACCACTTTCATAAACGCAATATTTAATATACCTATCGAACAAAGTTCTCTCCCGATCCGTTAAAACTACGAAAGAGTGACGTCAGTCTTTCCTAGCTTTATGAGATGTTTGAATTGTCATACCTTGGTGAATTTTTAAGCTATCAGAGTCATTCTTTCAGCGATGTTTCTATTTTTTAAGGATCTTTCAATTACCAGTAAGAAAAAAAAATTGTCATCAAGCCTATTGCAGCATTTACGTCAGCGTCTTGTTGGCCCAGCGGGACAAGCTAGATATAACAGCGCCAAGTTCCAGGTTCGCGTCCACGCGGCGGCAATATTTGCTTTTCGCTTTCTTTAAAATATAAGCATCGCTCACTCAACTATAGTCCGTGCAATCCACGAAGACGCGCCCCAGTATTCCTCCAAATTGTTTATAGTATATGTGTGCAAGCTTTCACCATATATGTGTTGTCGGTACGCACTAATTACCTATCAGTACTCGCTCAGACTACAATAAATAGACCAATTAAGAAAAAGCGTCACGATCAAAGTTAAAGATGTTCACTCAAAAAGCGTCTTCGTGGATTGCACGGACTATAGGACTTAGGAGAGAGACGGATGTCGAACGCTGCCGAACGCAAAGGCCGATTGTGCTTCCTTGTCGCTCGTTCCGCGCTCTCGCTTGCACTTCAAGCCTTATATGGAACGCCTTAGAGCGAGGTAACGACGCATGAACTGTTATGTTTTTCGGGCGCGCACCCCATATCGAATCATAAGACATTATCACGTCAAAAAAAGCTAAACTGTTGAAATTTTTACAGATTGTATATTTCTGTTGCCGCTATAACAACAAATGCTAACAGAACAACATATTAATATGGCACCAGAATATATTATACAGATACAGGACGTAAAAGTAGGTTACAATTTTTTGATGCAATTTTAAAGTTGTACATTTATTGCAATTTTGTATTAAATAATCGATTACTACATAATCGATATCGAATCGATGTAAGGTAATAAGGTTATTCTAATATCACTGAATAATTCGAACAATTTTAATCATCGTGTCATTACGTCGTTATGGAGTATACGATTTCGAAGTCAGGACTCAGGAGTATCGAGTTGCGATTGCAATTGTTTCGATTGAACTCAATTTATTTGGATGTTTGTTATTTAAAAAAAGGCAAAAAAAATACGCGTGGCACTCAGGAGCTGCCACGGTGAAGTTAGCAGCTAGTCTACACGCATACGTCTATTCGCACGCACACAAACACCGTGACGAAGTCTGCTAAGCTGAAACGACGTTAGACGGTGTGTTAGGCTCATTTTCGTTACGGAATTTCTTAACTCAGTCGCCGAGCTTAAAGCCCGCGACAAAGTCTAAGTTCGTAATATGAAGGAACGCGTCGAAAAATCGTAACATAACAAAAATCATCAAATATTCTAAAAGTCATATACAAGACGCATTAGATTTCAAAAGAAATCGTCCGAATTACGTTCAAAGCGATGAGTTTGAAGACTTTCAAACAAATCAAATTTATTTCGAAATATGAATACAAAATTAGCAGTTCATGTTTATAATGTTTCAATCGAATCGAAATAAAAATGTAACTGTGTTTAGAGTTTTACAATTTAAACTTTAAAAAGAAACAATAAATCAAAACTGTTTTATTTCTGAATAAATTTAAAATAAGTAAATATTTTCAGAATGTCTACTTGATGCCTACCACCGGTTTGGGATAGTTCTCAAACCCCGGCGAGAAGAACCGGCATAAGAAACTCGCACGGGGCCCACTTTTAACCAAAAAAGTGAGAAAAATAAATCTCTAAAATATTATTATTTTTAACAAAAAATTAAAACCGACTTCCAAGGTAAAAACAATAATAACATCCTTGTAATATGAACTAAAAAGTATTAAATAATTTTTCCTATCTCATGGTGCCTTTTTCCGAATTCGGCTAAAACTCAACTATTTCTGTACTCAATCTTCATAATTTTGAAGTCGGTACCAGATATAGCTGAATCCAGATGCCAGAATATTTGAAACATTTGTAACTGGCACCGACTTCAAAATTATGAAGATTGAGTACAGAAATAGTTGAGTTTTAGCCGAATTCGGAAAAAGGCACCATGAGATAGGAAAAATTATTTAATACTTTTTAGTTCATATTACAAGGATGTTATTATTGTTTTTACCTTGGAAGTCGGTTTTAATTTTTTGTTAAAAATAATAATTTCACTCTTTTTAGTTACCTAGTAAAATCATCGCGTACTATACGTAGATTAGGGCCGATTCACACCGAATGGCAGAGGCAAGGCAAGCAGTTTCAGTGTCATATGATTTTAAACTTTATTGTAATACATAGTATCGCTTGAGAAATTGACGCCGCCGACGGCCGCAAGAGTCCACGAGCATTTACGGGCGGCCGTAGATTTCTCAAGCGATACTATCTATTACAACAATGAAGATAAAGTTTAAAATCATATGACACTGAAACTCGCCTCGCCTGCGCCATTCCGGTGTGAATCGGCCCTAATACACCTGTATACTATTCTACGTATCTTATTACAATTTGTTAACAGTCACACTTACAAAATATAATATCAGCTGCAGATAATTTTGAACAATACATTAAAAAAAATCGAAGTGGACACGTGCCAGAGCCGCGCCAAACCGGAATTTTAGCAGCGCGGCAGCGGCGAGGCTTTCATTGTCATATGATTTTAAACTTTATCTTTATTATTGTAATACATAGTATCGCTTGTGAAGTCTACGTCCGCCCGTGGCCGTGATTGGTAAGTGTGACAGCTGTGCACTCTAGCATGTTACTTGTATTATCGAAGCAACTTACTTCTCAGAAGTAATGACAAATGTGTGCCTTACGCTCTGGAGATAAGGTTGAATTTTTTGTTATGTTCAATTTTGGTGACATTGGTGACCCTGACGTGAAAATGATGATGATGATGATGATGATGAATATAATTTGTATAGTAGCATATGCTTTCAGTTCTTAAAACAGCGCCTAAACCCCCAAACTTGTATCTAAAAGGAATCCGGAGTTCTCTTAGTATCTTCGGAACCATAGTATACCTTGGTGCAGAATCTTGTGTTTTGGTAGCATATGCTTAGGATGCTTCTCATAAAATCAAAATCACCATATGTTTCCATATAAATTTCGAGGAGTTCCCTCGATTACTCATGGATCCCATCATCAGATCACCACTTTTGTGAACATGGTACCAAATTGGAGTGAAACCTAATACAACAAAATAAAAATTTCGAAAATCGGTTCACAAACGGCGGAGTAATCGTTGAACATACAAAAATAAAAAAAAAAAAAAAAAAAAAAAAAAAAAAAAAAAATATCCACAGCCGAACATATAACCTCCTCGTTTTTGGAAGTCGGTTAAAAATGTACAATTTTGTAACTTACTAATAAGAGCCCGTATACGAAATTTTTCCGATTTTGCCGAAATTGCAAAGGTTCGCTACAGAAATATTATTAGGTTTTTCCCCCTTATTAGACTTAAAAATATATATATATTAATTATTAGATTTAAAATATATTTAAGCGCGGAAAGCCGACTCGAACTTGCGGCGAGTAATATAATGTGAGACTTAGGTCGTTTTGGATCGTGTTTTTTTGGCACAATTTCTTTTTTTTTTCTTTTTTCTCGAATTGGATAGAATTTTATTTACAGATTATTTCTGTCGTTTTCTTTTTATGAATTACAGCTCCAAGTTGCCGAAATTAACAGCAATTCTTTGCCCATTTTCTCTAAAATTTTGCCGAGTTGCATATTTTTTTACTCAACTATTTCATATTAAAGTGGTAAAAAGTAATTCCAACATTTTATAGACGACTTTCGCAACAGTACATTGTATTTTTTTCATACCGTTAAGACGTCAATACAATCCATAAACAGGTGATATTCTAAACCTTTTACAGCAAAAATCACAAAACTGTCACGGGTTTGAGTTGGATTATTTAAAAATACTTAAAAAAATAAAAAATCTAGCTCCAACATTAGGTTATAATTCAAATGATCTTACATTAAAACTTATGGAAATACTGTATTTTAACTGTTAAATCACGTCTGTAAAATCAGCTAAATCGGCAAATTTCGTATACGGACCCTTAAGTGTATACCATGTCAACATACATAATTATTGTAAGCCGTATAATAATGTAGAAGTAGCCTTGCAAGCAGCCATCCCACTCCCAAGATGTGCCATCGTTTATGAAATCATTGACCCAATATGCTTTGGCACACAAACGTTCTTTGACTACTTCTTCATTAATGGAAATATTTTGAACGTTTTCTGGGATTTTATTGTACATATAAAGGCGTAAACATTGACCTTTAAAAGATTTACTGACTTTACTAAGTCTGATCACCGGCATATCTAGCTTGTGCTTATTTCTTGAATTTCTATAGCAGTGAATGTTACTTTTAAATTTAAATTTAGATTAGTGTACTAGTTTGATAAATAATAATAAGTAATTATTAAATTGCCGTAATTTTATTGAAGTCTATTCTCTACATTTTTTTCAATTTCACTAAATTAAAGATTAGTTAAAATGTGACAAAATATTATTATGATAACTCAATATTTTGAGAAATTAATATCTTTCTTATATTTTGCTCCTAAAAAATAACGCTATTATGCGTAGTGTGGTGGCGGGGCAAGACCTAAATTTGATTTGCAGGGTATATCTTGCAAGGCCCCCTAAAATTTATGAAAATTCAAAATCAGAAGCCAATTGATATCAATATCTCACCTGGCATCCCAATTAGCGGCCAGCCGTCTGCGCGAGCGCACGCGTAGTCGCGATCGAACCAGCCGCGGTGCCTCCCCTCGCACGCTCACCGCCACAGCACCGCTCTTGCTGGCTGATAGCTGGTGGATGGTCGGTACAGTTAAAGAACAGAATAATATTTGCAGACCTTGGCTGATAGCTGGTGGTTGGTACAATGTAAGAAGAGTATGATATACTCAGACTTTGGCTGATAAGTTGGTGGATGATACCATTAGTTCTAACAGTATTACATCTTTAGACTTTTTTAGAAACACGCCACGATCGGTTTGTTCGGCTGGAAGTAGATTCCCAGAGGTTCCCAAACTCCTTTGTTCCGTGGCCCACTTGTAAGGTGTTGGTACTGCGGACCCCCTGTTACACCCCCCCTACAATACTAATCCATGAAACTTGCTATTATTTTAAGTAACAGTCGCTGTGCTTTTCAACAAATTATCCGTCTATGCCAGGGATGGCAAACCAATAGCACGCGACATGAAATTTTGAACACGTCAATGATCGCAAAATTATTATTATAATGATTATTCTACAAAAGTGTCAATATAGGTTAGGGACATTACATTTTAAAATATAGGAGGATAGGAGAAATCAAGTCGGGTCACCAAATACAATTTTATAGACCCCCGTTAACGACTTGTGGACCCCAATTTTTTTCCACGCAAGCGTCGACCCCTGTCGTTCTCCCGTGGACACCTGGACCACTTTGGGAATCAATGGTATAGACTATAGTATAGAGCAGCATGACATCTTCAGATTTCATATAAAAGGGGTTTAGATTCAAAGCTTGGTTGTCACTTTTTTCAGGTAGAGGTCAAAAGACATAATTGAAACACACGCATTAAAGGTTCTTTCTTAAGCTGTAAGCTCATATTCTGAAAGCTTATGAAATAGCTCATGGGCCTCATTCTCATACGGTCTCATACTTCTTTATCAAACGAAGATCGGAGGTAAAAAAATGGGGCACAAGATTTTGTTGTCATTATTCGTCTTGTTCAGCGAGTTTGACAGCATACATTAAAATTTGTTTCTTCTGTTTTCGGGTCGGGGATGAAGTGAAATTGTCGTTTGAAGTGAATTGAACCAAGAACATCGTCCTTTGTGCATTGAAGGGGAATATATTTTCACGTCATATTAGGTCGTAGAATACATTGTTGCAAATTATTAAAAATATTGCGTCAAATGTTGTGGGTATAATTTGTTAAAATCATAGTATATTATATTGAAAACCGGCAAAGTGCGTGTCGGGCCACGCGCAATATAGGGTTCCGTAATACCGCTAGTTTTTATTTTATTTTTGTGTGGTCAATGAATGTACATTTATAACGTGTTTTACACTACTAACAACATCATCTCAGTTACTTTCAAAGGAATTTTAACCAAAAGTTCCTTTATACTTCGCCGAATACATTTTTTTAGTTGATCCACTATTATTCAATAACTTATAAAGTCTTCTTAGCCGTGATAGTTTTCCTTTTAATAAATTCAGCATATTTCCTACTTCCGTGAATTTTTTTAACATTTTCAGAAGCTGCCGTTTAGCTGGTAGAAGGGGGGACATTGGACTCCAACGATTTTTTCCCACTTTAAAACTTAATATTTCACAAACGGATCCCTAAATAGGGAAATAATCGATGAATACTCAAAACAGTTTTAGAAAACCTATCCAACGACACCCCACAAGATTGGGCAACGACACCTCACACGATTGGGTGGACGCAAAAAAAATTTTTCATCCCCGCTTGATGTGCATGGAAGGTACCATAAAAAAATATTTTTTTAAGATTTCATGTACCATTTTGTTGCCATCATTAATATGTTCATTCATGCCAAATTACAGCTTAGTAGGTCCTATCGTCTCTGAGCAAAACCGCGGACAGACAGACAGACGGACGGACAGACAGACGGACAGACAGACGGACAGACAGACGGACAGACAGACGGACAGACAGACGGACAGACAGACGGACGGACAGACCGAAACTATAAGGGTCCCTTGTACGGAACCCTAAAAACAAAAGTAAGTCCGTGTGTTATCCCTAGGTATATAGATGTACACCGCTAAACCGATTTGGATGAAATTTGTTATGGAAATACATACATAGTTTGAGTCACTATATCCCGATAAACTAGACAAGGATAAGCTGATAAATACCTGTAAAACATATCTGTCTCGCTTGTACACCATTACAGCTACTGTTTGCATCTCACTCCCACCGTACTCGCGTACTAGATTTAACTGGGCTGGGGAAAAAATATTGATATGAAAATCATATTTTGACAAGAGTAAAGAGCAGAATCTATTTTTTTATTAGTAAAAAGTTAAATATAATAATCTATTATCATTCCTATCAAATGTATATGCAACATTAAAATCGGTAGAGCCGTTTTAGAGAAGGCCTGTCATTGACACCACAATTTTGTAAAAATTCTAGAAGCTAAACTTACGTGACATTAATAAGACAATTATAAAATTATTGGGGAGCAATACCACAGTGTTTCAGACTTTTATAACAATATGTAACAGTTGAAGGCAACCCAAAGAGTAAACAAAGCATACAATAATGGTGGTAATTGCCAATTGGTGATGATACTCACCATCATTTCGGCCCGGTGGTCCATTGTACAGCGCCCAGTGGATACTCCTGGAGCATGGACTGATGGTGATGTATACCACCTTTTGGGAGATCAACGAAGTGTTCAGCTCTAAGCTGCAATAAATACGAATAGGCTATCTTCTAGTTTCTGAGTATATACATTATACAGTATCCCACGGAGAGTTTTATCGAATTGGATGGACTCGATGGATCCACCCGATTTGATGGATGGAAAGTCGGATTGATGAGAATCCGACCCGATTAGAATAGTGCACGCGGAGAATGCACTAAAAAGTACAGTCAGATGGATCTGCCTGCAATCAGTCCAGTGGATTCAGTTTCAATTCAGATTCCAAAACACTGCCATACCAAAATTGAAAATTCATTAAGTAATTTTTGGCGAAAGACTAACAAACATTCATTTACACAAACATTTACACAAACATTTATATTAATAAATGTGATGTTCAGTAAGATATATGATTCATGGTAAAGAGATACATAATTAGTCATAACATCACTTACTTTCTATACTCCCCTTCCTCCAGCACATACAATGTCTGGTTGTCCATTGGTAACCAGTCTACTGATAACCTGGAGAGTCTGGTCACCAGCACGCTGGGAGCAGCTAGTCCAGCACCAGCTGCGTGGAAGATGATCACCATGGCCAGACGAGACGCGATGTGTAGGCTTCTGGAACAAGTGTTTTTTTTTTAATAAGTACGGGCTAGTTAGAATCTGAGGTTCAATAATTATAAAGCTGTTATAATGGAACTGGGATGGGACTGGAAATAGCGGGAGCATGGGAATTTGGCCCCAGAATCTATCGGCTATAAAGCTTACAATAGCTTAGATGTTTTGACTAAATAGTGCATACGCTATGTAAGATAGAACAGCTCTACAGAAAGTATATTATAATGAAAAAAGCTCAAATTCATGAATTTCGCGCAGATAACGTCAATATATGAATAAAATAGTCTAACTTAATAACGCCAATAATATTTATTGTACGTCTACATAATGACTAATTATATACTGGTATGCCGTATGTACAATCATTGGTTTTATAGCAAAAAGGTAATTTTGACTCTGTAAAACTTTGATCAGACATTTTACGAACGGACTACTAGTCACATTAACATGTACAGAACAAATGAACGCGAATGGGACTACGTTTTATGAGCCCTAATGATGGTTGAGGTTCGATAACGATTGGAACAATCATCAATGATTTCAGGCTCCAATAGTACTGTTATTTTTACTTATACCCAAGCAATGATACATCGGATAACGTTAACAGACACCAGCAAAAACCAGATCGAGGAAAAAGTCATCAAATATTATTTTAAGCAATTCAAAGCAAGTGGATTCTATCGTGGACCCCTGACGTTTTTTCTTGTACCCAACATTTCTGCTGCTATGTACTTTTAATTTATAGCTATGGTCACGGGTGTCATTTCGATGTCAGGAGAAGTATTTTATTTACTTCTATAATCTGTGATTTTATGCCTTTTCCTGGGTAAATATTTGTGTCAGTACACCACAACTTGTCGTAATGGGTTAGAAATCTGAAGTGGCCTATCTACGCCTGGACTATCTAAGCCAAGGAGGTTCCGTTAAAGAAGCAGAAAAGAGAGAGAAGAGAAAGCAGAAAGCAGGAAATCTGCCGGGCATGCGACAGTTTGTCCGTGAAAACCACTAGTGAGGAATAACACAATCTATCCAAATCAAGAATTCTAATCCTTTTTAATTCTCACGGTGCAGAAAAGTGCATCTGAGAGCTATTTTTTGTTCGGTTGAATGAACTATGACTATATTACAATATTATCTGGTTTTATGAATCACCGAATTAGCAAATATAGGATTTCGCCAAAATCTCTCGACACTTTTATTAAATTTATTGAGCGTCTCTATAATACACTTTGGAATTTATTGATTTATTTGTAGAAATGCAAAGTTTGAAACTGATGTTACATACATATAAATGAATCAGTGAGTATTGTGTAGGCCTCTGGCCTACCACACATTTGCACTATTGCACATGGGCGTACCCAGGATTTCAGCTAGGGGGGGGGGGGGGGCAACAGGGTCTGGCAACCCCCCCCCCCCCCCTGCTGAAATCCTGGATTAACTTTTATCAATCTGCCGACTTAAGGCAAGGCTGTCCCGAAAATTAGCAGGTCGATGTCTGTCAGTGCAAATATCGACCTAAGGAACATTAAAATAACATTCATATCAGCGCGCCTTCAAGTACATCTGCAGTGGCGGTTACGTCGCTCGCCGCGTCCTTGATAGGGCGAAATAGGAGAAAATTATTATACATTTTATTTTATTAATGACCGAAACTCAAGAAAGCTATCCTTTTTGTATCATTGTCATTGAAAATTACGAGATGTTCGAATTTGAAGTGTATTAGGGAGATCGCAGACGGTACACTTTCTGTGTCATCGAGTCTGCGGCGCATGAGTCACATACATTCTGTATGGCAGCGCCCTGCAGTATGTATGTGCGCCGCAGACTCGATCACACAAAAAGTGTGCTGTCTGCGATCTCCCTTATGGTGATATTCAAGATTTTTTTACAGAATTACCATGCCATTTTTCAATATCCTGTTCGGTTATTACGTTACGTTGTTCCTTTTTAAGTTTACACTAATTTTGATGTAAGAGAATTCCATATAATTTCTTCAGACTGGAAGCTTAAAGAAATCAGTATTTTCGAACTGGCCTGGCCTTAAAAGATATTTTGTTTCCAACACTTCATTTTACGCAGATAAGATAACACGTTTTGAATTCCCACTTTCCAGGAAAATTTTACCCCCCCCCCCTCGGTACGCCCATGCTATTGCAACTCCTTTGTCGCTTGGACCGATAGCCGTATTCAACCACGAAAATGCTTTGATATCAAAACCCTTTGATTTCAGAGAGCCCGAAGGTAGTAAGTATTAAAACAAAGGAGTGTTATAGTTTGACGTGCCGGTTTGTCTGTCTGGCTAACTGACAGTGTGTGTGGACACCCGTGGCATCCTAGTATCAAAATGGTCTATTTTTATCGAGTTTTTTGTTTCAAAGCTGACATGATCGAGAGCGTTTAGTGATAATTTATCCTCATTGGTTTACCTTTTGCTGGAAAATTGCTTTTTTTCATCCACACCAATAATTTAAACACAGAAGTGTGTCTGTCTGTCTGTTACCTCTTTACGCCCAAACCACTGAACCGATTTAGTTGTTTGGTATGGAGACGCTTTGAGTCCCGGGAAAGGACATAGGATACTTTTTATCCAAAAAAAATGTACGGTTTCCGCAAACGAATTTTAGCGCAACGGGGTTGCGGTCTAGTTTCTTAATTAGTTATTTTAAAACTTTATTTGCTATTGACACTAGTGTCGTTTCTCTAAGTGACGTCATGCTATCGTTCCTAGTAGGCGAACTATTTATAGAGCAAGGGACACCTCAGGTAAAAGGGTACCGCTATAAATTATCGGTACATTCCTTTGTACTTAAATATGGTTTTATTTTAACCGGACCAGTTCTAGTGAGTCACTGGTCGGATTTTACTGAATATATCAATTCGCAAGGCTCTTACGTTCTTACATTTTTATGTTGCAGGCGCTAAATTGTAATTCGATGCTAGTATTCTACGTTTAACTTATAAAACCTAGATAAATCTGAGAAACAGTGTTGGTCAGGGTTCACTAGAACATTTATTTAATTACTATCGAGCTAATTTTTTGTGAGTATCTTCATTTTGATAAGACGAACAACATTTTTATCTGCGAAAATTTTGAAAGTTGTAGCTAACAGTTAAAGAAAGGATTTCATACTATGATACTACGATATGATCTGATTGTCCTTAAATATGGATTGTTCTATTTGTAGGACAATGTTACTCTTAAATTATAATTATTACTATTAATCTATCAATATACAAAAAAATCTGCTCGTTAGAGTTCCGTTTTAGGGTTCTGTAGTCAACCAAGTTTTGTTAATTCATCATAACTTAATAAAACATGTCTATTCAATATTAGTCGTGGCTGGGTTGAACGTAACGCGACCAAATTAGGTAGGTCCGCCAACTGCTTATAAATCAACTTCTCTGATAGTACATTATGATGGAATATACCTACGCAGGTATTATTTCGTAATTTAAGCCAGCTTAAGAACTGATTTTACAACCAGAGAAATGAAACAGTAGCCCCTAAATCAAAGTTATGAACTTACCTGTAATGAGCCAGTGGGTTCAAAAGCATAACCATAACTTAGCACAAGCTAATAAAAGTTTTACTAATAAATGACCTGCATTGTGAAGCGATATTGAACCTTATTGAAAGAGCGTTAAAGCTTGTATGTTTAACTAAAATGTGAGTCATTTCATAATTCGAAGCTTTCAGAAGCAGACGTAGAAGCAATTTTCTGTTAAAAAAGCAAGCAGCTATTGTTATTGGAATGATCCAGGAAAAGAGCAGACGTCATCTGATGAAGCGATTGCCAATGGACATGCTGAGTTACACGTATCCTCCTTTAAGGTGGCTTTCTGATTCTTGAACCAAGCGACCGCGACCGATAAAAGTTCTAATAAAATGCCGTTGTCGTAGACAGTATGCAATTCAATTCTACAGCCTATGGGTTGATTCAGACCGCAATGCGACGCGTAGATGCATTTCTAAATTTATATGGATTTGACAGATTCGCAAGCGGCAAGACGTCTCACGCAATTTAAATCTGTCAAATCCATACAAATTTATGCCGCGCCGCGCCTCGCCTCGTCGCATTGCTGTCTGAATTGATCCTATATCATCACAGGCCTGTAGGTTACATCATAAAGTTAATATACCTAGCGGAATAGAGAAACAAAGGCCTGAGCAAGAGAGATGTCACTATCAGTAACACTGCGTTGTAAAAAGAGACGTGTGATACATGTGACAACAGAACTCTTTTTTGACGTCCAGTCGACACTTATCGGCACGTTGATAATTTAATCTCATAGAAAGATGCTTATGTAAATGTATACGTACATATATTTTTACACACGTAAATCAATTTCGGTTTCGTTTGACAGCTCGAGATTGTTGCTCTATTAAGCTAGGTATATTAACTTTATAGGTTACACCAGCGTTTCCAAAAGTGGGCGATAACCTCTCTTTGTGGGCGCTGAAAGCCTAAGCGGGGGTTTGTGAGACCCATAAAAATGGGGGCGTTGTGTAGAGGCTTGGAGGGATGATTTGTAATTTCATTTCATCTGGATGCATTTTAAATTAAATGCAATCTATTCCCTCACATTAGTTTAAATTTTTGGCTAACAAGTTTTGAGGGCGATTTCTTAGAATATAATAATAATATTTTGTTAAACAAAAATCCCGGATTTCCGGGATTTGGGAAAAATCGGGAATGCAAATTAAGTCGGTGATAATGGTAAAAATATGGTTTGCATACGATTAATTTAGCATTTTGTATTCATTGTTATAAAAATTGCGGCAAAAAGGATTAATTTGAGTAAAAATAAGAAAGTAGGTGAAACAAAAGGGGGCGTTAAGGCGCTATATCGAAAATAAATTATACCGCAAGGGCAATTTTATACTTAATTTGTATGACTATAAAGTCGTGAATACGTTGCGGCCAGAAGCTATCGGCTCGCTTGGAAAACATGCGAAAAAACGTAATTATAATTATTTAAAAAATAACTAGGAGCATGTAAGCAAAATGCTTCTATACGATTTTGAGTTGCAAAGGTGTCCATTAATTAGACAAATTTCCTACAATACATCTATTTTCGTTTAAAATTAATCGTCAAATTTCGTATTTTTAAGAGGTCATTTCGAAAATTAAATGTATCGAGGCAAAATACATTACTAGTGTTTCTAGTTCTTCTCAAACCTAGATAAGGCTATGAAAGTATGTATATATCATTACCAGATTTGTAACATTTCTGAGGGTCCTATAGTATTACGTCGAAAAGGACAGTTTTTTTTAATATAGCGCCTTAAAATAATTCGTTCACAAAATGGGCAGTAGACAGAATAAGTTTGGGAACCCCTGGGTTACACTGGCATTGGTCTAGAGACTCATGCCGCCGCTACTTTGTAGAGCCGTAGAGCAAATTGAAACCCATTGATCATAACATGGTATTTTATTTGAACTTTTATCGGTCGCAGTAGCTTGCCGCATTGATTGGAACGGTACCCAAGTTTTTTCTTTTCTAATTCTCTATCCTCTCAGGATAATTTTAAAAATAATTATCATCGTTATTTTTTCAAACACTCGTACTGTATACATTTCGTACATACATTACGTACATTTCGTAATTAAAATCGGTTCATATTTTTTTTTAGTATTCAAGCATAACAATCACCCATGGCTGCGCCTATTTTTTGAGTTTGAAATCCTTACATTTTTGTCATCCATGTAAATAAATAATAGTGTTTTTATACCAACTTAACCCTTTCAATGCAGTCAGATAAAAAAAATTATAAAAAAGATATCAAAAAACTAAATGCATCGAATGATAAGATGTAACAATACATTATAAATCAAATGTTTTGTGAACTCATAAATTCTTAGATACGCTAAGTGCAGCGAAAATTCGATAAAACAGCGTGTCAATACGAAAACTGCACTAAATATATCAGGGAGTGACAAAAAAACTATAAATACACAGTCTGCCGCGCCGTCTGTCTGTCGCAGGGTTTCCAGTTATGGGACAAAAGTCACTGCTAAAATATTGTGTTGAATTTGATGTTCGTTTTGTAAAATTTTAAGATTTTGGTACTTTTTAGATTTTTACATAGGGCTTAAATTGTTTTATTAATTCCCATTTTCTAAAGTTTTTAGGCATGAGTATATTTTTACGAGCGTTTTTATTGGCTAATGTCAAACAGTAAACCAATCAACAACGCAAGTGAAAAGTTAATTCCCGTGAACAAAAACTCTGGGCATAGGTGGATCAACATTCGCAAAATCAGTCTTCTAATAAATTTTTTTTATATTTAGGCTATTTTGTCTTTGGTTTTTTGTACTAAAAAGAAAGTCATCACAATTTTTATTTTGCCACAGTCTGTCTGTATGTCTCAATATATTTTCATCTCCAATTCTAAGACAACCGACCTCCCATACCAATATTATATATTATGCGAAAGTATGTCCGTCTCTCTGTCACCTCTACACGCTCAAACCACAGTACCAATTTTGTTGAAAGGTATGGAGATACTTTGACTTTTGAAAAAGGACATAGGATACTTTTTATCCCGGAAAAATGTTCGGTCCAGCGGCAAACGAATTCGTACATATCTAAGCCAATAATCCTTTCAAATCCTTTCTGGCAACCCTAGCCGTCTGTCTGCCACACTGTTTGTATTTCTGTTCGTGTTTTGATGTATTTCCTTTATGTCCACAGATTTAGTGCGTCTGAGCAAATTATTAATAGCACCAAGGATTTCGAGCGTGTGCTTCTTAGAAAAACGGGCACAATTAAAAGGCGCAATGAAGACTTTATTGTGAATCATATTAATCATCATCATCGTTTAGCTTAGTGTTTTAAAACATCAATTTCAGGTGACAACTTTTTTGGGATCAAGGTAAATTGAGCCTAATCCATACTTCCAAACTAATATTATAAATGCGAAAGTGGGTCTGTCTGTCCGTCTGTCTGTCTGTTACCACTTCACGTTTAAACCGCTGAACTGATTTTGCTGAAATTTTGTATGGAGATACTATGGCCCGTATTTTTGGTCAGTACTCAAGATGCATTTCGGTCTCAAGACACGGTTCAGGCTCTGTGATTGATTGGCTGTCAAAATTTGGACCAATCAAAGAGCCGTCTTGAGACCAGGTTGCATCTAAAGTACTGACCAAAAATACGGGCCTTAAAGTCCTGCCAAAAGACATAGATTACTTTTCACCCTGGAAAAATTGTAAAATAAATGTATTTTGGCTCAACAGAGTTGCGAAAACGTCAAACAAAACTTTTATTTACTGTCTGTGCTGGTGCTGCCTCTAGTGTGAAAACATTGCAGTTATATATTTAAGATAAGATAAATAAGATAAACATTTATTTCTCAGTACAATGCAATATAGGGCTGTTTGACAGTACATTCTTGTCCTTACAATTAAGTACATTCTTATTCCCAAATTTTGTATTGTACGAATCTGGTGCCCAAGCTAGGCTAGGCCTGCGTTTCAGGTCACCAGGCTCCTCATCCTCACAATTTTAATTATTACTTAACAATATAAATACTTTATCTTAAAACCAAATACAGTACGTTATTATGGCAGTAGCGATATCTATATTGTGTGTGTGTGTGTATGTGTGTGTGTGTTTAGATATTATAATATCCGATTAGCACATCCGTTCAGTAGTTTTGCATCTAGAAAAAGTTTTGTCATCTTGTAGAGTAGAATCCAATGTACCAGTAAAACATGGATTTTGCACCTGAGGTAAAATATTTCAAGGTGTGAATGAAGATAAGAATTACAGATTTATCTTACATGATTGTGTAGGATGAAACATCGCCACGAAACTTGTCTAGAGTTAGAGCCTAGCCCATCCTTGTTAAAAAAGATTCTACAAGTTATGAAGAAATTGTGTGGTGCAAACTTCGAGATAAAGTATAGTTTTCACAGAGCCAGTACTGGCTACCAATAAGACTGGCAGCCAGTATTGGCTTGGCCGCGTGTGAACAGTTTGGCCTGACTTGAAAAACTATACTTAAGTCACAAAATTTTGACATTTAGCGGGTTTTAATGTAGGGTAGGTACTAGGCGAAGTATGGTTCTTTAAAGGGTATAAAGCATACCATAAAATGTATGATATACTAGCAGTAGATAGTTGGTGACGACGGAGTATAGAGAACGATATCACGTTACCATAAAAAATAACTTATAAAATATCAGACACAAAATACGATGAACACATAACACTTTTGTGTTCAATTGTGTTTTATAAATGTTTTTAAACATTAATAAAACACAATTTTCATGCCCTTTTCCCACTATAATCATTAATATAGTAGAAGAAGTGCACGGAAATGTGTTTTACAGTATCCAACATGAATTATTTCCACCAAGAATCAAAATAACAATCAATTACATAATATGCAGGTTTTAAATTAATACGTAATAATTATAGTTTTTTGTTGAGGGTTAAAAAGACCGATCATAGTCAAAAACGCTTCGTCTGAAAAAAAAAAATACGAAAATATTTCAAGATTATCCTCAATTCGTCGAAAGCTCTACAGGATGCAATCCCTTTAATCATGTATGTTTGTTTAGTGTTGCAGAACTCGGAAACTTTGTATTACCGTATTGTTTTCATTTGTTTGAAATGTTTGCGTAACCCGAGTTTGTACGTGACTTTTTTGATTTTGTGTGAATTTATTGTTTACTTATATTCCATTAGGTTGTTCGAAATTAAAGCTACTTGAACCATGAAATCATAATAATATTATTATTTTGAAGTTCAGCCGGTCTAAGATGCGCAAACGAGAAAATCTCGAGATATCTCTCTCGTGTGTAGTTATATTTTCTATAACGACATAATGTCAAAATCATTTTTTGACATTATGTCGATAGATTTTAACGACAGATCTACACGAGAAAAAATGTATGCCATGTTAGGGTCAATAGAAATGAAGAGAAAAGCCATCAAACATCGAGAAATAGTGTAGACAAAATTTTCTCGTTGGCGTATGCTAGAGGGGCAGAACTCAGCAAAAAAAAATAATATTCTTTTATCTAGATGAAATGAAAATTATAATATCACCAATAGTTGCAGCTACCAAAGCATTTTTATTGCCGTTAGATGTTTTTACTGGAACTACACTATTCAAAATATTTTTATAGTGCTTTAGTATGTATGCAATACACTCACATTCCTTTACCCAGTAGGACTACCTTAATCTTATCTCTTTAAACGAGCAATTCTTGTATATAATATATAATTGGAATCTCGGAATAGGCTCCAACGATTTTCATGAGTATATGGGGAGTTTCGGGGGCGATAAATCGATCTAGCTAAGAATCATTTTTAGAAAATGACATTTTAATCGTGTTTTATCGAATAACGAGCAAAGCTCGGTCAAATAGCTAGTATGACTTCTGAGAGATAGTGTACGACAGATTTTTTACATGCCTATTCGATGCATCAGACAATCAGGTGATTATCCTGCATTGTCCTAACTGTAAGTCTGGAGCTAGACCTAAGCCTAGAAAATGATGTTATTACATCGTTTACCTTTAAATTAGTACATTATAATAGGATGTTTACAGAGCACTAACGTCGATAGAGAGCTATCCAGATCACGATAAAACATCAAACGAGCTATAAATAATGTAATGTCGTTGTCCTGTAGTATAATTAACTAACCTTTTTGCATTTACCGAATATTTCAGATCGGATCAATTTTGTACAGGGGGTGAATTTTTTGTTGCCATTTTTTATGGCTGTTGGAAGGTGGCGAATTTTGTTAAATCTGTGAATTTTACCTTTTAAATGTGGATTGTTTAATAATACCTATTATGTGAATAAATCAGAGGATGTAGTGGGAGTTGCCTAGTTAACAATTTAACTATCCTTTTTTAAATAAATTTTTAGGTCCGGGAAAATTATAGATTATATCTGATTAAGTATATCTGTATAGATTAAACGAGAATTTTATATGTAAGATTTTCCGTATAATATATTATAGTAATCTAGATATAATATAATACTAGCTGTCCCGGCAAACGTTGCTTTGCCATAATATATTTGCCATATTATTTTATTGAAGTGACTAAATGGTCACCATGGCAACGTCGATCGCTATCCCGTCGCACAAACAATGGTCGCCGTCAGTCTCAGGTTGTAATAATTTACTATTATTTATTCAACAAATGCACTTATCAATATAAAAAGTAGATGTTGTCCGATTTTCAACCCTAGCCGTTAAGATTCACGAAAATCGGTCGAGCCGTTTCAGAGGAGTTCAATTACGCACACCGTGACACGAGAATTTTATATATTAGATTAGCCAGATGATGAAAAAAATAAGTTATAAGGTTTGTTTAAATTACTAAAAACTCGAGCTTTGTGAGGGCTCGCGTCGTTTTTCTGCGTTTTAATAATCTTTAATCTTCTTTTTTATATTTTAATTGTAACCAAACTTTGATTGACCGTTGATAACACATCTACATATTATAAATAAAATTACTACTTAAGTTAAAGTTAATAACACATATTATAAATAAAATTGCTACTTATGTTAAAGCACAAATCAATAGGCGTGATAGTTTTTCCGTAAATGTACCACAAGAGTGCTCAGGTTGTGGGTCATACTAGGGCCCGCTTCTATTTTATTTATTTTTATTTATTTATTTATTTCAGGCTACATAGGCCCATACAATAATAGCTTCGCTCTCCCTGATAAGCGAGAAAAAGAATTAATTGCATTTATGTTGTGTAATGTTACTAGCCCGCTTAATCAACTCATGTCTTCGATTACAATCTTAAGTTTAAATTACGCAAGTAGGATCAAAACTCAGCAACACACTTGTCATGATCCTATGTGGTAACTGGTAATGCATTACAATCAGTTTGCTGACTCGCCGTCACCATAAAAATTCAAACTGTATTTCAGAGCATTCGTAATAAATTTGCTTATTATTATTTTAATGTATTCCATACATGAATTTCATCCATATTGTGTAATAACGAAGACAAGGATTTACCGCAGCCCGTAAGCGCATGATGGGTGACGTCATACAACGGTGTTCTAAATTTTTTAGATTTTTTTCACCCTCTTATGAAAAATTATAAAAATTCATCCCATCATGATCTTCCATACATCCCTACAGATGCACCAATTCATGCATCGGTGTTTCAAATCGTTTAAATTATTTTGGACCCCTTATAAAAATATTAAAAATTCCTCCCTATCTACTATCTAGATGTATCGCATCGTGATTCGAGGCTTAAAATAATTTCGATTATTTTTCATCCTTTTAATAAATTGTGTAGAAAAGATTCAACCCCAACCGGTTAGAATCTTAAAGAACAAGGGGCATTTTTGTATGGAACCCGTACCCAAGCTGTATCACATCCAGACAATATAATATAATTATCAAATATGTCTGAATGTGCTACAGTACTATAAAAAGTTTCCTTCCCCAGCACTCAAGGTTATATCCATACCAAACAGCAAAGTTCAGCGGTTTGGGTGTGAAGATGTAACAAATACACAGACACACAGAAACATATTTTATAATAATATTAGTTGGGACTAGGGATACAGACTATATTTTACAGATACGCATGTCAACTAATGCAATTTAATGGAGATTAATAGGCGATCATGTTTGTTAATTTAAGTATTGCATGTCAAATGAGAGCGGTATGGCTTCCGGCTACAGTTACCGGGGGTTAAGTGATATCGAATGTTATCACACGAGCAAGTGTATGTCATGGACACAGTATTTTACCATCGGATTATTTACATAGTTGCTAGTTTTTCGTATTAAGAATCGAGGATGGTAAAATGTAACTGTATAATAATATTCAATTGTTATGCGACACCCGGGTGCCGCTTGGGAGTTGATGGGACATTAGTAATAGTAAAGATGGTTATATCAATGCTGTTAAAACTAAGGAAAATCGTGGAATCTATAAGAGTTAACTTAATCTAATTAAGATTTTGAGATTAACTACATTGTTAATGCATGGGGTTTTAAGGTTGATTCTGACCGCAACGCGTCGCGTAGATGCATTTCTAAATTTGTATGGATATGACAGATTTCAATGAATCTGACAAATGCATATAAATTTAGAAATGCATCTAGATATAAACTACGATAACATGGCGCGCCCCTCCAAATTACTGTTTCAATGTGTGTAGTCACATCCTTTTGAAAGAGTTTGTACCTATGTAGTTGTAAGTATTTTACCAATCAACCAGTACTCGTAATATTTCACTGTTTCTTGTGTCATTGTCAACTAATCATAACTAGCCGACTGCGCAAGACAACGCACTTCAAACGTTTTGACAACGCACTGCAAACGTTTTGAATTTTGGAGGGGCGCGACATGTTATCGTAGTTTATCTATACGCGTCGCGTCGCGGTCTGAATCAACCCTTAGACAGGAACGTCAAACCCTTCATTAAATTAACTAATCATTTAATATCTTTGAGTGCGGCCGTAAGAGACTTATTTTAATCAACTCCTCGCTTCAAGATTTTATTAAGATATCAGCAGTAAAATACTTTGTAACTTTAATACATGCGCCGGCGCAGTTTTATTTTGTCGATTATCGAAAAGTATGTGTCGTTTATAGCAATTTGCTCAACAGCCTATCTCAGTGGGCGGATTGGAATGTGCCTATAATAGCCTATGTATTAGCATTTAGTATCCCGCTTAACCCGCGATGGATGTCCCGTTATTGATTACAAATGAAACAGTTTTTATTAGCCCGGAGTATGATATTCCCAGACTGCAGTTGCAGGGTTAGAATTTTGTTTAATGATGAAGCTTTTGAAGTTTGATTTAAAGAATCGTGATTTTGAATATTTCACATCCAATGAAAACATTTGAGATAAGTTTGACGACGTGTCTGTCTGTGGGATTGTAGCATCCAAATCGGTGGACCAATCGGTGCATCTTGCCTTTTTTGTTTTATGACATAAGTGAGAGTGTAATTAGTGATATTTTGCGATCGTCAGCCCGCACAGTTCTGAAAATGTGGGTTTATACAATATTTTGCATTCTGATTTCTAACACTCATTAAATATATTTTATCAGGTGTTTTTTTACTTTTTTCATATTTTAATATTAATATTATGTCAATTATTTAAGTTTTCGGATGCTTGCTTGATTGTATAAATTTTCGCGAAAAATACATATTTTAGGTGGGTAATATGATACGGCAATAATATTTATGCATCTTATGAAATATAGTAGCTTAAGACCATATAGTTTTATATGTCAGCGTTGAATTATTTAACATAACTATGTCGGAGTTGTATCGTTGGCAGGTACATGTCATGTCAGTAAGGAATTATTGCTAATTTTGTTTGACTTTATTACTAGTTAGTGGCGTATAGCGTAGTTACTAATTAGGAATGTCCGTAGTAGATTCCACTACTACTACTAGCCTTAGTGCTTGCAAGGGCTTCATCATGCGAATTTTAATGAATAATGGCTTAGCTATTTTTGTTATTTTTAATAATTATTATAATCATCTTTATGATATTACTAGATGACGCCCGCAACTGCGTTGCGCCAAAATTCGTTTATCGCGCGAAACCGTACATTTTTCCGTCATAAAACTATCCTATGTCCTTTCTCGGGACACAACGTATCTCCATGCTAAATTTCAGCAAAATCGGTTCAGTGCTTTGAGCGTGAAGAGGTAATAGACAGACAGACAGACATACAGACACACTTTCGCATTTATAATATTAGTATGGATCTACGTCAAATTTCGAGATGCTATTGTCATTTAAATTTAAAATTTATTGTTCGACGGAGTTAACATTTAGGACAGGAAATTTGGGTACCTAATTATGTCAAATCTCCGTCCGTCAAGAGTCCGCCCATATTGAGTTGCCCTGATTGAAATTGAAAGATACCCTCGATACGATAGATACCCTCGTTTTTGACGAAAATCAGAATAGTGTTAGTAGAGGAGGGGAGGGTGCTATTTTGTAGTCACTCGAGCGTCATGGAGACCTAGTAGGTTTTGTACATTAGGTAAAGCTGATAAAAAAATAATAAGAGCGTTTTTTTATTTTAGCGGTGGGTTCAGAAACTGCAACCATTTTAAAGTTTTGAAGCTTATTTAGGTAAATTATAAATATATTTTAGACAACAAGGGCTAAATTATTTAGGTTAGAGCAAAATAAAATATCTGTGAAGCTTAGTTAAGAAAATATGAAGCTTTATTTTTTTATATTTTAAAATGCCCCTACAGGCTTACCTAACCTTTGAATCGTCAGTGCTTTATATGGAAGCTTCTTTGGGGTATACTAAACACCCCCTATCTCAATCTGACAGATCCGACGACATTTCAATATTAAAAAAAAATTTTTTTTTTACCCACCACGTGAGAAATCTGATTTCTGTACCATGATAACTAGACACGTCATGTCGGAAGCCTATGCAAGCTTAATCTGACACGCTCGAGCTACTCCCGAAATCCCCTCTTCGCCTCCCCTACTATGTGTGTCCATTAAGCTTTGAAATTGGTTTGAAATAATCCAGAATTAATATGTTTGTTATTTCTCCACGTATGTTGTTAAAAGATACATTGAGATTTGAGCCTGAAATTTTTAACGCTGAAAATTTTTCGGGGACCTGCGGAAGTCTATACGCGGACGATATTGCAATTAATATTAATTAAAATTTAAAACTAACATAACAATGTTGATTTGGCAAAAACAAATGTCAGGAAAAAATTGGAAAATCATAAAAAATCGTTTTGAAAAATTTGTGAAGTGCATGATAATTTTGAGTTTTTATGTTTGCAATATAAGGTAGATAATACATTTGTACAATATAATGTTACTTAGTTGTTACATCATTATTTCCACAAGGGGTCAAAGTGACACATGTTGTTTCTCACAGGTTGAGGTGAGGATGGGGTGAAATTTTAATCAAGGGGTTGCTCGGAGGTAAAATAGCCCCATGTTTTACGGTTAACCATGGTAAACATTAAAAATTTATATTTTAAAAACCTCAACATGAGCGTTTTCCTGAATTTTTCCAACAAGAAAGGCAAGAATGTTATGTAGAGTCATTCTGGATTACTCTAAGTAATACGTACGTACACTACAATATGTATTATAATGTATATTATGTAGAGTTTTTTAAGGTAATAGATAAATAAATAGTAAATACGAAATACCTAGTTAAAGTTTTCAATAATGTTAAAATTAAAAAATATAATAAAATAAAATTAGTATTGTGACTTTATTACTCTAAGTACTGTTTTTGATAATAAAATATAACACATGGAATTTCGCAGATGCAAAATGAAATACAAAAATGCGTCTATCTGAGAACTCTTTATGCTTAAACACCTTAACCGATTTTGACGAAATTTATTTTATTTTATTTTATGATACTTGGAAAACTTACAGCTATTGTTACAATTAAATTATAAAACGAAATTTCACTGATAGTAATAGTTTTCAAAATATTGACTTAAATGTTACGTTATGAATACCTAGTACTACTACGACAAAATTTTAAACATTTTAAACAAAAAATATCAGTTATTTTAAACAAGAATATCAGTTATTTATATATAAGTATATTATTTTTAATTATTTTTTAGTTAGTGTTGCTTATTTCTAACATTAAAATACCTATTACGTACAGAAGAGCTAAACATCAACAAACAATTAATTAATTAAATCAACAAAATGCTTGCATAATGATCTCTTTAGAGTTGAAATATTACAATTGAAAATATTATATTAGAACACACTGAGTCAAGTTGCTTGCTTGCACGATACATGAAAGCGTTCTGTCTGTAGTAGGTGTGGGTAGTGGGTAAGATGATAGGGACATGACGACGATAGGACTTAGTAGGAATTTCAAAAGACAACTTAGATAATAGGTTGGGGCAGAAATTTTTACAAGAAAAGACACATCGGCAATAACACGACGGTCCTCTAGAGTCTAGGGTAAGGAGGTGGTGTTTGGTACAGACAGACTTATAATTTTTAACTTAATAGAGATACTTTAAAGCTAATAATAGGATTGTTATAATCCTGAAAAATGTACGGTTCGAAAACGAATGTTTGTGTTACGAAGTTGCCGGCTAGCTCTAGTTTATAAGTTTAATATTTAATTTCAAACTAAAATGTCTAAGGGCCTGTTTCACCGCTTCCTGATAAGGTGCCCGATAGGCTTATTTGACAGATTCTCCATACTCTATGTGTCAAGTAAAGTGGTGGATAGCCTTATCAGGAAGCGGTGAAACAGGCCATAAGTGTTGGGGAGTTTGTTTATTTATCATTAAAATATGTCTAATTTTACTAATCTTGACTAACACTTATTACTGTCCAGTTACTAAAGTTAAAACTAATTAGTGGAGACAAATTTTGTTAATTATTTTCGTAAGTCTAAACAATTTTTCATCAGCTTCTTAGATTCGCTCTTATCTTTACGTTGTCACTTCTAATTTTTCACGATTAGATTAATTTTAAAATAACTAAGTATTCAATGAAAATGTTTAAATAATAACCAAAAATATGAACTTTAAGTTACTTTTTAACTTGATTGATTTAAAAAATTAAGAAATAAGTGCGACATTACTATTATTTTAAGATTTGATTGGCGCGCTTTTTGTTTCAATTTTTTCAATTTTTATTAAGAAAGATAAAATTGACTTACCCCATTATGTGCACAATATCTTCACGAAACCAAACGATCGAACACACAACGGGAAATAGAGCGGAAAAAATAAAAACACACCGTTTATATTCACAAATTTGAATTTCAATGGACTTTGAAAAATGAGTTGGATTTGAAAATAAAATACAGCAAGTGGAAGGTTACATGCTGGGCCTAAATAAAAAAATATCGCGCAGATAGATTTTTTTAGTTTTATTCGTAAATAAAGCTGCGTGCACACGGTGCGGTGTATTGCACTGCGCGAGCCGCACGCGCCGTACGGACTGCAAGCGCGATGCATCAAAAACAAAAAGCGCATGATCAATCTTAGCTCGGCGATTTCTTTCAATGGCACTCCTCCAATTTCTTTTTTTTAAGCTGTTTAAGCTGCGCTCTTTTATTTTTTATGGTTTACTATTTATAGAATTGTTATATTTAGCCAAATATATTTTATTTAGTATTTATGAATGATAGTACCTTTTTAGCCGAATATACTTCTCTTTAAAAAATTTCTAGTAGGTATGTATGTACTTCTATAAACAGTTACAGATGTAGGTACGTTTAATATAGATTATAGATTACCAACTTTTTAACTAAACTTACTTATTCTTTTCACGGTTATTTTATTTAGTTTCAATTGGCTATTTATTTAAAATTAATGCTGAGAAGTTGTATATTTTTATTTACATTTGTGTTTTTAGGGTTCTGTAGCCAAAATGGCAAAAAACGGAACCCTTATAGATTGGTCATGTCTGTCTGTCTGTCTGTCTGTCTGTCCCTCCGTATGTCACAGCCACTTTTCTATTGAAACTTGGTAAGTAGATGTAGTCTGTGAACCGCATTAAGATTTTGATACAAAAAGGGGAAAATTATTAAAAATTTTAGGGGTGCCCATAGGTACAACTGAAACAAAAAAAAAAATTTTTCATCTGGCCTATGCGTGTGGGGTATCTATGGATAGGTCTTTAAAAATCATATTGAGGTTTTTAACATCATTTTTTTCTAACCTGAATAGTTTGCGAGAGAGACTCGTCCAAAGTGGCAAAATATGTGTCCCCCCCCTCTAACTTCTAAAGTAGGGGCATGATAATTCTAAAAAAATATATGATGTACATTACTATAAAAATTACCAACGAAAATTGGTTTGAACGAGATCTAGCCAGTAGTTTTTTTTATACGTCATAAATGATAAACCTTAATTTAACTTTCACTATATCAAAAATTAAATACCTACTAAAATAAATCAAAAACCTTACAATTTCATAGAAACAATTCTTATTGCTGCTGCGGAACCCTTCATGGGCGAGTCCTACTCGCATTCTTATACTGTGGTTATTTAATTATACTTATACAAAAATAATTGTGTCAAAATCAATCGGTTTTCTTTAATTTGCTCATAATTAGTCCTCTACTTTTTTTAAATTAAGTATGGCACTCGGCTTTCCTCTTAATTTCTTTTTAAAGTTCTATTTACAAAATATAATATTATGACTTTATTGTTATCATGATTTCCTCATTCAAATTTCATTCATTTTTAGGCAGGAAGCTATCCATCAATCATAGAAGATTTGCCAAAGAAAGTGAGATAAATGTTCCAAATATTTGGACCGGAAATGCTGGCGCTAAAACAGTAAGTAATACCCAACGTATTTTTTTTTATTTGGCTGAAAATCGAACTGAATAATACCTACTTATATTATGTACCTATTATTTGTAGTTATTCCTTTTCATTATTAAGTAGAAAAATTTGTTCGTTTGCATCCAATAAGCCTTGGCCGATTTTAATAAAATTTGGCGTACATATAGAGTACATAACGAGAAAGAACATAGGATACTCCTTAACACAGATAAATGTACGGTTACCATATTATTGTAATACCGTACTATTTTTATGCGGCAGCGCACAAAATGTAAAATAACTAATAAGTATTCTAGACTAAGCAGGGATGAATTCCTTGCAATGTCCACAGCCTTCTTTAGACTAAGTAAAACGAGTATAAATAGATGATCAAAAAAGTGAAGTGTCATATAATTAATACTTGTTTGATATCTTTATGAGCTGATGTGGGGCAAAAAACAGAACAAAACAACAAAACAAGAAAACCATCTAGCAAGAGCAGCAAAAAGTAATTTATGTGCGATGATATTGAGACCGAAATGTGCAATAATTAACGCGTTAAATATAGACAATGGCTCAACGTCCTTTGCTGGCGAGAATTTAATATGGTCAACTTTTATTTAGTAGCTTCTTTGAGCTACTATGATGACGCCTCCGTGATCTAGTGGTTTAGACTTTAGAGCGTGGCTCTTGACTGACTCGTGGGTTCGATTCCCGCATTGAAAAGATGTTATTGGTTAATAGAATCAGGCGCTACTTTGCGGAAATCCATAGCTTAAAATTTAGTTTGTTATTATTTTTAGCAATATTCCGCGAAAAAAACTTCCACCTTTAAGTAAATGAGTGAGTGCACGCATAGGCATGCGTACAGCACCTCCCTCCTCCCACACTGCCTATGCGTACACTCGCATGCAAGTTCTTGCATGCGAGTGTGGGAGGAGGGAGGTGATGTACGCATGCCTATGCGTGCACTCACTCATTTACTTAAAGGTGGAAGTTTTTTTCGCGGAATATTGCTAAAAATAATAACAAACTAAATTTTAAAGATGTTATTTCCAAAGGTTAGATTCACCAAATTGTCAAACAAGTTAGACGATCCATTCGTCGGATGGGTATATATATAAAAGTTCGGTCCTGCGCCTGATCTCTCGCCAGTCGTGTTGGTTATCCGTCCCACTGAATGTGATAGGCCTCTTATTGTGCCGCTCGTGCTGGACTCGTGATGTTCCAATGTAGGATTACTGATACGCTGATTATGTACTCCCGTGATACCCATGATATAGATATGATTAATTCTGAAACTATTACATGCTTCACGACTTTAAATATTCGGATAAATTGTATCCCACAACCATAAAATGAGGGATTTTCAGCACCTAGCGTTTGCCGTTGACCAACCGCGTTTCATCCAAAGGAAAAGAGAGTGCTCGTCTGTACTGCGCACACACTTGAGTACCATAAAATTAATCTTGCCCTGCGTAAATAGAATGATTTCAATAAAACCGGCCACAGTCACCGAAATTGGTGCTGGGTGTTATCTCGTATAAGTTTTTAGTGAGATTATCAAAATTGAGCAATGGGCAATAAAGCTTCATTTCATGCGTAAGTGGCGTAAGTAAATGATCGGTCTTTTAAAGATTTTTCATTGATTTTTATATTTCCACTAGCTTTCATAGATTTCACTAGCGCTGATTTGGCTCGCTTCAATATATTAACCTGCAATCAACAAAGCTATTGAACTACTGTCAAAAAACTTTGAACCCTGAGCGTCCATGCGCGTTTATGTTTTTTTAAGAGCCTACTCTATCACTGGGCAAAGGCCTCCCCGAAGCTCCATTCTTCTCGTTCTAATGTCACCGCAGGCCAGGCAGCCAGCAGGCTTGGTTTGGTTAGAGTTTTTCGATCAGCATCTTATTTCTTATCAGATCGTAGCGCCTAAATGGATCCGATTTTAATAAACGACACATATTTAGGCTTAACGGTTTTCATAGTTCACATAGACACTTTCTGCTTTATAAAATCGATTATAAGTACGATATCAATAAGTATAAATTAATTTTAATTCAGAAAGGCAACTTACTGATTACGATTCCGGTAAACGTAAATGTAAATTGACATAATAGTAAATATGAAATGGTAGATATAATAAACAAACAAAAGACAAAAACGATTACCGACCTTAACACTTGAATATAAAATTGTAAATCGCTCGACGCGGCCCATCAGCGGCGTAATGATGATAGTTAGGAAGATGAGGGAAGGGCGTGGTCACTTGACACATTGATTACGAGTTTCGGTAACCGAAACCGAAGCCTCCGGGGGCCTAATGAAATAACGAAGTAATTTAAGACTGTTTAAGATGTCAAATTTTAAATTGGATGTGCCAAAAAAGAAGGAAACTTGGCGTAAATAAATCGGTTCCTTGAAGAGCTGGTAATGGATTTTGAGTTAAGTAGGAGGTTAGGCCTTTGTTGGGCCGCTTCAATTTACACTTGTTCTTGTTTTGATCGGCGTGTGCGGATGAAGACAAGTGCAGCATACGACTTGTAGAGATCAACTACGATAACATGGCGCGCCCCTCCAAAATTCAAAACGTTTGAAGTGCGTTGCGAAGTGCGTGTTGTCTTGCGCGGTAGGCTAGTTATGATTAGTTGACCAACAAATCTTGGTAATAAGTGACATTAACAGAAATATTACGTCTACTGTGATTGGTTGAATACTTACTACATAAAAACTCTTTCATAAGGATGTGACTACACACATTGAAACAGTAATTTGGAGGGGCGCGCCATTGTTATCGTAGTTGATCTCTAGCATACGATATTATGTCGTATGATTGTGATAGGTAACTAAGTAGATTATGAAGTGATAGACAAGCATTTTTGATTTCTAACAGCTAAACATAGCCAACAAAATTAAAGGTTGGCTTACATTATTCCAATCCAGTGATCCAATCCGGCTTCCGATTACTATTGGAATAAACAAATGTAAGAGGGCACTGGAATGCACTTTACTGGAATGCAATTGTGCTGGATCGGATCACAAAATTGGAATAATGTAAACCTTTTAACGTCGTAGGGCTAGGGTGCAAAAGTGTGGAACACTCACACACCACACACACCACACACACACGCACAGGCACCCTAGCAGTCATTGCCACTGAACCCAAGACGCTATCGTCGTCGTAGGGCTAGGATGCCCTGCCACTCTACAAATACCTACACAGTAGTACACAGCTATGTGCAGGATCACACACACACGTGTGTGTGATCCTGCATGGCTTAATGTAAATGGCAACACACCTGCAGCTCTTTTGATGTTGCGAGTGTCCAATGTCCATGGGCTATGGAAAGTTGTTTTCCATCAGGTAACCCGTTTGCTCATTTGCCCCCTCATTTCATAAAGAAAAAACCTGCCATTAATGCAGAGCAATGCATCACTGCTATTTTCAGTTTGAAATCAGGAATTTATACGTGGGAGAGCCATGCTTCGGCACGAATGGGCCGGCTCAACCGGAGAAATACCACGTTCTCACAGAAAACCGGCGTGAAACAGCGCTCGCGCTGTGTTTCACCGGGTGAGTGAGTTTACCGGAGGCCCAATCCTCTACCCTATTCCTTTCCCTTCCCTCCCCTATTCCCTTCCCTTCCCATTCCTACCCTCTCCTATTACCCTATTCCCTCTTAAAAGGCCGGCAACGCACCTGCAGCTTTTCTGATGCTGCTTGTGTCCATGGGCGACGGAAGTTGCTTTCCATCAGGTGACCCGTTTGCTCGTTTGCCCCCTTATTTCATAAAAAAAAGGATGCGTAGTGCGTAAGGTATGCGACTCGCGATGGTTTAATGTATCAAAGCCGTGATACCTGCAGTCTGTACATTGGGGAAATTTTGTCATTGTAAATCTCGTGATTTTACCATGTAATTTCCTACTCCTACCTTCCACTATTTTCATAATCCATAAAACCATAACCCAGAGGTTCCTAAACTTTTTTCATAGATCGTTTTCAAATATTATTGGACCTGGTGGACCCCCTGCACCTGTATTACAACCTATTTTTAAATCTCGAAAAAAAGAGGATTACCTCCATCTATTAACACTTGCTACTTTTTTTTAACCAACTTAAAAACTGGAGAAAGTTTCTCATTTCGACCGTATATTATGCTTTCGTTTTAACAAATTAACTCACTGAACTTCTTAAAATATTGTCTGCCTATAATAATAAGAGGAGTCAAGCCAACGGGAAGCGAATTACCGAAACTGAACATAACAAATTCAACCTTAACTCTAGAGCGTAAGGGTCGCGACGTAAATGGCAGCGGCGCGCGACGAGGCGAGCACTTTCAGTGTCATATGATTTTAAACTTTGTCTTCATTATGCCGTTCCGGTGTGCACGGCCCTAACGCTTTGTTGATCCTAATAGTTCTTAACTACAGAATCTAAATAATTTTTGCAGCGGGCCTCTGATGTAGACTACAAATGAGGGTCATTTTCAGCCACGCCAAACAAAGAACCCCGTTGAGTCGCAACCCCTGGGGGTTCACCTAGATCACTTTGGGAACCACTGCCTTCACCTATTCATTTCTCAGTAAATTAAAACCCATAAAGTTTGACCTACGAGTAAGTACAAGTCATATAATTACAATTAAAATAATGGTGTCCTGTGCTTATCTCCGAGTTTATGTTATAGTATTTACCAGGCGTTTGCTGAGATTGCTTTCTTGAATATTACATTTGAAATTTGAAAATAGAAGCAATAACTCTTCGGTTCAGTATTAGGCTGCCTTTCCACCAGAGCTGAGTGGAGCAACAGCGAGGAATGTGCTTTTGAAAACCAATAGAATCGCTTCATTGACATGACTTTGCAGTTTGCCATGACATCGCTCAGCGCGGCGATGCTATTGGTTATCAAAAACACATTTCTCGCAACACAGCTCCGCTCAGCTCTGGTGGGAACGCAACGGTGCGTTTCCACTGAAGCGGAGCGGAGCTTAGCGGTGCCCGAATTGACCAATCGTGCTATTCCAGCGGAATGACAGCGAAGCGGAGCAAAGATTTCGAGCATAGTGATTGGTCAATTCGGCACCGCTAAGCTCCACTCCGCGTCAGTGGAAACGCGGCTTTAGGATCGGATCATGTTAAGCAGCAAAATAGTACTCTACAGTGTCAAATATTCTCCAAATATTAATTTAATTACTATGACAGGACGTATCCTGAAAGGATTTTTTAAGATTTCCTGACGTCAAAATATAGTATATTGTTACGTGCTAGGGTTCGTTGGATTCGGAGAGAAAGACCTGGTGACTCTCTTGAAGACTTTATTCACAAACACTAGCTCACACAAATCACTAAATCCAAACACTAAGCACTAGATCCAAATCACTGAGCACTATCACTGTCCTAGGTCGTAGCCGAGTTGTCGGTTCACTATTGATCACTTGTTTTCACTTTGAAGTCGCCTTGATGATCGCTCGGATCGAACTGCTTTTGACTGCCGGCTTGTTTACCTTTTATATGGCCCGCGTCGCCTTCTGGAGCATTCTATTCTGGATTGTTTACGTAAACACGCAATTCACATAAACAAGGGTCGGGCTTTTCTAGAAGGTACGCGCAACTGTCGCGCGTAGGTAAACAACTGCCCGTATCCGTAACAATATTGTCATAATATTTGAAAGTATAATGAAAATTTGTTTAGCTAGTAATGTAATAAATATTGTAAAAAGGTACTACTGATGCAGTAATATATAATATTGTAATAAGTAAGGTTACTATTGATGCACTAGTAGTAACTCTATGGTAACCAAGTGTTAGCGCAGTACACAAGATCACTTGGCTTCATTCACTCTAATGCTACGTTTTGATGCTTGCCGAGCCACGGCAAGCCTCCACAAGCCCGAGCGTGAAAACAGGTGAAATGGCTTGGCTTGCGTGAGCTTGCGGACGCTTGTAGACGATCGGGAGTAGTGTCGGTTTTTGGACAGAGATCAAAGGGCATGTACGTAATACACTGACGCGTTCACGAGCGTGAAAACGACTTACAAATGCAAAGCGAGATTTGTGGGGGCTTGTGGCTTGTGGAGGCTTGCCGTGGCTCGGCAAGCATCAAAACGTAGCATAATAATCCAGTAAGATAGCCTGTTATAACCCCCTCCCCCCTAAATACCTCGCGTAATTTGTGGACGCCCCATAAAAGCTCGCCAAACTTCCGAATGCGAGTCGAACGGGACTTGTGAATAACCCTGTTACACTGCTTATGGAAAACCCGAGAAAATTTATGGAAATTGTTGGAAAAGTGATTCTTTATAAATAAAAAAGTTTTGCGACAGTATTCGTAAAATTATCCATCACTATTCAAGACGTGAGTGGATGAATAAGGTAAGTAACATGAAAAAACTTCCCGTTTTTTTTTGCTTAATTGGAGGCTTTAGAGCCGGAAAATTTATTTGAAATAGAAAAACAATGGATTATATGTGTACTTGTGTAGCCAGATACATGAGCTATAAGGTTATGAAGTAGAGAAGTTACAACTTTTATTAAAATAATTAGGGAAAAAATGAGTTATTGTCCGTATGTTACGAAATGTTACTTGTTCGATTCTTCCACTCACGTCTTCAATTATTATTCTGTGTAAGCAAAGCTCACAAGAAAAGTATCGGCTTCAGATCTAATGTCGTAAAATTTTACGATCTATTAGATCGCACTTAGCACTTAACAGGTATTATCAGTTAAGGAGAAGCATGCTGAATCGATCGGCTTTCTCGCTCTTCATCATAATAAAATTGACATTGTGATGCGATGTGAATTCACAGTTATGTGTGGAAGCCAATAGTGCGAGTTCTCAAATGATTTTCAAAAAGGAGGAGATTGTAGTGTTCAGCTATATTATGTATTGGAATTTGGAACGAAGTTCCTTATCACGCGTTGCGAAAGGGGGCTAGACGGAAAAAGTTGTAACGACACTTTTTTACCGACACTTATTTAAGTACCTGCGAAAGTATTGAGCTGGGAACAAATTATCGGACGAACGTCCGCGGACGTTTTCATCGGATGCGGCTTGTTTATATCTGATCAATACAAAATAACATCGTTACCTGCAAAGTAGAGGGCGTTGATGTGGCGATGACGTCAACTGGCGGGTTTAAAACTTCGTTCCATCCGGGTTGTTCCTTAACTCCTCACAAGATTTTTTCTTTTATTTTTCGTAGATTATCTATTTTCATCTCTCAATATTGTAGTTGCTGAAGTTTAATATGGCTTGCTTGAAAGATATTTTAACAATAATTTATTAATTATTATCGAATGCACATTGCATACCAAATAATAAATAACCATAAATTGTAAAATTGATGTTTCATCACAATACGACGATGACAACAATTGAAATGTTAAAAATGAATGAGCGGACGTACCGTCAGTGTACAGTTTTAAATACTACGATAACAATGCTTCAATCTAAACCTAATTAATTATTCTGTTATCACTAAAAATGTTTCGGAAAGTTGTTTCAGAATTTCCATCGCCGTAACCTTTACCGAGGTTTGTTTTCATTGAGAATTACGTGTGGAAACGTTTGAACTTATCTGCATAATTAATGGCATCAATAAAATGAATTTTACAAAGTCTGCGCCTAATCAGTTTAAGGAGTCTCATTTATTTATTTACATTTCAGTTTCAGTTTATTCTGTTTTCCAATCTATTGAAATTAGAATTTTATTAACGAAGAAAATATCAGGGTAATTTTTGGAGGGAATAATATTTTAATTTTAAGCAAAATATCAATATTACAATAATATTTTACAAGATTAATATTATAAAAAATTTACAGGCTTCTTATTTGGGTTGTTTTTAGGGTTCCGTAGTCAACAAGGAACCCTTATAGTTTCGGTCTGTCCGTCCGTCTGTCTGTCCGTCTGTCTGTGTCCGCGGTTTTGCTCAGAGACTATAGGACCTACAAAGCTGTAATTTGGCATGAATACGCATATTAATTATGATGACAAAATGGTACATGAAATCTTAAAAAAATTTTTTTTTATGGTAAACGTAACTATATCTTCCCCACACATTAAACGGGGATGAATTATTTTTTTCGCGTTTACCTCATAGTTAGATAGGTTTTTTTTTAAATATTATGTGTATTCATAGATCATTTTCCTATTTAGGGATCCGTTTGTGAAATATTAAGTTTTAAAGTTGAAAAAATCGTTAGAGTTCAGTGTTCCCCCCCCCCCCCCCCCCCCCTTCTACCAGCTAAACGGTTGCTCCTGGAAATGTGAAAAAATTAACGGGAGTAGAAAATATGCTAAATTTAAAAGGAAAACTATCACGGCTAAGAAGACTTCATAAGTTATTGAGTAATAGTCCATCAACTAAAAAAATGTATTTGGCGAAGTATAAAGGAACGTTTCGTTCAAATTCCTTTGAGAGTAACTAAGATAATGTTGTTAGTAGTATGAATAATAAAACACGTTATAAATGTACATTTATTGACCACACAAAAATAAAATAAAATGCGGTACTACGGAACCCTATATTGCACGTGGCACGACACGCACTTGGCCGGTTTTTTAAGTTCCCATTACATCACACTTACTGACCGTAGGTGAAAATTTTATATAGTCATTATCTAAACTGGCTTCGCCTTAACAGCCTGAACGTGAGCTAATGTCAAGCTTTCATCTCCTGCGCAGTCTTTTTGTCAACACCTTTTATTTCTTTATTTAGAAAGTTTTTTGTCAAAATTTATTTTAGCCACAAATTGACTGCTAGTCTGCCAATAAAGTTTTTTGAATTACTTACCTATTATAGTCGTGTGCGTACAAGACAAAAAAAAACGAGGAATACGGCTTTTGCTGAACCAAAGATTTCCTTTGGTAGGATTGATCTTTATATCCCTAAGATGGGTTTACGATGTGGAGCCACCTGAATATTTCATGCAGGTGGGGGAGGGGGGGTTTTTAGCTTTAACAAGGTATGAGGTCAATAACTGCGTGGGATTTAGGTATATAGTCGAGTTTGGTATCATTTTCGATTGAATCGAATGTTTCAATGCCAATTTTAGAATAATATTTAGATAAAAGATAGTAAAAATAAAATAAAACAAAAAATTTAGAATATATGACTTTCAAACATCGAAAACGCTGTTGACAGGGGTTAATTAATATAAGGAGGCTGATAGCTACATTATTCTGCACGCCAAAGACATGATGATGAATGGAGCAATCAACATATTAATAATATGTTGATTGCTCTGTAAATCTGAAATTTCACGGAAACCGTATATTTTTCACAAATTAATAACCCATGTCTCACGTAGTCTACTATATACTCGTGTCAAATAACATAAAAATTGCTCCAGTAGTCTGTGAGATATTAGCCCTTTCAAAAAATTTTCCCCGTTTTTTTACATTTTCCTCTGTATCTTTGCTCTTATTGGTCTTAGCGTAATAAAATATAGCTTATAGCCTTCCTCGATAAATAGGCTATCAAACACTGAAAGATTATTTCTCATCGGATGAGTAGCTCCTGAGATTAGCGCGTTCAAACAAACTCTTCAGCTCTATAAAATTACTAGACGTTCCGCGCTGCTTCACTCGCATAAATTAGATATTTCACAGACAAATTAGTCTACAGAAAATAGCCTATGATCCTTCACGTTTCTACTTTTTATCTGTGCCAAATAACAAAAATAATACTCCAGTAGTTCGTGAAATAAGCCCTTTCAAATAATTTCCCCCGTTTTTCCACATTTTCCTCTATTTCTCCGCTTATATTAGTCTTAGCGTAATAAATATATCTATAGCCTTCCTTGATAAATGGGAGTTCCTTGTTCCTTCCTCCTTAGTTCCTTGATAAACCTAACACTGGAAGAATTTTTCAAATCGGACCAATAATTACTGAAGGCTAAGATTAGCGCGTTTAAATAATGCTTCTTCTTCTTCTTCTTTTTACGTTGTTTAACATCTTTATCGTGCAAATATAAATCCTAAAATGAATTAAGCATTCTTATGTCATCCGAATATGGTACCGAACTTGAAGTATTACCATAATTAATGCCTCTATACAGATTGAGACTCTATTTTCCTTCAGAGCAGAAGCTGCTAAAATTTTAAAAAAATTACATCGAAAATCGCGGTGGCTCCACATCTTAAATCCATCCTTGGGCCATAAGGACCAATCCTACCAAAGGAAATCTTTGGTTCAGCAATAGCCGTATAATTTACCGTACACACGCAACTACTAATCATGATCTGTGCTTGCGAAAAATTCTGGTACGAAAACTGTAGATTATTATCGAAGCGAACTTTAACTCACTTCAGTGCCCGTGACCTGATCGAAAATTTGTAAGATGGAGGTAGAGCGCGCTTTTTTTTCGAAAGGGTCTAAGCTACTGGTCTGGTTAAGACGCTATATTGAAAAAACTGTCCTTTTGGACGTAATACTATAGGACCCTCAGAAATGTTACAAATCTGGTAATGAGATATACATATCTTCATAGCCTTATCTAGGTTTGAGAAGAACTAGAAACACGATTAATTTATTTTGCCTCGATACATTTAATTTTCGAAATGACCTCTTAAAAATACGAAATTTGAAGATAATTTTTAAACGAAAATAGATGTATTGTAGGAAATTAGTCTAATCGATAGACACATTTGCAACTCTAAATCGTATAGAAGCATTTTGCTTAAATGCTCCTAGATATTTTTTAAATGATTATAATTACGTTTTTTCGCATGTTTTCCGAGCGAGCTTCTGGCCGCAGCGTATTCACGACGTTACAGTCATACAAATTTAGTATAAAATTGCCCTTGCGGTAAAATTACTTTCGATATAGCGCCTTAAGACCATGGTAGTTTAATCGTGGCTATAACTAGTCTGTTGCTAGTTGGTTTGGAGATAAGCAATTACATCTGAAGGCATCTTGGCCCATATTATAAATACCTTATAGACTAACATACATACAATTATACTAAAAATTAACACTAACACTAAACACGTATTGTCTGCGACGTGGGGCGCGACGTGTTCGGAAGTCGTCCTCGGAACCTCCTAGACGACTCCAATCGGCCAGAACTCCTCCTTCTCGAAGGTCGGTAGATGGTGCGTCGGGACTCTCACCACAAAGGAGCTAAAATTTACTTTGTGGCGGGACTCCAAGCGCTCGACCCTCAAGACGAAGTGGGTCTTGCTCCTGATGTAGTCCTGACCTGATGGGATGTCTTTCATAGAAGCGCGACGAATTGTATGCACAGTTTCGTTTTCTTCTTTATCACCATTTTCAGAATGCAACCCGTTGTTTTTATTTTTTCATAATATAAGGAAACTATGCTATATCAGGTATGTAGTGAATAAATGAATAGGTAGGTGAATGAAGGATGGATCATTTTTCCCCTTCAATCTAACACCTCGATCGTGGGAATCGCAGACATAATAGTTTTTTCTATTTGTTATGCGGAAGCCGGGTGCCGCTTGGGGACAAACCTTATAACTTACCTATCTACTTCATCATCTGGATTCTGGCTAATATATCTGGCTTTACATAAAATCCATATTTTTTTACTTCAAATCATGTTGACCGGTCCTAAAAGCATCCATTCAAGAAAAAATCCACAGTTACATCTTCAAATTTTTTTATATCGATAGCCATAATCCAGGATTCACAGAATCCAAGATGTCGGATGTAATGGCTTGACATAAATATTAATTATTTTTCCTTGAACAACTTATTGCCACCCACGGAGTAGAAAACTACTAGCTACGCAACATTGCTAGTAAGTAGTAGAACGTATTTTCTGGTATCATTATTATACCCCCTTACAAAAAAAAAATACAATGGGGAATAATATTCCCTTTCTTTAAGACTTAAGCAGTTAATCATTTTTAGGGTTCCGTACCCAAAGGGTAAAAACGGGACCCTATTACTGAGACTTCGACGTCTGTCCGTCTGTCTGTCCGTCTGTCTGTCCGTCTGTCTATCCGTCTGTCTGACTGTCTGTCTCCAGGCTGTATCTCAAGAAATGCTATAGCTAGACTTCTGAAATTTTCACAGATTGTGAAGTTTCACAGATATTTCTGTTGCCGCTACAACAAATACTAAAAACAAAATAAAATTTAAATTTAAGGGAGGAGGGAGGAGTTAAATATACAAAAAAAAAACACAATTTTTGGCCTATTTTTGCTCTATAACAGTACGGAACCCTTCGTGCGTGAGTCCGACACGCACTTGGTCGTTTTTTTTACTATCCCGCTGCACTTCATACTTCATACTAATATTATAAATTCGAAAACGTTTTTGTCTGTCTCTCTGTCTGTTAACTCTTCATGCCCAAGCCGCTGAACCAATTTTGCTGAAATTTGGCATGGAGATACTTTGATTCTCAAGAAAGGACAAAGGATACTTTTGTCCCGATTAAATGTACGCAACAGAGTTGCGGGTGTCATCTAGTTTTTGAAAACTAGGTTCTAAAATGAAAAATAATTAGTTAGAAGCTGGCGCAATCGTGCCAACTACCAAATCACTGGACGTATAATAAAAAGAAACATTACAAGCAAAGAAACATTATTCAAAGTAAGCCTGCAAGAAAACGTTACTTATTATAAAGGCGAGTCCACACAAATTTTTATTCCGCTTAGTGCGATGTGACACGACTATTTGGAGACATTAAATTTTAACGAGTGTGATATGTCAGCTGATGATGAGGGGTGATTAAAAAGTGATCACAGTGAAGTGGCTGTTGGTCGAACTAATTGCGAAGAGATGGGAAAAAATAAATCGAAGTTGTCGATAAAACTATCGATTAATTGATAAACCGCCTTAATAATAATGATATATTTTAGAAAACAAACAAATTGATAAGGTCTTCTTGTCTTTGTCTGGTTTAATAGAAAGGACAAAGATAGCGAATCTTTAATTCCTAGTTATAATGCGTTAAAGTGAAGAATGCTTATTGACCAGTTTATTGACCATAAAGTTTACAAGGGGTTTTTACAATTAACGGTCCCCCAAACTAGGCAAGGCCTATCCTATGGGGGAGTTTAAAAGAGTACAGGTATAAGAATTGCGGCTAACAACAACAGAAAACAACAAAATCAAAAACAATTTTGCATAAAGAAAACAAAAGAAATAACCTCAGAAATAACAATAAAAATAAAAAAAAACAACAATGTTTTCTGTAATACTACTTATAATATTACTATAGTGAGCGTGAGCGCGCGCGTGTGTATGTGTGCGCGCGCGCGCGCGTGTGTGTGTGTGTGTGTGTGTGTGTGTGTGTGTATGTGTGTGTGAGCGTGTGCATGTTTGAGTGCAATATGTGCGTTATTTGTACACTTTTAGTAGGTTTTCAGATTCGTCGTATGACCAGGACAACAGTGATTGAGTCCTTTTTACTTTTCTGAACTGTGCATTGTTTCAAGTCAAACATATTTACCAATCTATTATAGATATTATAAGGGGTCAGAAAAATTTCAAAACGGTAGGTAAAAGAAGTGGAAACAGGAACATTAGGGACCTTGAATATTCTTTTTTATAGTATTTGGTCGTGAGTATGTTTACATATTTTAGTGATTGATTTATGTACGGCTTCAAAGACTCTTAATAAATTTTCTTACGCTGAGGACTTTGGTCTCGTCATACGTGTGACTGAAAATGTATGGACTTTTTAACCGACTACCAAAAAACGAGGAGGTTATATGTTCGGCTGTGGATATTTTTTTTATTTTTTTTTTGTATCTTCAACGATTACTCCGCCGTTTGTGAACCGATTTTCGAAATGTTTGTTTTGTTGTATTAGGTTTCACTCCAATTTGGTACCATGTTCACAAAAGTGGTGACCTGATGATGGGATCCAGGAGTAATCGAAGGGACTCCTCGAAATTTATGTGGAAACATATGGTGATTTTGGTTTTATGTGAAGTGTACTAAGAATAAGCTAACAAAAAGTCAAATGTTGGGTCAAGGTGACTCTTTATAGATACACATTTAGGAGTTTCGGCGTTGTTTTAAGAACAGAAAGCATATGCTACCATGCAATTCAAATTCATCATCATCATTATCGTCATCATCATCATTATCACGTCGTGTTAAGGTCACCAATGTCTCATAGCACAAAATAGATAATAGTACAAGGCATAGGTATGGATACAATAATAATAATTATATACATAACAACACCAATTATAGGCTGTTTAATATACACGGCGGCAGTGGCGAGGGGTGAATATTTTGAGAAGGGAAGCCGGAGTAAAAAATCTACTTACCAATTTTGGTAATTTATAATTGAATGACATGCTTTTAATTTTCAAAACTAAGTTTGGAAAACAAAGTTTCCTTCGACAGCAAAATATAATCTGTCAGACAACAGTCTTTCTGAATTAATGCCATATTTTCCGAAATACGCGATTACGTCGTACGACTCACAATTCACAAGTCATAATATAAATTAATTTAATTCACGACACTCTTCTAAGTTCTAACGCTAAAACAAAATTTAAATTCGACAAAACAAAACAAACGACATGTTGTTTACAAACACACTATCCGCCATATTAATATGTCAATCTAAAAACCAGCAAAATAAAAATGTATTACGCGCCTGTCATATTTAGTACCGCTAAAGGCATTCTTAATAAAGTCGTATTACAAAAAATCCTACCAAAATAAAATGTATTACGCGCCAGCAAAAGTATAATGTCGCTACATTCATTCTTAAATTCGAATCATAACAATTTTACTTCATGACTCATCTATCTCGCTTGCACTTGTGCGTTGCTAATTAACCTTTCTCCGTAATAACTCGTCGGGCATCGAGTTATTTCCAAGTATATATCGCGCGTGCCAGAACGAGACAGAACATGACGACCAGTTCACAGGAATGAAAAGGACAGATGCTTACTATGAACTGTCGTTGTATGGAGAAATAAGCTGCTAATCCACGGCTTGATTCTCTGCGCCCGCACATTGCATTGCCTTTTAAAATTTATAGGCGATAGTTATTAATTCAAACTATGTATTTCAAGTGAGAGAAACATTTATTGCATATAACATTGTGAATTCAAAGTTTTTTAAGTAGGTATGTAAAATATTTATTAGATAAATATGTCGTTGGCCCATATATTCGATTTTTCTAAGCCCTAAGGGAAGCCGATGGGAATCGGGTTATATGGACGCTTCGCCACTGCACGGCGGTCGGCGCCGCAGAGGCAACGGCGTCGCTGCGCGCCGCGCGGCGCGAGCGTAAACATCGTCTTCAAGTTCTAACCGGAATGTCAGGGCATGCGGCATGCCGCGCTGCGAGCATTTTTTCAGCACGTGTTCACTTAGATTTTTTTAAATGTATTGTTTAAATGTATCTAGAGATCAACTACGATAACTTGGCGCGCCCCTCCAAAATTCAAAACGTTTAAAGTGCGTTGTCAAAACGACTTGAAGTGCGTTGTCTTGCGCAGTAGGCTAGTTATGATTAGTTGACCAACAAAACTGAAATATTACGTGTAGTGTGATTGGTTGAATACTTACTACATACAAACTCTTTCATAAGGATGTGACTACACACATTGAAACAGTCATTTGGAGGGTCGCGCCAAGTTATCGTAGTTGATCTCTACCTGATATTTGGGCCTTGGGGTATGCCGTATGACTCTTAACAGTTTTAACAAATTGTAATAAGATACATAGAATATACGCAGTACCACCGACGACCACTTATAAATTCGCGGACTTTGACGGAGGTCAACTTAATAACAATTATACGACATCAATTACCACTCAATATTATGATTTATGTTGTCAATTCAATGCTCACTGCTCACACCAAGCGGCAAGCTCACTGTTGAATTGTCAGTTGCTTACAAACTTTCAACAACACGACAGAAATCTGTTACAAGTTACAACTACCTGTATAAAACTTCTACGTACAAGCGATAGCGCGACACAGGAGCGCCTCTATGACATCTAGTGAAGACAATATGAAACTATTTTTTTATACAATTTTAATTGGCACTAACAGTTTACCTACTAGGTAACTAAAAAGAGTGAAATTATTATTTTTAACAAAAAATGAAAACCGACTTCCAAGGTAAAAACAATATTAATAGCATCCTTATAATATGAACTAAAAAGTATTAAATAATTTTTCCTATCTAATATCTAGTGCCTTTTCCCGAATTCGGCTAAACCTCAACTATTTCTGTACTCAATCTTCATAATTTTGAAGTCGGTGCCAGAAATAAAGATTCAGCTATATCTGGTACCGACTTCAAAATGATGAAGATTGAGTACAGAAATAGTTGAGGTTTAGCCGAATTCGGGAAAAGGCACTACATATTAGATAGTAAAAATTATTTAATACTTTTTAGTTCATATTATAAGGATGTTATTAATATTGTTTTTACCTTGGAAGTCGGTTTTAATGACAAAAAAAATTAAATTATAGTTGAATAATAATAACTATCCCTATCAGTTCGGCCGTTTATAAAATAATATTATGTAAGGCTAGTAGTCGATATTATAATGATCGACTTTCTGATAAAATGCATATGAAATGAAAGTACATCGGCTGATCGTATTTAATATTTGAGTTCGAGAATGCAAATAATTCTTCAATAAAATTGAAAGAGCTTGTTTTTCAGAAAACTTATGTTTTTTACAAACAAAATGTTCCTGCTAATATTATGAATCTATAAGGTATCATATTTATTTAATCTCAGACTATAATAAGCTCGCCATAATGTATGCTACTCACGAAAACCTTCCAATCTGTTATAATCGACACATCAAAAGTGGAATAACAATTTGCAATTATATTATCAACAATTTTACTACCCTTGAACAAGTTAACTAAAAAGGGCATCTGTTTAAAATAGATCGATAAAAACCTACGTGGTAGAATCATTTTTAAGGTTCCGTAGCCAAAATGGCAAAAACGGAACCCTTATAGATTCGTCATGTCTGTCTGTCTGTCTGTCTGTCTGTCTGTCTGTCCGTCTGTCCGTCTGTCCGTCCGTATGTCACAGCCACTTTTCTCCGAAACTATAAGAGCTATACTATTGAAACTTGGTAAGTAGATGTAGTCTGTGAACCGCATTAAGATTTTGATACAAAAATGGAAAAATTGTTAAAAATTTTAGGGGTCCCCATAGGTACAACTGAAACAAAAAAAATATTTTTCGTCTAATTTATGCGTATAGGGTATCTATGGATAGGTCATCAAAAATCATATTGAGGTTTTTAATATCATTTTTTTCTAACCTGAATAGTTTGCGAGAGAGACTCTTCCAAAGTGGCAAAATGTGTGTCCCCCCCCCCTCTCTAACTTCTTAAGTAGGGGCATGATAATTCTAAAAAAAATATATGATCTACATTACTATAAAAACTACCAACGAAAATTAGTTTGAACGAGATCTAGCCAGTAGTTTTTTTTTATACGTCATAAATGATAAACCTTAATTTAACTTTCATTATATCAAAAATTAAATATTAAAATAAATCAAAAATCTTATAATTTCATAGAAATAATTCTTATTGCTGCTGCGGAACCCTTCATGGGCGAGTCCAACTCGCGCTTGGCCGGTTTTTTAATATACGTCATTTCAGTCGTTTATAGCAAGGGTTCCCAATCTTGTTCAGCCTGTGGCGCGGTTACACGTCACAATAATATTTTGTCACGGCGCCCTACTCTTCTACTATTAGTAAAAGATAGCTAAAAGCCCTGATTACAGTTAGATTAAGCAGGTAGGTAAATAATAATGATAAACAAATACAAGGAAAGGTAATGTGGCCCCTGCACAATACACATAATATATTGGCCCCCCTCAATATTTAATGTTTTAACAACGCTATCCAGTATAATTTTGGTGGAACGGGATGCTCGCGGCGTGCTACTAATTTAGCACCGTACAAATCCAACAGAGGCTGTCAAGTTCTATTGTCATTCGATCAAGTTAAACTTGCGACCTCCGAAACTTTTAAGTGTGTGTGATTTTATTTAGATAGTTGTTAAGAAACAGAAATATTTGGCTTTTGTGTTCAAACATCGGATACATCGAACTGTTCTCCTACAGAATTTAAAAGGTAAATATAAAATTATACATTTCATAAATATGTTTGGTACGTTTGTTTAAATATTAGCAATGATTGTAATTTGGCCCCCTCACATTGGTCGTAACGTAGTTCCAATGACAGAGCTGGAGAGCCATGGGTGTCACCTTTGGAGCCTGTGGAGGCTCTAAAGATTTTTGCCGTTAAGTTTCACTTGTGCAATACATTAAATGTGATATCCCCGGGGGGCCACATTACCATCACTTGATCTCAAAATAATATGTGATTAAGAATAATTAAAACTTTCGATTATCCTGCACGAGTTTTATTTATTCCCTAATAAGACATGTTTAAACAAATGAATAAGAAGTCCCATGATGTATTTTTTAGGTTTCTGACTCCTACGAGTATATTTTTTAAATAATTGTTGATAAACAAAGTGGGGGGCCACATTACCACCGTCTCCTATATTAAATCATCTACTTACCTGCTTTACTTAAAATAATATTATACATAATTTTATTTTATAATATTTGTGGTTTCGGATAATGATTGAGGATCGACTCACGGAGCCGCTCTTGACTTTCCACGGCGCACCAGGGCGCCGCGGCGCACACTTTAGGAACCCCTGGTCTATTATTTGTTCTGTTGGTTTTGTTTCATCCCTTTTTTGTTTCTTTTGTAAAATTATACTAAAGAATATTTATCTTAGTATAAAGTTATAATATTTATCTAGGTTTAGCCCATCACGTCTTAGAACTTGACTAGAGTTTATCGACAAAATTTTATCGATACGGTCCAAACACTATTATTTACTTTGTAGCGTTGTAAAAATGTGGGCATGCTGGCTTCAATACAAAATTATCGAGGAAGTAAAAAGTGACGTGCCTCCGTCTCGTTGAGCCACCCGCAGTCGTGACGACTTTGTAATTAAATGTTTATGTCGATAATATGTCATATTTAATTTGTTAAGGCCCTCATATCCGAGGAGGTCGATCGTTTCGGTTGGACTGATCTCAGGCCGAATTCGTCTTCGAAAATGCTTGGTCCGCACACTATGGGTCGGCGGTCCGGATGCGGACCACTGTGTACTGTGTCGTGTAAATTGTAATACTTCTTATATCTTATCTACTAGACTAGATTAGGAACAAGGAACGCAGGAACTAGGTACATATGGCATGTATTTTCTAGATAAGCTAGTAGTCTTAAATCTAGATAAATTGACACCAGAATTTCTATTGAACATGGTTTGAGTTAAAAAAAAATGACGTTTTTATCTCACACCTCTATCTGTCGCCTAAGCCGCTGAACCGATTGTGCTGAAATTTGGCATGGAGATAATTTGATTCCCGGGAAAGGATATAGGATAATTTCTATCCCGAAGAAATGTTCGGGATAGAAATCATCTAGTATCATCTAGTTCTAAATAAAAAAAAAAACCACTGGCGTAATAGCTCAATACTACGGTCTACGCATGTATAATCCTTACCTTTGTCGACCAATTCGTGCCGAAGCATTCCGCTTTTCTTACATTATAAACTCACACAGCATACAAAACAGAGATTTGGGCAATAAATTTCCACGCTGGGCCACAAATCAACGCGGAGCGACATTTTTGAAAAATGGCCGCTATCGGTGTCATGTCTGAATATTGTTCGATAGAACTTCAGTCGTTATACTCTATAGTGAGGTAACGGATTCGAATCCTATGGATTTTCATAGTTATAAATCAATTCCCAACGGCCAGTGGAGTATGCCCTAAGTGACCAGAGACGACTCGAAATTTTTAAGAGAAAAATGATAAAATCGCGTGATGGTCATTTTTTTCACCGACTGTCCCCTTAAATTACATAATATTTTGCTAAGTCAATAAACGGAACTATTTACCCTGCATAATATGAAAAGCATTATTTTAAAACCTTTAAATCTTTCAAGCCATAAACAATGCAATGGTGTAAAAACTCTATAACGTGACTTTGAAAAATTCAGTTTACGTATGTAAAAAAGTTACATTCTCACACATACAAACTTGCCTATGACATCAATCGGTACTATTAATGTAAATAGATGTATGAGAATGTATGTATGTAGATTTAAGCCGCGTTCATAGTGAGGACATACAAGACTAGTGAAAATATTGTAAGCATGTTAATATTACCTGCAATTTTGTTGTGCCTGAAATTCGTATAGCAAACGGGCAATATACATTTTTCCAAAATGAGAACTACCCTGTAATATTACCACAGTATTACTGTGCCTATGTCCATCAATAAAAAATACCGGCTTGTAAATTTTCATTTAAAGCGTCTAGGGCTGAAAAGAGTAACAGACAGACTCATGTTTAATATTAGTGCAGAATATAGATAAACTAGACATTCCGCGCGGCTTCGCCCGCGTAAATTAGATATTTCACAGACAAATTAGTCCACATAAAATAGCCTATGACCCTTCACATGGTCTACTTCTTATCTGACCCAAATTACAGAAAAATTGCTGTAGTAGTTCGTGAGATTAGCCATTTCAAATAATTTCCCCCGTTTTTTCCACATTTTTCTCTATTTCTTCATTTCTATTAGTCTTAGCGTGATAAAATATAGTCTATAATCTTCCTCGATAAATGGGCTATATAACACTGAAAGAATTTTTTAAATCGGACCAATAGTTCCTGAGATTAGCGCAATCAAATAAGCCCTTTCAAATAATTTCCCCCCGTTTTTTCCACATTTTCCTCTATTTCTTCAATCCTATTAGTTTTAGCGTAATAAAATATAGCCTATAGCCTTCCTCGGTAAATGGACTATCTAACACTGAAAGAATTTTTCAAATCGGATCAGTAGTTCCTGAGATTAGCGCGTTCAAACAAACAAACAAACAATCAAAACAATCAAACAAACAAACAAACTCTTCCGCTTTATAATATTAGTATAGATATATTATAATATTATGATATCCATGAAACTTTAATGTGAAAACTTTGTATAATTACTAAAACTGTAAATAAATGTTTTAGTTTTAGTTAAAAATATATTAAGGCCTGTATTCACTTTGATTAGTGCAAGTGCAAGTGACTAGTAATTGAGGCAGTGGAGTGCAGGTGTGTAGTGCAAGTAGTGTCCAATTCTTGTTTAGTGGCTCTTTAGTAATTTAATTTAGTAAATTCAGTAGTAGCTGTCAACACGAGCGTCCAAGTTTCAAAAATAAAACCGCCATTTTGACGATGATTTTGATGTCCTTCATTTTAATATTGGTTTTATTAAAAACTATTTGACCATGAAGTATTTTTATATGTCCTTTCCCAGGACTCAAAGTATCTCCATGCCAAATTTCAGCAAAATCGGTTCTGACTTCTGAGGTATAAACGTGAAGAGATAACAGACAGACAGACACACATTCGCATTTATTATATTATTAGTATATTAGTAAGTAATAAGTATGGATTAGTATGGAAGTAATTGAAAGGGTGTTTTTTTTATTGAATTAAGGGGGCAAACGAGCAAACGGGTCACCTGATGGAAAGCAACTTCCGTCGCCCATGGACACTCGCAGCATCAGAAGAGCTGCAAGTGCGTTGCCGACCTTTTAAGAGGGAATAGGGTAATAGGGGAGGGTAGGGATGGGAAGGGAAGGGAATAGGGGAGGGTAGGGAAGGGAATAGGGTAGGGGATTGGGCCTCCGGTAAATTCACTCACTCGACGAAACACAGCGCAAACGCTGTTTCACGCCGGTTTTCTGTGAGAACGTGGTATTTCTCCGGTCGAGCCGGCCCATTCGTGCCGAAGCATGGTTCTCCCACATATAAACGTGTCCTTTTGTACTTTTAATAGGTATATATAATAATGATATACTATATCTATGGACGCTTTACACGGCACACCACGTCAGTCTGGCCCATAAAGTTAATATACCTAGCGGAATAATAGTAACAATCTCGAGCTGTCAAACGAAACCAAAATCGGTTTTCATCTGTCACGCACTTGCACTCGCAAAAAATAGTACACGCTTTTAATCACGTTACTACGCAGCTGACTAGTCACTTGCACTAATCAGTCGCTGTCCACACTTAAGGCCTGTATTCACTTTGATTAGTGCAAGTGCAAGTGACTAGTAATTGAGGCAGTAGAGTGCAGGTGTGTAGTGCAAGTAGTGTCCAATTCTTGTTTAGTGGCTTTTTAGTAATGTAATTTAGTAAATTCAGTAGTAGCTGTCAACACGAGCGTCCAAGTTTCAAAAATAAAACTGCCATTTTGACATGTCCTTCATTTTCAATATTGGTTTTATTAAAAACGAGCTTTTTCCCGCGGCTTCGTTCGCGTTAAGAAGTATTGTTATATACAGACTTTGATTCCCTATTTTCAATCTTGGAGGTAGAATTGATCAAAATCCTTTCTGCCTCATGATGATGCCTCATGATCAAAAACCTGCATGCCAAATTTCAGCCCGATCGGTCCAGTAGCCTGGGCTGTGCGTTGATAGATCAACATGTCAGTCAGTCACCTTTGAGTTTTATATATAAAGACCACGAAGTATTTTTATATGTCCTTTCCCAGGACTCAAAGTATCTCCATGCCAAATTTCAGCAAAATCGGTTCTGACTTCTGAGGTATAAACGTGAAGAGGTAACAGACAGACAGACACACATTCGCATTTATAATATTATTAGTATATTAGTAAGTAATAAGTATGGATTAGTATGGAAGTAATTGAAAGGGTGTCCTTTTGTACTTTTAATAGGTATATTATTTAATAATGATATACTATATCTATGGACGCTTCACACGGCACACCACGTCAGTCTGGCCCATAAAGTTAATATACCTAGCGGAATAATAGTAACAATCTCGAGCTGTCAAACGAAACCAAAATTGGTTTTCATCTGTCACGCACTTGCACTCGCAAAAATAGAACACGCTTTTAATCACGTTACTACGCAGCCGACTGGTCACTTGCACTAATCAGTCGCTGTCCACATTACTTTCTACTAATCACTCATCACCTGTACTAGTCACCTGCACTTAATCACTAATCAAAGTGAATACAGAACTAATCACGTTACTACGCAGCCGGCTAATCACTTGCACTAAACAGTCGCTGTCCACACTTACTTTTTCCTAATAACTAATCACTTGCCCTAATCACTTGCACTTATTACTAATGAAAGTGAATACGGGCCATTACTTTCTACTAATCACTCATCACCTGTACTAGTCACCTGCACTTAATCACTAATCAAAGTGAATACAGAACTAATCACGTTACTACGCAGCCGGCTAATCACTTGCACTAAACAGTCGCTGTCCACACTTACTTTTTCCTAATAACTAATCACTTGCCCTAATCACTTGCACTTATTACTAATGAAAGTGAATACGGGCCATTATAACAAACGAAGAGATTTTAGTCCCCAGTACAAGGAACTAACTTTTTTCTGATACATACAAATTTACCACTTTGTGAGTGCCTTGTTTACGATGAGTCCGACAAACTTTTCTATGCGAAAAATTTCGGCGCTGCTGCGTTTTCGAATGCTTGACTCCTGGAATTGTCGATATTTCGTCACCAAGGCTCTTCGTACATACAACTTTTATTTTTTGGAATTTGTTTAATAAAGTTAATTTAAAAACTGTGGTCAACTTGTCCGACAAGAATCACGCAGCGTTTGGTGTGTCCGACACCCAAAACGTGTAGCTATTACGTCACAATCGCTCTTCGTACATACAACTTTCATTTTTTGGAATTTATTTATTTATTTATTTATTTGACACACCAACAAGGAAATACATCATAAAAGATCTTAACATAGAAAACATACAATTGTAGAATAAAGATTAATGTATCCTAAATTACAGGTGCTATTACGTCACTATGGCTCTTCGTACATACATGTCGGACAAAAATAACAATGATAGATAATGTTATTCCAAATGCTAATATCAACTTGTCCGACAAATATATTGAGTTAAATAGTCAGTCCGACAAGAAAATGAAAAAAAAAAATCATTACTAATTACCATCATTACCAACTTCTTTTTGTCAATTTCTGACTGAATAAACTTTAAATAATAGGTATTCACTTGTATTATTTAAATATTATATTATAGTTAGGGAGGCGAAGAGGGCATTTCGCGACAAGTTCGAGCGTGTCTGATTAAGCTTGTATAGGCTTCCGACATGTCTCTAGTTATCATGGTATATAAATCAGATTCCTCACGTGGTGAGTTAAAAAAAAGCTATTTTCGAATATAAATATAGATGATGTTTAAGCTGGAAACAAATTATCAGATGTTTTCATCGTATGCGACTTGTTTCTATCTGATTAATACATAACCGTATTTTTAAAAGATAAAAAGCCGACTTCAGAATTGTGCGTAATTGAAAATTAGAACTCTCTATCTCCAAAACTACTAAATCGATTTTGATGAAACTTGCAATATTCCCTAAGTTGAACAATACCTAGTACAACAAAAAAAAAGAATTACTGAAATCGGAATGGTAGTGCCAGAGATATGCGAATACAAACATGAAAACATACATACATACACTTTTGAAATTTTGCACATTTGTTCAGACGCTGATATAGACTAACTTATACGAAAATTGGGCAGTTCTGGAAATATTACATACATACGCGTCGAATTGATAACCTCCTTTTTTTGAAGTCGTTTAAAAATACACTAAGGCTCTTGTCTGAGTTAAGTCGCGGACGCGACCTTGACCGTTCGGACGTCCGAACAGAATCTGGCTGCCCGGATGTTTTTGCATCCGTGGATGAACCGCCGCATCCACCAGCTGTGACTTATGAAAACGTATAATAATTTGTTTCTAGCTTTAGTATTACTAGCTATTTGACCGAGCTTTGCTCGGTATTCGATAAAACACGATAAATCGATCTAGCTAGGAATCATTTTTAGAAAATGTCATTTTATTCGTGTTTTATCATCGTCATTGGATCTGATCTTAATCTGTTAAGATTACCCTAAAAAGCTTCCATATTAAGTATTGACGATTCAAAGGTTAGGTAAGCCTGTAGGAATATGTTAAAATATAAAAACTGGCCAAGTGCGAGTTGGACTCGCCTATGAAGGGTTCCACAGCAGCAATAAGTTTTATTTTTATAAAATTAACAGGTTTGTGATATATTTTTATATTTCAGTCGATTTAATGAAAGTTAAATTAAGGTTTTCCGTATTCCATTTATGACGTATAAAAAAACAACTTGCTAGATTTCGTTCAAACCAATTTTCGTTGGTAGTTTTTATAGTAATGTACATCATAAATTTTTTTTAGAATTATCTCCTACTTTAGAAGTTAGAGTGGGGGGGGGGGGGGCACATTTTACCACTTTGGAAGAGTCTCTCTCGCAAACTATTCAGGTTAGAAAGAATAAAATTAAAAACCTCAATATGATTTTTACAGACATATCAATAGATACCCTACACGCAAAGGTTAGAATTAAGATGATCAAAATCTTAATGCGGTTCACAGACTACGTCATCTACTTACTAAGTTTGAATAGTATAGCTCTTATAGTTTCGGAGAAAAGTGGCTGTGAAATACGGACAGACAGATAAACAGAAATGACGAATCTATAAGGGTTCCGTTTTTGCCATTTGGCTACGGAACCTAAAAATAAAGCTTCATATTTTCCTAACTAAACTTCGCAGATATTTTATGTTGCACTAAACTAAACGATTTAGTCATTTTGTTTAAAATCTTGTTAATTACTTACCGATATAAGCAATTTTCTGAATATACTTTCTTTTTCATAACTTTAAAATGGCTGCAGTTTCTAAACACACCGCTAAAATAAAAAACGCTCTTACTATTTTTGTATCAGTTTTATCTTATGTAAAAAACCTACTTATAGGTCTCCATGACGCTCGAGTGACCACACGAATAGCATCCTGGTCTCCCCTACTACAATCATTGAGTCGGTCATTTCAAAAACCTCTTCAAATTATTTTTTTAGGAATCAATAAAAACTATTTATGCTCAAACAAATAACTTTTAAAGGACTTTCGGCACTGCTACTTTCGCAGTGAACTCTCTACAAGGAACACATACACACCCTAAAGTATTATCACTTAGTTTTGTTACACCCTATAATACTAGCTGTTGCCTGTGACTTCGTCCGCGTCAACATAGTATAATAACAATGATGGATTGTCCGCAAACAAAATATATGGAAAAAGTAAAATATAATTTCCTCCTTTTTGAAAGTCGGTTAAAAAGTAGCCTAAGTTACACCTTACTACATCAGCGATCTACCATAAAAAGTCCCGGCAAAATAGCTCCAGCCGAGATTAGCTGGAACATACAGACAGACAGACTTTCTTTCAATATTACACAGACAGAGTATAGAATATTATGCTTAGATGTGTATGATGCCTACCCTACATATCAAGCGGGCAAGCTCCATTAACGTTACTATATCATACTATTGAAACGCCATTTTTCGGGTTCCGTAGTCAACATTATTAAAAATTTCATTAAAAGATAACCTTATTACCATTTTACATACAGTATTTGTATGTATGGATATATGGATTCTTTTAGCAGTGAATAATTCTATTCTAACTGGTCCACTTGCATTTCCGTAAGTTTCAACTATTTCAGATATCGCAACCAAGAATGTAGGAAGACTTCCAAATCGGACACCTTCGATATTATATAATTTATAATATTGGTATGGAAGTATGGATTACAAAAAATTCTACATCAGAGTACTATATCTACATCATTATCATAATAATTGTTATAATCATCTAAGTTTTCATCATCATTGTCATTGTCATCTTCATTCTTCACCACTATCGTCGCTGCTATTGACAATACTACAATAATATTAGGAAATTTATTAGAAGGTTATTGAATGAGTATTAAATTGATATGAAATATTAATAGAGTGCCTAATATTTCTGATGAAATTTCAGATTATAAATTCATATTCGATTAAAAGCCGACCCATAATCGTCAGGCGTTACTTCCGACGGATTGCGAATAATATGTGAATTGCAACGTATTATGCTGCTTAAGTATAATTGTATCCTCTTAATATGCTGCAAAAGTTCTTGCTTAAGAGCCCGGGTTGCCCTCGAAATTCTTATACATAATACCAAAATCATTTTGTCATACGAAAGTATTTAACATGTTTGAGTTATTTTTCAGCTTAAAATAGTAATTACCTAGGTTCCTGAACAAAAAATAACTTCAAAATATTTAAACACTAAAAAAAATATTTTTGTGTATACATTTTATTACTAAATTTACTACTAAATATTTAAACACTAAAAATAGAGTAAAACACTAAAAAATATATAAATAAATAGTAAATTTACTGCAAAATATTTAAATACTAAAAAATATTTTTTAGAGTTGAAATATTTTGTAGTAAATTTAATATTTATGTATATATTTTTAAGTGTTTTACTCTATTTTTTAGTGTTTAAATATTTAGTAGTAAATTTAGTAAAAAAAAAATATACACAAATATTTTTTTTAGTGTTTAAATATTTCGAAATTAATTTTTGTACAGGAACCTAGGTAATAACTATTTTAAGCTGAAAAATAACTCAAACATGTTAAATATTTTCGTATGAGAAAATGATTTTGGTATTACGTATGTATGAGAATTTCGAGGGTAACCTGGGCTCTTAATGGGTTGACGTATCGCAGGACTAAATTATCTTTTTTAAAACTTTTTCATTTATATGATTTCTAACTTTTTAGTTGACGTCGTCTTTGGTTTTGAACGAGTGCCTACATTCTACAGACGAGCTCTTCAATAACTTTAAAAACTGTGGTTGTGGTGTTAGTTTGAAAGCTTCTCGAATTTTGGCATTTTTTAGGGTTCCGTACGCAAAGGGTAAAAATGGAACCCTATTACTAAGACTTCGTTGTATATCCGTCTGTCCGTCTGTGTCTCCAGGCTGTAACTCAAGAACGATAATAGCTAGAGATTTGAAATTTTCACATATTATGTACATCTGTTGCCGCTATAACAACAAGTAAGAAAATCAAATAAAAAATAATATTTAATGGGGGCTCCCATACCACAAATGTGATTTTTTTGGCCTTTTTTGCTCTATACTAATAATGACAACAGGTAGGTACTTGAATTTTCACAAAATCCTTAATTATATGTTTACTTTAATATTTAATAATAATATTTATATAAAATAATAAATTAAGGGGGGCAACCATACAAAAAACACAATTTATGGTCTAATTTTGCTCTATACGTACGGAACCCTTCGTGCGCGAGTCCGACTCGCACTTGGCCGATTAATTAAATATTGAAGGGCTTTCTCTTCCCCTTCCCCTTATCAAGGTTGCTTAAAACTGCCTGTTTTTCTTTTAAATCAGGCGTTCTATTACTTTGAAAACAGGCAGTTTTTAAAGCAACCTTAATAAATATTGTGTTTTTGTATTTTTTCCAATGACTGGCACTCTCCAATCACTAGTCATTAACCCTACTTTATTTTAAATCGAAAACTACTAAATTTAAAGTTTTATGTACGGGCAAACATAATGACGTCACATCAACATTTTTGTGGTGGTGGAAACTCCAATATGCAGCGTGATTCTTGTCGGACAAGTTGACCACAGTTTTTAAATTAGCTTTATTAAACAAATTATTCCAAAAACTGAAAGTTGTATGTACGAAGAGCCATAGTGACGTAATAGCTACATGTTTGGGGTGTCGGACACTCCAAACGCTGCGTGATTCTTGTCGAACAAGTTGACCACAGTATTTAAATTAGCTTTATTAAACAAATTCCAAAAAATGAAAGTTGTATGTACGAAGAGCCATAGTGACGTAATAGCTACATGTTTTGGGTGTCGGACACTCCAAACGCCGCGTGATTCTTGTCGGACAAGTTGACCACAGTTTTTAAATTAACTTTATTAAACAAATTCCAAAAAGTAAAAGTTGTATGTACGAAGAGCCATTGTGACGAAATATCGACAATTCCAGGAGTCAAGCATTCGAAAACGCAGCAGCGCCGAAATTTTTCGCATAGAAAAGTTTGTCGGACTCATCGTAAATAAGGCACTCACAAAGTGGTAAATTTGTATGTATCAGAAAAAAGTTAGTTCCTTGTACTGGGGACTATTTCACTTCAATAGTATGAAGTATACAGTTACATTGTTATATTGTTGTAAGACGTAGTTAACACTAGGTAGTCAATATAATTTTAAAGATGTTGCCAAGAAAATACCATCTCACTGCTCACAATATCCGGAATTCAAAGTATCATCAATTTCAATTTCATTATCATCGTTTTAACAATTTAAATTATACAGACAGAATCACACTTCCGCAATAATTATAATTTCACTCCAGAACATTCCAACTATCATGTCATGTCTTGTCTACAATTTCCTGTCCAAAACACTAGTTATATAAAACCAAATCCTCCTCGGGCCTCTGACGACAGCAAAACATAAATAACAAAGAAAAATAGGCTCTTGAGGCATCAGATTATCATTAGTGTTACATACTCATACATATTTGTGACGCCACCAAAAAATAGCCCGCTACATCCTAATGTATTACAAAATTCACCTGCTTGTATTGATTTAAACAATACTGATGTAAGGACAGGTGAAGTCTGGGACCAAAATGTCTCGAAAATAAATGTAATGCCCCATTGGGCCAATGCCACAGATCTGGCGCCCGAACGACTCGGTAGGTCGATACGATATAACGATACCTAATGATGAAAAAATTTCCATGTAGTAGACTAAAATTATTAAAATATATTTTTATAGAGTTATAAGTTTTATGTTAAACGTAAAATATTATGTTAAACGCGTTTTCATTGATCAAAAATTCAAAACGGCAAAATCAGTATAACACGAACACAGCACGTTTATAATTCAGTAATATTAATATGATCGCCTGAACTCCAATCAGATAGCTGATTTTTAGAGCCCCATTAAAAATTGGTGCTCAGAACTTCTAAATGCTTTGATTAATCACTAAGTCATGTTGTTACTTGTAAAAAGGAGTGTTCAATCCTTTATGTTGTTTTATGTGGCCCATCCTTACTTTCAAAAGGCCCTCGAGTTTTTGCCGCACAGTTCATAGAAACCAAACAACTTTGATCATTGTGAAGAGCGCTTTATTTTGATACTTGCGCATTCGTAATACGGTGGCAAATTGGAGGCAGGGCTGATCGATGTCTCTTTATCCGGCCTCCGAATATACAAGACGGTTTATAATTTCAAATGAGCCTGTTGTCGATCGCATAAAAAGAATCTACCTGTTGCATTGCGGAGTCACTAGGTATGATAATTCTTTTTTGCTGAGTTTAAGTTCGTACATGATAGGGCCTTTGATGCACCGACGTTTCGGGCTCCCGAGATTTGAGCAATATTAATTGTGAGAAGCGGCACTGGCGAATTTTTTGCGACCGCTTCATACATAGAGATGATCTGATCAAAATCTGAGAACTTACTCTGTTTTTGTTTCGTGTAGTAAGTTTTAAGCCTGCGTCTCGAAGAATTTACTTTAAAAGACATGACATAAAACAAGACCGTCTGTAACACATTTATGTTCCAGAAAAGTAGAGCTTGGATCTCGTTCGGGCGGTCGTCGGTTCGATGCCTGAAAGAATAAAATTGTTTTGAATTTAGATTGCTGGACAGACATCTGAAAGATCTTTGCGCCGAATATTCTCACCACTCGCGTAAGGGCCTAGTTGCTAGAGGTTAGACTCTATCCCTAGAGGCTAGGCTAAGGGCTAGAGCGCCTCCGTGGTCCAGTGGTTCAGAGCTCGACTCTTGACTCGGAGGTCGTGGGTTCGATTCCCGCGTTGGAAACATATTACTTCCAAGTTTGGTTAGGACAATGCAGGCTGATCAGCTGATTGTCTGATAAGTAAGATGACCCATGCATCGGATGGGCTTGTAAAAAGTCGGTCCTGCGCCTGATCTCTCGCTAGTCGTGTCGGTCCTTCGTCCCATTGTATTATGAGACTAAAGGAATAGAGCACACACACTTGGGCACTATAAAATTGTTCCTGGGTAACTGGCCTGGTTTCAATGAAACCGGCCACCGTCGCCGAAACCGGTGTGGGAGTTATTAAGGGCCTAGTTACACCTACCGTAGAGTGGCAAGACAGTGAGTGCTCTCGGCCAATCAAATTGTCTATTTTCACTGTCTTGCAAGTTGCCACCCTTCTCGGTAGGTGTAACTAGGCCTTAGAGTGTGTGACCCGACTGAAAATGTCATAGGACGGAAGCATTATAGACCGCGCGTAGTAGCATCACCATCATCATCACCTAACTCCAAGTAACAAGGAACAGCATGTACAATCACGTAGCGACATTGTCCCCAATCCCCGCCCTTCGCCGTGAATTCATCATCAATATGCGGCGCCCGTCTGACCGTCATGTTATGTCACCACGTGTTTGACATCCACGATGTTTTCCTACTTATGTAATAGGTACCAACGCCTCCGTGGTCCAGTGGCTTAGAGATGTTGAATCTGAACGTCGTGGGTTTGATTTTTGCGTTGCTTGGTTGTTTCCAAGGTCTCCATGATCTCCATGCTCTCCAGCTGAGAGAGTGGCGTGATTTGGTCGTGGGTTTGTTTTTCGAATTGGAAAGAAATCAATTTTGGTTAGAATAATACGGGCTGACCTGATTGATTGATAAGAAAGATGATCGTTGAATGGTTAATGGGTATGTATAAATCGGTCGTATGACTGCAGGCTGCAGCGTTATGGGAGAAAAGTGCTCCTGTGTACTACGCACACACTTGTGCACTATAAATCCCATACTTATATACTGGCATAATATATCGCGGGCTTCAAGCCAGAAGGCCGTTAAAAAATAGATCTCTACTACCCAAAATTTGCATGTGTCTATGAAAGTATTTCTTAATTACATGAAATAATCTTTTGTATTTTAATTATTCTAAAATTCCCAATATTGCACAGTTTACATCTTTTTTTTTAATTAAAAAAATCATTTTACATGCCCTTCTGGCTTGATGCCTGCGATATAATATATACTGACAAATAATGAAACTGCCTCTCTTCCTCTTTTACTAATAGCACTTCCTTTTTACTTGCAAAACTAAGTTCTCAAAATGTATAGTTAACGACTATAAATATTAAATGAAGCCCTATTGACCTAACTTTGAGCTAAACCCTAATTTTAGCCAACTTGATCGACGTGGAAAATAACTACAACTTAGTTAAAACTTAGTCAAAGCTAAGTTTTCAAGGTAGCCAATATTGTTACTAGCTTTTGCCTGCGGCTCCGTTACTAACGGAACTATTATTATTTTCGGATAAAAATGGCATGTAGACTTTCTAACCTTCTTTTCTTTTTATCCTTATTAATTTTATTTTTATTTTATTTTTTTATTTTTTATTTGAGAGGAAAACATACAGTGATAAACTTAATTTAAAAATTAGCTGCTTAATATCTAAGCACTATTAACATGTTTCCACAATTAAAATTCTAAACTTAAACAAAATTGCTTGACATTTAGTTAGACATAATTAGTATTTAGCAATGATACAATATTACACGTTACAAAAGCAATCCCATTAATAATAACCCTAGTAATAAGGTAATGAATCCAACAATCAGTGACCAGCCTCAAACCAATTTTTATTGATTGACTTTCTGACAGCATAGATAGATGAATTAAAAATGTCAATGTCATGCTGTTTACTCAAATCATTCAGGCAAGCAGGTGTACGAACGAAGAAGGAATTCTTCCTATAATTAGAATGGGAGAATGGAATATAAAAGGGGTTGAAGGAGCATATTCTGGATGAGCGTGAAGGGACTTTCAGGTTAATTTTGGAGACAAGAAGGGAGGAATCTATTTTGTTTTGGGCAATATTTAGGAATGTGCAAGTATCCGCTACTTGACGTCTGAGATGCAGGGGTAGCATATGATACCTTCTGCATCTCGATTCATAGTTAGTGTCAGATGTTCCGCATTTATATTGTAGGAATCTCACAAATCGTTTCTGGATGGATTCCAGCCTGTTAATATAGGTAGTGTACTGAGGGTTCCAAATTTGGGAGCAATATTCAAGGACACTACGTACATACGAGCAATACAGTACTTTTAGAATTTTTGGATTTTTGAATTGGGAGCTCATTCTAATTACAAATCCAAGCGACTTGATTGACTTCGAGATAATGTGATCCAGATGCTTGGAGTATGAGAGTTTCGAATCGTGAATCACGCCTAGGTCACGAATCTCTGATACTTTCTTTAAAGACTGTTCACGCAGTGTATCTCATCGAATTATTTTCATTTTTTAGACATTATGCTGTAGTTGGGCTAAAATCCAACTCAATTAATTTTATTGTCATCTAATTACCATAAGGTATCATAATATGTAAAAATTTTGAGTCTAATTTACGCAACGTGCGTTTTATTAAATTATACATTTTAAACGTGTATCTGTCACCGTAAGATTGTAAACACCGCGAGATTGCAATATGACGAAGTGATGGATTGTAAACAAACAGTTTTCCGGTGATTTTAAATTAATTATTTCGTATTTAAATTAACTTCAATGCCAAATGGTATGAGATGTATAACATAAAATAAAATTTAGATATATTTAAAGTGCTGTTTGAATGTTCGGTTATTAAAATTAACCTAATTTATAATTCAAAGTGCACTTTATATATACCTAATTTTTATTCAATGTTATACATCAAATATTCAGGCAATTGAAGATATTTTAAATACGAAATAATTAATTTTAAATTACCGGAAAACTGTTTGTTTACAATCCATCACTTAGTCATATTACAATCTCGCGGTGTTTACAATCTTACGGTGACATATCCAATAAATCAAGATTTTTTTTAAATATGTATTTCTTTTCTACAAGGTGTAAAAGAGTTAAAGCGAATCTCACGATATCTTACCATAGAAATTAGAAGGTGATTATAGAAATCAGAAACGCCTCAAGTAATTTATGGACTGCACCCAACTGCCCCAAAGGCCAAAACTTCCTATCAATTACCGATTGTCTAGACGAAATCCGCGATAAGGAGTCGTTGGCACATGCGGGCCTGGCCGACCTTCCCCTGACCTTGGTTTATCACATCCGTTTCCGCACTCCAAATCCGAGGGTAATATCTGATTAGTTTTCCTAAAAGGAAAATAGATAACAAATGTTCCTTGTTTGATAGCTAGGTGAGATAAGTAATGTTTTGGAAATCGAAGGTATTTTTATAGTGCCTGAGTGTGTGCGCAGTATATTCTTTATAGGACCCCATGGTTTTATCAACAAGAGCGTTCTCAAACGTAGACGTTACCCCAACTCGACGTCTTTTAAATACCCTATTGTATATTTAGCTATTCAGGGTGTAACTAAGTGATAATGCTTTAAGGTTTGTATGTGTCCCATAAAATATAGAGTTCACTGTAAAAGTAGCAGCGCTGAAAGAGCAATTTTTTTACCTTGTATGGGAAAACTTGTGACGCTGGGGCGCTTGCTCATACAAATTAATAATTAAAAAATATTAGCTCTTTAAATTTAAGGCCGCTTTACTTTCACAGTGAACTCTATAGGTACACATTACACACCCTGAAGTATTCATATCACTTAGTTAATTTGTAACACGTTGTAGACTGCTTCTCGATCTTGGTATTAATCATGGTCACAAATATCAATCATAGCCCAACTAGTCGTGCTACAAACGATTCTACTCGTTTGCCCATTTAAGTCTTTATGGGCCAACGTGTCGAGGCACCTTAACGACAATTAATTAGTCAAATCGCGTAAACAATGTCATTCATTTGAATGTCATGTCATGTGCGATAGCCTTTAGATGCAGCGATTATTGAAATCTGTTAACTAGGCCAAGAAGCGTGCGTCTCGACTCTCGACTACTGCACTTGGCCGACTAATGACAGAACGGTACGGTGACTATGATTGTTGTATTTTGCAGGACATGTGGGACGTAGAAAAATGATAAGAGAATAATAATTTTGTGATGCGTTGGTTTAATGACTTTTCCTAATTTTATCTGTTTGTTGTAATTAAGACATGTTACATTAGATACTTTAAGTATATTAAATTATTTTTAAGTTTCATTGATTTTTCCCCTTTTATGTTAAAGGTACTTTTATGTTATGTTGTTACATTAAAAATTATAATATGAAGAATAAAATTATAAAGTAGATCTTGTTGTTAGCATAATATATGAATACAGGTTTTGTTTAGAAATAAAAGGAAATGTACAATAGTACACAAAAACATGCAGGTTTTAAAATGACATTGTTTGATAAACAATTATTTAAAGTACCTATTCAGCTGATATAATAATAAATGAACCACTTAGATTATAACATATCTAGGTTAATAGGTAAAATAATAACTGTAATATTGTGTAATGTTGAAGTACTCTTAAATGAATCATATTTTTTACACGTGTTTCAAGTCCTTATAAATGTGTAAAAATATTTTTTATTTGTATTTTTAGAATTTATGAATTAATTTTAACAATTTTTGTAATGGGGTCAATTCATACTTCATTTTTTATGCCGTTGCTCAAAATATTGAGAAGCATATCGAATTTCAAAACGAGGACTAACAAAAATATTTTAAATGTTAGAACTTATGGTCACTCTAACAACCTTCATCTCACACAAACAATAGGCTATATAGGAAATGCAACACAAATTAAATAATTGTGTTTAAAATGCGAAAATAGCATTTTGTTTTCGTATCATTTTTTCAATGACACAAAATATAATATATAAAATATATTAACTAATATATTTTTAGTTTTACCAACCCGATTACTTAACTAAAAATCATTAGAAGCGATAATATTTCGGTAATTAATTCATTTAAAATTATTAACGCCCATCTTTTTTTTTTAAACTATTCATATTTAAATGTTTCTTTTATTTTTAATGACTGCATCCATTTTTTTAAATATTACTCGAGTGCACAAGTCATTGGTAGCGGCTAATGACAGTTCCGCGTTATCTCCTTATCACACGAGGCTGCGCGCCGAACCTGACAATGAATTATAATTAGTGATGTGCTTGTTTACACTGCAACTGTCGATATATCGATATGTTTTTTTTTCAATATTACATTTTTTATATCATAGATGTTTTTGTTAAAGGCAGTAAAGTTTGCAACTAATTTTATTAACTTAATAAACAAATCAGAAAAAATTGGAGTGCAGTATGTTGGGCTAACTTAAATTAATTATGATTGCGTACACAACAAGAGTACAACTACTACTATAAGTAGTAAATCTATAGATTTGTAAGGAGAATGGAGAATATCTATATCATCAACGATAAAGAATATAAATTTAGGTACAATAGTTGTCATATTTTTGTAGAAGCTCGACGTCAGCTACAAAACGTCGTTGCGCTTGCGTAATCCTATAAGACGTGTATTTAGTCAAGTTTTCGGGGATAGATAATAAACTATTTTATTGAATGAGTGATGGATTTATCAATAAATTAAAGGTCTTAGTTTACACATAACATCGGGCATTTTTTATGATATCTGCGTTACACCGCTTACAAGTTACTCCCCTTAGTGGAAATAACTGACCATCAGACGTATACAAGGCCACGTAGTTCTTCTGAATGTTATTGCAGAAATATTATTTCTACATTGTCGATAACATTTTCCCCATCACTTCGGAAGCGAAGCTATAGGGGTAAGGCCTTCAAGCATCAAATCATAGAATCCTTTAAAATAACAGCACTAAATCTTACCGGTATAGTAAGGATACACTTTGACACGAGTGCATACGTCTATTGAGTCGATAATTATAAATAATATTATAATAATTATAATTAACTAGATAATAATTAAATATTATAATAGACTAGTGATGTACAACATGAGGCTCTTGTGTGTGATGATGTTTATATTTTTGGATTGTGTTCTATGCTATGTCAATTGTGAGTATTTTTGACAGCTGTCATTTTATTTTTTAGTTAGGAATATTTTTTTTTTTCTTTTTTTGGGTTTGTATTCAAAGGATTTATTTAAAAAGCCAATAGTAATAACAATTGATTTATTGACTAAGCATTAACTGTTTCCTAAACTAACATCAAAGAGTACTTCAAAGAAAATTGTAAAGGCTTTCATGTTAGTGGACGACCTTCACCTCGAACTAGGGTAAAGCCTTAAAAATTAAAACAATGATCGTTCTACAAAGTGCAATATGGTGGTAAATTACCAATGTAATCCTTCGATCGCGGATTCTTGGAAATCTATTGTTATTCTATTGTTGTCGCGATCACCGGTGATCTTATGGGGCTTGATAGGTTAGTTATAATACGGGCTAATTAATTTCATTATTATCTTATATATAAAATTCTCGTGTTACAATGTTAGTCCACGAACTCCTCCGAAACGGCTTTACTGATTTTTATCAAATTTTATATGCATATTCAGTAGGTCTGAGAATCGGCTACTCGGTACTTTATATATCGATAAGTGCATTTGTTGAGTAAATAATAGTAAATTATAACAACCTGAGACTGACGGCGACCATTGTTTGTGCGACGGGATAGCGGTCGACGTTGCCATGGTGATATACTTATTTATAGTTTGTGCGTTTTAAGATGATATGGGTAACACATTATAATTGACAATAGTAGGGAAGTTACCTAAAAATTTTAATCGATAATTTTCGTAAAGGAATTGCAATCGAAATTATCGATTTCGTACTGACGTTTCAGAGTGGCGCTAGCGATTTAAGATGGCCGCACTTTTTATCGATTTGATTTCGATTCAACAGTGTCAATCTCTATCGGCAAAAGTTCCGTTTCATGCATCTGACATTTTTCAAATATTTTCGTATCAATAATTTCATACTCCTATTTCACTGTTTATATTTGTAATTTTATATTAATAAGTTAGCATTTAGCAACTTTTCATTTTTATTAATTTACAGTTATAGGAAACATTTGTTTTTGTAGATGGAATATAATTTATTACATATTTTTGATTTTTTTGTTTTCTTGTAAAAAAATCCGTAGCTAGGAATATGAGAACTGTCACCCATATCATCTTATAACGCACAAACTATAGTCACTTCAATAAAATAATGGGCGAAATACTTTACTTATATTATTATGGCAAAGCAACGTTTGCCGGGACAGCTAGTAAAAATATATATTCCAATTTTAAATATTTTTATTTAAAGTTTTTACTTTTTATGCCAGGAGAATTCACAAGCATGAAGCCGCGAACAAAAGCTAATATCAAAATAAATGTAGCTATTAGCTTGCAAAATATGTTTATGGCTTGTAAAATATGTATTTAGTTTCCATATAGAGTGCTACAATATTGACATTCCGGAGTTTACATCCACTATCTTTAGGCAAGGGTTCTGTTTACAATTTCAGCTACCAAAATATATTTATTTTCATTAATCTTAGCTAACTGTGATAAGAGGTTTAAGCCTAGCTAAGTACGACCGCACATCGGAGACACGACTGTAGTTAGACAGTCTTGTTTCACATAGACAAGTCAGTCTTACGACACAATTAAAACAGTTGTGTCTGTCACGTGGCGCACACCAAGTCAAAACTGTCTTGACTACGATGACGCAACGCATACAATTGTATAATATTAAACAGTAGAGAACGCCCGGACACAGTTGAGAGTAGACATAATTATTATATGCCGACTTAGAATCGCTACGGTTGTTAACTTGTCACTACGAACTTAAAACTATGACAATATATTACAGGCATAAGGGTTTCCTATTACTGTATTTCTCTGGGATGTTAAACATGTTAAACACGTTAAAAACGGGTTGAGAAACACGTCAATTTGAAATAATTTATATTTTAAAAAACTTAGGTATTTCAAATAACAAGTTGTATATTAATAAAATTAAAACCGAGTGCATTTTACGTCTATTGCAGTTCTGAAAGATTTTATAGATGTATATAGAAAAGTTCTCATTCGGATAAAAATAACTTCAAAAATAAACGGGAAAGACTCGACGGGAAAGATAGTACTTGGATCGCGGGACGTGTTTCTCTTTTTGGTCGTATTATTGTTTATGTTTTGGCACTTGCGATTAAAATTGTCAGAATCTAATTTTGAAATCTATAAGTATTTAAAATTAAATTATATCAGCCAGCGCGAGGCACATTCCATTCATAATCTTAGTGAAACCCGACGAATTTGACATAATATATTGAAACCTGTCCGTCTCTTTGCAGTCGAAGTCCAGAGCTCGGAACCGATACTTTTTTTAACCAGGTTTTCGGATAAGTGCTCGTTCAGAGCGAAATAGAGATGCGAGCGGTATTGCTTCTGAAATTAACCTGGTTAATTTCTCGCGGAAAGTAACTCTCGGAACCGGTATTTTTTTAAACAGGTTAAAACACTCTATATCCAGGATTTTGGATAAGTGTTCGTTCGGAGCGAAATAGAGATGTAAGCGGTATTGCTTCTGAAACTACCTGGTTAATTTCTCTTTTTTTTTTTTTTTTTTTTTTTTTTCGAAAGGGTCTAAGCTACTGGTCTGGTTAAGACCGTGGTAGTTTAATCGTGGCTATAACTAGTCTGTTGCTAGTTGGTTTGGAGATAAACAATGAGGGGGCCTGGCCCCCTCCCCTAAAGTCACACGTGTGACATTCTAATCGGGCAATATTGGGGAGAGCTACGAAAATAAGCTATTTTCATCTGACGTGGGGACACGGATCCCCCCTGCTCTTAAGGGGTCCGACCCCTTACTCACTCTCTGACGAGTGAGGCTGCTCGCGCGCGGTAGCACAAACTAGCTGCGTACGAGTTATCGCGGTAGATGAGCTCAAGTTATTAATGTTATTGCATAAAAGAGGGCCGTCCCTCTCCCCTTCCGAGTCCGGTTGGGGTGACATACGCGTGTATGTTCTAATGTCAAAGTAATTGGTAGAGCTCTCTACGACAATGTCGCGGTCGCGGTCATGATTTAGGTGTGTTCCTATGCTATCCGCATGCGAACTCGAACCCGGGATCGAGCTCGGCACCGGATTTCGGTCGGTCTGTCTGTTTGTCGTTCGGGTCGTGTTAAGTCCTCGGGGAAGGCGCCGGCGTCGTCCCCGGTGCAGTACTAACCACGCGGGTGAGTGTGATTTGTGTTTGCGTAACTGTACACAGTACGTTACGTATTCTGTGATGGGATCTACAGGGTCGGCTAAGATATGCTTAGGCCGCCTGAAGGGGTATCGGAATGTCGGTGCGTCATGTTCGTAGTCCACAGCCTTACGAATGAGCGGATTGGGATGTACTTTTCCTTTCTCAAAGAATCTCTCCGAGAGTTCTTTGATATAGGCTTTGATAGTGATAAGTTCGCAGTCTCTATGCAAGTCGATGTTTCGCATGTAACGGGGGGCACCTGTTGCCATGCGCAAAAAACGGTTTTGAACTCGTTGCAATTGGTTCATCTGATTGTCACTTATGTGTGCGAAAGAGACGCACGCATAAGTGAGTATCGTTCTTATACATGTTTTGTATAAGGTGAGCTTATGTCTTAAGGACATTTTGCTACTCGCGTTGAGTAAAGGATATAATTTGTATAATACAAATTTCGCTTTACGTACGGTATTCGATATATGGTTCGTGAATGACATCGACTTGTTTAGTACTACTCCTAAGTATTTGACAGCCGTGACTTCGGGAATTAATTTTCCGTGCAGACTAATAGGTTGCATTTTCTTACGTTTTAGTCCGTTAAATAATATAGCGTGACTTTTGTCGGGGTTTAGTTCGATTCTCCATTTTGCGAACCATTTACCGAGTTCGGTAACTGCTTCTTGGAGTTTTTTGGACGCGAAAGCTATTTGGCGATGAGCAAAGAACAGGGCCGTGTCGTCTGCGAATAGCGCTTTTTGTACTCGAGGGTGGGTGGGCAAATCGGACGTGTAGAGATTGTAGAGGGTCGGGGAGAGAACCGAGCCCTGCGGTACTCCAGCCTCTAGATCTCTAAGTGAAGACAGAATGCCTTCGACTCTGAAACGAAATTTACGGTTTTTGAGGTAGTTACTTATTATTATAACAAGACTATCGGGAATGCCGAGTTTAAAAAGTTTATAAATTAGCCCATTGTGCCAAATTTTGTCGAATGCTTTTGCGACATCAAAGAAAACAGCGCAAGTCGGTCTCCTATTGTTCTTTTGTTCTAATATGTACTCCGTTAGGCGGTGTACCTGAGCGGGACAGCTGTGGAATTCGCGGAATGCGAATTGTTCGTCAGGTAAGAGTTTTTTATCAACTATGACGTCTTTTAGGCGTCTTAGTATAACTCTTTCGTAAATTTTACCGAGGCAACTAATTAAGCTAATTGGTCTGTAACTACTTGGTTCCGTCCGGAGTTTACCCGGTTTGTGGATACCTATTATTATAGCTACTTTCCATATATCTGGGAATGAACATCCTAGTAAAAGGGCGTTAAAGATGTTCACGAGCAATTCAATTATAGTGGCAGGTAGTAATTTAAGGGTTTTATTTGAGATACCGTCCAGGCCTGGGGCCTTTCTGGAATTCAAATCTTTAATAATATCTTTGATTTCCTCTATATCCACCGGCCTGAGAGGCTCTGATGGTGGGGCCATGAGTCGGCTTTCTACCTCGGTATTGACTAGATTATCATGATCATGGTCGGTCGGGAGAGTACTAGGTCGGCACTGATTTTCTATGGTGTCGGCCAAGCATTCGGCTTTGTCGATATCCTCCAGTGCAGGAGGACGATTTGGTCTGTTTAGTGGAGGCATGTCGCTCTCCGTATCTTTTTTGAGGGACTTCGCGAGCGGCCAGTAGGCCGTGTGAGACGGTTCGAGTTCGCTAAGAAGTCGATCCCACCTCTCGGCTTTGTGTTGTTTGATTTTATATTTAACTTCCCTCTCGTAGTGACGGAGGGCCCTCCTCCAGTCTTCCGATGGGTAGCGATCGTATGTGCGTTTAGCCGCGTTACGGAGTCTGATGGACTCTTTTATATCATCTGGGAGAGGCCAGCGATTCTCATGAATCGTTGGCATTTCCCTAGAAGATTTTTCGATGTTCTCTACCAGATGATCAGTCAAGTGGAGAGAGGCCTCAAGCGCCACTTTAGAGTTTTCGATGAAATCGGGAATGAGATCGAGGTGACTCGATTGAAGGTTTTCTAGGTTATCTGCTAGTAATTTATAATCAATTATCTTTTTAGTACTAGCAGCGAGTTGGTTAGAATTGCCAAGCGCAATTTTAACTGGTCTGTGGTCCGAGTTAAGCTCGTGGATTGTTTCCAAAGAGATGTTGAGGTTAATGTTTTTAACTAACGCAATATCAATAACACTAGGGTTATGAATAAGGTTGTTACTACGGCTAGCAGTGTCGTAGCGAGTGGGGTCGTTAGGGGCTAAAATTGCAAAATTTAAGGAGTCGCTTAAGACGGATAATCTAATGCCATTCGTATTAGATATGACATTGCCCCACTCTGTGTGTTTGCAGTTTAGGTCGCCGGCAATAATGACGGCATTGCCTAAATTAAATAGCGATCTTAATTCGCTAGAAGTTATGGGCATTTTACTGGCTAAATAGGCAGATACAATTATGATAGGTTGATGGTCTGTCATGCTAATGTGACAAATAGAAGTTTCTAAGTTAGTTAGGGATGGGGGTTCTAGGGGAACACAGTGCAATGATTTTTTGTAATAAATCATTGTGCCTCCGAGTTGGGATCGGGTTCTGTCATTTCTAACTATTTTATAGTTAGCTATTTTTGGGCTTTTTCTACTAGGCTTAAGGAACGTCTCCTGCATTAGTAAAATATCGACATTGTGGTTTATGACGAATTCGCGGATTTCGTCTATATTATTATGTATGCCGTTTGTATTAAACGTAACTACCTGTAGGGAGCGCGGTTTTATTCTTCCGGTTGAATCCATTAGTTAAACGATAGTGATAAATTGAGAGAATTGATCCTGCGGATCAAATCGTTGTAAGTCGACAGACAGGCGGATAATTGTGAAAAAGTCCTAGCCGTCCGTAGTCCGTAGGAGAATTCGGCTACCTCTGACGGGTTTATGAGGCTTAGGAAGTCGGTCACGTCACGCAGGTCGTCTCCGTAATTGGAGGTTATATTCGCGGGGGGAGTGCGCTTTTTCGCGGGGTGCGCGGGTTTTGCCACGGGTGTTGCGGGCTTTGCCGCTGGGGGCGCAGGTTTTGTCGCGGAGGGCGCGGGTTTTTGCGCGGCGGTGGGCTGGGCCCTGTTGGGGAGCACGGGGAAGTTATTAGGGGCACTAGTGCTGTTCACCCAAGGTGATTTAGTGGGAAGCGGAGCAGGGATAAATCTCTGCTTTGTTTTTTCCTTATTGTTTTTCTTTGTTTGAGGCGCAATTCGTCTCTTTACTTTGGGTGCTTTTACACACCCTCTGTAATTAGCCGGATGGCCTTGTGTTTTGCATAGCACACAGCTGGGAGGTTCGGACTCCTCAGCTGGTGTTTTGCGTGGGCAGTCAGAGGTGCCGTGGTCTCCTAGGCACTTGACGCAACGCGGTCGGGCTTGGCAGTTTCGCGCGGAGTGCCCGTAAAGTTGGCACCTGTGGCATTGGCCAGGAGTGCCTCTTTTACGGGGGGGTTCCACGCGTATTCCGGTTATATTACATACGGCGCGTATGTTAAAAATTTCCTTTCCCTCGGGGGTAAGGGGGAGGATCACTAGTACCATGTTGTACACGTGTTTTTTGACGGGGTGGTACATCCTGTGTACCTCGGTCGCGGGGTAACCTTGGGCTATTAGGTCTTCAAGTACATCCCTTTCGGAGATGAACTTGTCGACACCTACAATGACGACGCGGAGGACACGTTCGTCCTCTAAGGCATAGGTGTGGTAACCTATGTTTTTTCCACGGAGGAACGCAGTTAGGAGGCGATGGTCCTGAGGCGTTTGGACCTGGACCTTTATCCCGATCGGAGTTGTGGTAGCCGACGAGTAACGGAGCTTTTTCTCGTTTATCGCGGCCGAGATGATGTTCCATTTTTCCTTCTCCTGTACTATGACAGGAGGAGGCATTTTGGAAGCGGGTTCCGTCTCGGAAGTCAGAGGGGCCTGAGACGGAACTATTTGAGAGGCCTGCGAGGCCTGGGACGCCTGAGGGGCGATTGGGGGGCGAGCGGGGGACGCGGCAGTACTAGTCTGCACGGACATCGCGGGTAGCTCGGGCCTAGGGGCCGGTTTAGTCTTTCTAGACTTTGGTTTTCCGGCCTGTTTAGTCGGGGAGGACGAGACTGGAGAGGAAGAGCCTTCAGCGCGCTTCCTCTTCTTGGTCTTTTTACTGACGACCGTGGTGAAGTCGCCTTCACCAGGGTCAGTCTCTTGCTCCGAGCAAGACATCTCAGAAGGAGACAAGTATGTAAGTCGGGGGACTACGGACTCTACAGGAGTCACGGCGGTGTCACAGTCGGGAGACGCGGGGGAAACAGCATCGTGATTTCGCACGAAGTTGTCCCACCTTTTCGCGGCGTCAGGGTATTCTACTTTTAAGAAAGATAAAAATTTATCAATCATGTCGGCCATGATGTCGGTCGGTCAGTCTGCTCTTAATGAAAAATTTCCGAGAGGGTACAACCCCGCCCGGCAACCGGGAGGGGAGGTGTGTAAAGAGGTATAAACCTCGTGTAGTGTACCTAGTTTTCGTGTCGCCGTACTTACGATGTGTTCCAGGCGGTCGGGAAACACACACAAAACTCACAACACTAGCACTCGGGCGCTGGCGAGCAAGGCGCGGCGCGACCTACGGCGGCAAGTGCGGGCGAGAGCCCGCACTCGGGCGAGACGAAACAAGCGCCGGCGCAGAGTTCGCTCGATCGCGGACACACTAAAATCGAAAAACCTCGTGGCGCGGACGTGATCGCGAAATCGCAACAAGCACAAAGTGTGCCGAGCGAGAGCGCGCTGTCTATAGAAAGAGACAGCACCACAGTCGCCTAGCAGCGTGTACTTGAGCGGGAAACACGTGCTTATCGGACGGGATCCGTAAGCAGACTGGTTAATTTCTCGCGGATAGTAACTAGTGGAGTGATATCTTCTATCCCTTTCTAGTGCACCATCTAATAGCCAATAGGCCATAACTTGTTTATGTGTGGACAATGGGTGATGGTCGTGGTGTGTGTGAGTGGGCAGGGCGAACATAACCGCGAACGGGTCTAACCGGTATTTTAAGCAGTGAGCAATTTAATTTTGCTCTTAGAACAAAACCAGAAATAATTTCCGTTCAGAGCGGAATCGAAATGAAAACGCTCTTTTGGAAATGTATGGCGTTTCTAATGAACTGGATCGCGAAGATTAACCAGGTTTCCGAACCCTGAGTCGAACTACTGTTAGTTATGTCTATTGTGGCTAGACAGTTTTGTCGTAGATGTGCGCGCTCGCATACACTTCAAAGGGAAGCCGATTGTCGTTAGTCAGACTTGTCGCGGGGCGCATAATCGCATTAAACAACTTTGTCTAATAGACGTTTTGTCTCAAATGTGCGCATCTAGTGCATTTTATTATGCGATAGTCTGTCTTAAGACAGTCGTGTCTCAGGTGTGCGGTAGCTCTAAGTCTTGTTACATTGCCATAATGATTGTGGAGCTGTCTACAGTATGATGAAAAAAACGCCTCCGTTGTCCAGTGGTTTAAAGCTTAGAGCGCGGCTCTTGACTCGGAGGTCGTGGGTTCGATTTCTGCGTTGAAAACATGTTATTTCCAAGTTTGGTTAGGACAATACAGGCTGATCACCTATTTGTCTGACAAGTAAGATGATCCATGCGTCGTATCGGCATTGGGCATGTAAAAAGTTGGTCCTGCGCCTGATTTCTCGCCAGGCGCCAGTAGTTTCGGTCTTCCGTCCCATTGGGTTATGACTTATAAGAATAAAAGGAATAGAGAGTGCTCTTGTGTAACAGGTCTGGTTTCAATGTAACCGGCCACCGTCACCGAAACTGGTGTGGGATTTATTATTAGTATGATCATGGATGTAGACGAATTGGGGCTACACATTCATAATAGTTTGTATTGGTCCATCATTGGCCAACGCGTAGAGGTTGCTTTAGAAATTCTACGAATGCTTTATCAAAATATGTAATGTTCAGTATTATAGGTCTACCAGAATCTGATGGCAAAAAATGAGAAAATGAATTGACTCTAGCAATACCGGGGTAATTGGAATAAAACATATTTTGATCCTTTTTTCTTCTTAAAGCGGCTGATTCTGTGTGTTAAACATGCAAATATAAAAATTTATCCAATGATCAAGGATATTTTTTGAAAATCTGCTGTCAAAATTGCTATCAGATTCTGGTAGACCTGTATATTTTTAATTTTATTCAATATACTGTCGACTGTCAAAATGTAATGTTTCCTTATAAAGCTGGCAACATCAACGTCATTCTTCATAGAGAATTATTAATTTTAAATCTACTCACGCTATTGACTTTGTTTAAGCGTCGTGTTTGTAATTTTTTAACTAGAGTACCTTATCATCAAATCATTAAATCAACCAAATCTCGAAAAAATATAAATTAGAAATTTTCATAATTTCTTTACAGTGGCGGATATAGACTGCGGAAAGGTGATCTCGCGGAGGGGCCGCATCGTAGGGGGCACCAACAGTCTACCTGCAGAGTTCCCGTGGGCAGCCAGCGTGTGGAGACAGGGGACCCACCAATGTGGCGCCACTGTCATCAACGATAGATGGCTGCTGACAGCTGGACACTGTATTTGCAGGTTCTCTTTTTGATTTTATGTGTATAATACAGCAGTAGCTTGCGACAGCATAACAACAGAAAATTGACAGCAGATGCTACAATCAACTATTGCATTGCTGTCCTAAGATGCTGTAATGCAATATCAGGCTGAAAACTACAGGGCTGAAAAATTTGTGCCAAAGTTAAGGCTGCTATAGTAAACTGTCCTTTCTCAGGACTTTCAGTACCTATACGTCAAAGAGGTAATTATAGACAGACAGACACTTTGGTAATATATTAGTATGAACAGGAATCAGGATCCTAGTTTCAATGCTGTGAAAGTTCATAGGCTGAAAAGATTTCAGATAATCCAAGGCTTATAATTGCTGTAAAACATTTAAGCGTTAATTTACATTAGAGTGGACTTACACAGAAATCAAGGGTTTTATTGTATTTCTTAAGTATGCTGTGTTGTTTACTATATAAAATAGTTTTTTAATGCGCACCTGTATGACGATGCAGCATCAAATACGGAAATAACTCAAGACGTGAGTGGAAGAATAAGGTAAGTAACATGAAAAAACTTCCCGTTTTTTTGCTTAAATGGAGGCTTTAGGGCCGGAAAAAATATTTGAAATAGAAAAACTATGGATTATATGTGCAGCCAGATATATTAGCTAGGTTATGAAGTAGATAAGTTACAACTTTTATTAAAATAAATAGGGAAAAATGAGTTATTGCCTATTGTCCGTATGTTACGAAATGTTACTTGTTCGATTCTTCCACTCACGTCTTCAACTTAAAGCTATTATCATTAATATTTCTATAACAATAATATTATTACTAAATGCATTTTATACTAAAGGTGAATCATAATATTGTTGTGTTAATATTGTCTTAACTATTATTTTTTCTATCGAAAAGCTTTAGATACTTCTTCATTGGAAAACTTCAAAGATATTACCTATTCCCTCAAAACGTAATTAGTGAGGGAGCCCTAGAACAATTTTTTTTGTGATTGCCTGATTACTAACAAGCTAATTTTTTGTGAGTAGCGACATCTTGATAAGACAACATTTTTATTTTCGAAAAATCTCGAAAGTGGTAGCTTTCATACTTTGACTTGATGGTCCTAAAATATGGATTGTTTTATTTGTAGGACAAGGTTACTCTTAAATTATATTATTACTAGCTGTCCCGGCAAACGTTGCTTTGCCATAATATATTTGCCATATTATTTTATTGAAGTGACTAAATAAGTATGTCACCATGGCAACGACCATCGCTATCCCATCGCACAAACAATGGTCGCCGTCAGTCTCAGGTTGTAATAATTTACTATTATTTATTCAACAAATGCACTTATCAATATAATAAGTACCCAGTGGGCGATTCTCAGACCTACTGAATATGCATATAAAATTTGGTGCAAATCAGTAAAGCCGTTTCGGAGGAGTTCGTGGACTAACATTGTGACACGAGAATTTTATATATAAGATTAACCTACAACAATACAAAAAATCAGAACCCTAAAACGGAACCCTAACCAGCTGATATTTTGTATATTTGTAGGTTAATAGTTATAATATTATTTAAGAGTAACCTTGTCCTACAAATAAAACAATCCATAATATTTTAGGACCAGTAGTTATACCTAGTAGGTAAGCTGGTCACAAAAAATTAGGTTGTTAGTAATCACAAAAAAATTAATTGTTCTAGAGCTTCCGTACTATATAATATCTTTAAAGAATAAAAACAAAATTCCCTACCAAAGTAGGGAAAGGCTAACCCATACCTATGTTTTAGTGTCTTTGATGAGTTTTACAAGACCAAGCAGCTGTCGGTAGTGGTTGGACATACAGACATATTATCCGCTACAGACCAAAACGAAGCCCTGTCCAAAATCATACCACACCCAGAGTACAGGTAAGACTTTAAGTTTCAGACTAAGTACATGTTTTACCACTTCCTGATAAGTGCCGGATAGCGACTTATTTGACAGATACTCCATACTCTGTCAGATAAGTTGCGGATAGCCTATCTGGCACTTATCAGGAAACGGTGAATCAGCCCTTAAGATTAACGAAGGAACTTCCGGCCGTACTCACATACATTTAATTTTAATGATGAATAAGCTTCAATTAAGGTGACGCCGCGTTAAAGTAAAAAAACCTTGTTGGATACGTTTTAGATTCCTTATTTTCTATGAGAGGCCGGCCCGGCCTCATAGAAAACAAGCAACGGAACAGCAAAAATGGAAAGGGCGTAAGCGACAAAATGGTTTTTGTCGTATAATTTAAAAACCATAAATATATTTCATATAAGCTATGGGCAAATTAAAGTATATGATTGAACCAATCTATGTACAAATTTTGGAAGCTTAAATCATTTTCCTCTGTTGGCAAAATAGAAATGGTATCCCTTTTTTAGGGGTCTTTTTGATTGATTATTCTGTGTTATAAAAGTTGACCAATCGTGTTATACTATGGGCAATTCAAAGCCAAAGACCTGATGAATACTGACAATGAACTTTAATTTCTTAGCTTCAGTCATTGCTGAGGAAGATCGATATCGCTACAGCCAAATTATCAAGGCGTCGCCTTAAATGAAGAGTTTGGCAGATAATATGGGGCTTAATATGTCAAAATCTTCATTTAATTACAGTTAAGTAATAATTAATATTCGTCTCTGAGTGTGGCAGTTAAACACAATCTTTAATTTAATTAACTTTAATTTCATGAAGAGTTTGACAGAAAATGTATGGTGGTCAAAGTGCTCATTAAATTAAAATTAAGTAAACATTAAATATTCATCTCCCCACGTTGGGCGTTATTCGGCTAGGATGGATTACCATGTTTGCCACTATAAAGCTGTTGATAGCTGCATGAACAATCGACGCCGATGATGGGCAATCATAGACGAATAATATGCTAAATATTCGTAATCGCTTGTATTGGTCCAACATCAGCCAACGTGTAAAGCCTCCTTAGCTTGCGATTTGTTGGTTTAAGGACTTGTTTCACCACTTTCTGATAAGTGCCAGATAGGCAATCTACATCTTATCTGACAGATAAGAGTAAGAACTATGAAGTATGGAGTATCAGTCAGATAAGTTATGGATAGTCTATCTGGCACTTATCAGGAAGTGGTAAAGTAGCCCCTTAGTCTCCTTCGAAATGTTCAAAATATTATTGAATTTATAAATGTAGGGTATTGGAGTTACTAACTTTTATAACGAAAGTATAAATAACCCATATTATGCACCATAAGCAAAGAACTACCGTCTACCCAAGTTTTATATTTAACTTGTCAGCACAGTATACCTAATAGTAATAATCAGGAACAAACAGGATATAAGTATTTAGAAGACCTTTGTAAATGAAGGTCTAAAATATTGTCTAATTGATACGCTATCTGTCACAATGAAGTGTGTAAAATGAAGAACATTTTGTATGTCGTTCTTTTGTTTATGTATTTTGCGTAAACAATTCTGAGTCAAGACGTGTAACCCAGAAAAGGCCATAGTAGTTATAGAGGTTTACGTTATGACTAGTTTTATGTAAGCCAAAGAAATCCTGCAGTAACTATACAATATTTTTTGAAAATACGTCCTCTTAAATCAGTTTGTGACATTCATAAAAATTATTTCAGTAGATCAAAGCCTACTTGATACAAACAAACAAACCTTTCTTCCATATCAGTAAAGATAGTCCTTTTCCAGTATGCTCGCGCTATAACATTAACAATATAATATTTAATTATAATTATTATAACACGTGTACCAAAAGAGTTTGAGGAGTCATGATCGAAAGCAATCACCATAATGTTTCATACAGTCGAATTAGTAGTGGTTATCTAAATAATCCAAATGGGAACAACCCATATTAAATGGGAGGTTTTATTAATTGGCCAAAGGATAACTGACAGGCAATCTAGCATGTAGGTCTATTTAGAGTTTTCAAGGTCCCTTCCTTATTAAGCCTCATAAAAAATCTAAATAGTATTCGTTGCCTTGCGCCCGAACTATTTGTAAAAACTAGCCCTCTAAGTAATAAAGATTATTATGTATACAGCCTGAAGATGTTCATTTTTTTTTTGTCGTCACAAATAACAGCTGTTCTTTATCCCTTCCCACGACTAAAAATTTACCACATCTTAATCGGTTCAGCGGTATATGTATGAAGTTAAGTACCCCGCAAACGATCAAATTTGTTTGACAAACATGTTTGATGTAATTTACGTTTTCATCAAACAGCGGCGCAGACGATCAAATGTGCATCAAACAAGTTTGTCAAACAATTAGCTAGAATCGATTTGAGATCATGCGATTTTGTTTGACAAACACAGCGGAACACGTTCAAACACGTTTGTGAAACGCTACACAAATCCAAATTTTCTTCAAACAGGTCAAACACGTAGTTTGTTTGACAAACGCTTCAAACAAAGCTGTACACTATCAAACTGTTTTACAATCACGTAAAATTTGACAAACAATTTGATCGTCTGCGGGGTACTTAAGGATGTTGACAGACAGATGTAGTGAGGTGGGATTTCTTCGGCACCAAATTCTCGTTTATTTGCTTTGTTATTTGATCCGTGTGAAAATAATGAACAAATTAATGAAAATGATTTCTTTATAGATCCAGGACCCGCGGCATGATCTCTAACCAAAGCCAAGTCAGTAAGCGGTAAATCTGGGATCAGAACTAGTGCTTGTCTCTAGTTGTAATTACATTTTCAGGTGCAAAAAGAAACCAAATGATGTGGCACTACTGAAGACGTTGAGACAACTGACTTGGAGCAACGAGATCCGACCGGCCTGTCTGCCGCAACCGCTGGCTTCGGATTTTAGTGGCACTATGGCGACAGTTGCTGGGTGGGGTTTCACTAATGAAGATAGGGGTGTAGGTAAGATCATTTTGAGTATTGAATGAAATCTGGGTCTGTTTTACGGAGGAATCCAAACCAATCAAAATTACTCACTAGCCATAGAAAAGTAGAACACTACAGTTAATGCAGGAAACTAGATGCCGGCTACTCCATTAAACAAAAAATTACTCTCAATTCCTGCAAAGTAATATACAAAACATCAAAATTGATTCAACTATTTAAGCATGAACAGATAACAAACATACTTTCACAAACATTAGCATGGATACCATGACACATCGTCAATTACAGCATGTATTATTCATGCCAATCGATCATATTTCAGGGGCAAGGCCGAACATCTTACAGAAGGCCGAGGTGTTGGTCGTGGCCAACGACGAGTGCAACACCTGGTACGAGTCCAAGGGCAGCAAGGTCAAAGTCATTGCCACGCAGATGTGTGCGGGCCATGAGGAAGGAGGACGAGACTCTTGCTGGGTAGGTGAAATAGAAATGTTAAAGATAAAGACCAATTATTCATATCCCGTAGAAAAAGTAAGGTAGACGAATAGGAGATTTAGAAGAGGATAAGATATCAAATATAATTTATTATATTCTAAAAGAAAAATATTGAACTTCTGTGAAAAGAGTTAAAAGCAGTGAGGTAGATGTAGATTTGAAAAAATTAATACATAAAGGACAAACAATAGATTATATTAACCTGATGAAATGTACTGATGTGAAAAGCTTTTAAATTTTAATAATATTAAATTTTAACAATTTGTTAAAAACGGTACTTCCGTTTTTTACATTTAGCTTAACCTTGACCGTGGCAAAGTGAAACTAACGTAACTGACAAAGTTGCGTCACTATCTGATGAGTAAGTTGTCAGGGCATACAAATAGAGGATCGCATACCCGCATAATGTTCTGCTCAATGAAATTGTTAAGAATTATGAGGGAATTTCTGCATATTTTATTGATGGATATTGAAGGATCTCTATGCAGTATTCTTCCTATGAATTAGATAAACAAGGATATATTGTCATTATATTGTAATTAAAATATACGGGCACTGGCCTACACATTGAATCTCCTGTATGCCAGAATCAACAGGATTCTCAACACGATATTATATTAATCCTTCGGTCGTGGATTCATGGAAATCTATTTTATTCTATTGTGTCTCGCTCACTGGTGAGCTTATGGGGCTTGATGGGTTAAACCGATCAATTCAACAATTTCAATAAAATCGGAAATAGCATTTTTGATGTTGATCGTCACAATTTTAACTCCTACACTTAGAATCCTAAGAAGAGTAAGATAAAGTTAATCCTAAGTAGGTCATTATTGTTATTTAAAGTAATTATGGCCCGGGAGCCAGGTAAATTTTTGGTCAATGATTTCCTCCCGGGCGAAACTTCGTAAAATGCATAAGGGACTTATTCTATGAATACTAGCGAGCGTCAGCTGCGACTCCGTGGGTGGGGTGGGCAGTGGCAGCCTCCCAAAGATGAAGAAAAAAAAAATTCAGTCATTTCCTCTCATTTGAAAATTCATCAGAGTATAGTTTGTTGTATTTTGAAAGAAATACATAGTCAGCTGACCATAACACGGTGGATTATACGTCAGCTGGGTCCTTGAACATGAAAAAAAAATTTTTTTTTCAATGTTTTCCTCTCAGCTAAAAAAATACCTGGTGATCGTTCATATGCTACTATGAATGAAAATTAATATCAGCTTGCTGTATCTCAGTGGAAAGTTTGTCAGCTGGTTCCTTGAAAGTTGTAACGCAACAGCATCTATGATCTACTGAAACTTATCAGCTGACGACTTTTCCCGAAAAAGAGATTGAAAATAATTAATTTTTATTACTTCTAACAAAAGTTTACTAACTGAAAAAATATGTCACAATAAATTATTCAATACTTAAATAATTTACTCATACCAGCATTTTCTCCAATATTAAACTTTATATTTGCTACCAAAACTCAAATTAAACATACCGCCAAATAACATAAGAAATGTTATTTCCTCCCTTGATTAATCCTTCATTCATTCATTAAATCCTTTCATTAATCAGAGTATTGTTGAAATACTCTTGTAGACAAAAAAAAAATCAGCTAGCTGTAAGTCAAGGCAAAAGTCGTCAGGTGATAAGTTTCAGTAGGTCATAGATGCTGTTGCGTTACAACTTTCAAGGAACCAGCCAACAAAATTTCCACTGAGATACAGCAAGCTGACATTAATTTTCATTCATAGTAGCATATAAACGATCACCAGGTAAATTTTTAGCTGAGAGGAAATCATTGAAAAAAAAATTTTTTTTTTTCATCTTTAAGGAGCCAGCTGACGTATAATCCACCGTGTTATGATCAGCTGACTATGTTTTTTTTCAAAATACTACATAAACTTGACTCTGATGAATTTTCAAATGAGAGGAAATGACTGAAAAAAAATTTTTTCCTTCATCTTTGGGAGGCTGCCACTGCCCAACCCACCAACGGAGTCGCAGCTGACGGTCACTAGTATTTATAGTATAAGTCCCTTATTCATTTTACGAAGTTTCGGTTGGAAGGGACTTGGTCATGAAAATCTGTCACTGGCCCCAGGTCTATTACTAACTTTGTTATTATTTGAAGCTCAGCTTTACCATTAGTACTTGAAAATTATAAGATTAGGTCTACGTTGATTATGGAACATTAGATAAGATTAAACAATTATGGTTGAAGTGGGTTTCCGGCTTTTGTGTTTTATCATTAACCTTCAATTAAGTACTTCAAGTGTTACTTTGAGTTCAATATTAAACAACATTTGTACCCTAAGTGCATATTGTGGAGAGAAATATGTTTACATACTTAATTGAAATATCACACTATTGTTCATTATTATCACGTTTGTAAAGATTAATTATATATTTATTCTAATTGTGGCGTTAATAGTGTCTAAGTAATGTCTAGACATAATTATGTCTGTCTGGATAAGTCAATCTTATAGAATATATTAAATAATGTTATAGAATATATTAAATATTTAATTAAAGCTTATTTAGCTTATTTAGATAGGACATCTATGAGACACCTCTCTAAGAATTCCTTAAAATAATTCTAATTTTAATCATTCATCAGCAACATTGAAGTGTAAAGAAGCTAATAATACTTTTTTATTTTCAGGCTGACAGTGGTGGTCCTCTCATGATCAAGGAAAATGAAGGGCGATCCATGGTGGTAGGAGTGGTGTCAACCGGCAGTGGGTGTGCACGAGCGAGGATGCCCGGTATCTACACCAGGGTCTCCAGATTCACAGAGTGGATCGTATCCAGTGTGAACGCTGATAAGTCCAGAGCTAGTCTAAGTTGGTTTTCAGGAAGAAAGTAGTAGGAATTAATTATACTTAGGTAGGAATACTAAAATTGAGAAGAAATTGTTAAGTTTTTAAAATTCATTGTGATGCTTATCCGCCTGTTTTTCGTTTTGAAAACGATTTAAACGTTTTTTAACTTTAGCCAAAATAAAACTATACTTATTTTGTTATAAGAATGCAACATGGTACCTAGGTTAGGAGAGGTAATTAACTGTGATAATAATTTTAATTAATTTATTAGTAGTTAATAAAGTAATTATTTAATCAAAAGTTATTTTTTTTTTCCGTGCAGTATCTGTCGAAGCTCCTTTTACTATCTTCTATAACGCCATACAATTTCTGTCCGGATGTTTCATCTTTATCGTCAACAAGGGCTGCCAGGGCTGCTTTGATTGCTTCATTTGCTTTGACTGCTAAGGGCTTAATATCTTCTAGTGATTTAGGAAGTCCATCCTTGTTAGCCTTCTTTGCTTTCAAAATTAAAGCTGAATGTAGTTCATGATGAAGTACAGCACTATACAAGCTAAGTCTGGCATTGCCTGGATCTAAAGTATTTGTTATCTTTATTAAATCTTCGCACATGTTTATTTTCTTGTCCAAAGTCTCTTCAGACATATAGCTGGGTTGCCTCCCGTAAAGTTGTACCAGCGAATGTTTGATTGAATACAAATGATAATGATTCGGATGAAGAAAAGTGGAAAGACGGCACATAAGATTTTCCAGCGTCGTAACTGAGTTGCCCATCATCTGTACATTATCAACTTCATCTTGCATTTGAGATATCAGCATGCTGACTTGAGAGTTACCGACTTTAATGGGACACATGCTACATGCCCAATCGGTTTCATCATCCAAGGGATCTTCTGGCAGATGGATTCCTGCGCAAGGTCCGTTTTCATCACCGATGCATCTCATAGCACTCAAATACGTTCCCAATTCTGTCGGGTCGCTGCATCTTTCACATTTACACGAGAAATATTTCGTGTCTTTCAAATGCTGTCTTCTAGCTAGTGTACCCCATAATGCATGACTGTACATCGTCTTTATATGCTGTCCACTTTGGATAGGCAGAACAGCTTTGACTGTTATATTGTAAAGTTCATTCTTATTCTTTGTTGACACGTTGAACGTATGCTTAGTATTTGGCACACAGCTATGTTCCAGCAAACTGGTCTCGGAAAATAGAGCATTAAGTTCTGAACCAGAGGGTAGACGTATTTCTAGTGCATTAGTATCCATGATACCACATATTTTATGTAGAATTTCCTTAGAAGTGTCTGTGAAGTATTTGTTTCTCGTTTCATTGCTGAGTTTTTCAATGAAGTTGTTGATTAAGTACTCCACTATAAATTCATTAGCCTCACTGGAACAAACAAAAGAGAGTTAATTACGTAATTGTTCAGTAAGCAAATTCTTACTTTGATGAACTTTTCCGGCTCATCTTCAAGTTATTTTAGGCCCAAAACTTTTTAATTTCATGATACTAGCTCCTTAAACTTCTTAAATAAATTAAAATACTTAGTTAACTTGTCAAAAATCACAATTACTGCGAATTTTGTCGTTTAATAATTATTATAGGAGCTTTCAAGCGGGAAATAATATCTGATTTCTAATAATAATAATAATATATAAAATCTCCAAATCGACTGAATAAATGCACCATTTGCTGGCTTATACGGTACACCGATACTTCTGTCGTGTATCAACTGAAAATTAATTAATTGCGTACCGTTGTGGGAACCGTACATTATTATCTTCCGTATGGCCTTTTCCGGGACTAAATGATTAATCGTTATACCAAAATTCTAAATTGGCTCCGCCGTTTAAGCATCAAGAGGACTAACAAACACACTTTTGCATTCCTATAACGAGTAGTATTGAATTGTTATAACAAAGTGACATACTCATATGCTTCGGTTCCTGGCAGTCTGCACTCCATGTGCGACTGCAGCTCCATCAGCTTCTGCCACTTCTCCGGCTCCGACTTCTGCAGCAGCAGGCACCGGAGTGGAAGCAGGGCATCGTGCCTGGAAGTTTCAATAATAAGTTTTAATAATAAGAGAGTTATCGATATATTATCTGCCATCAGAGGGACAGTAGAGTCTTTACTACCTACCCTGTAAGCCTATGCGCGCACGGGCAACTTAGTTGCTCGGCGATTTATTTTTCTCTTACGAAAAATAAATAAAAAACTCGAAAAATAGAATATTGGGTGCATCCATTATGGAGTGATCGGCTGATTCTCGGGAAATTTCATACTATGTATATGAAATTTAGAGCATACCCAAAGACTTGATCGAGAGACAATAAATCGCCGAGCAACTAAGTTGCCGGTGCGCGCACCACCTTAACGATCAAATTTGTTTGACAAACTTGTGTGAATCAAACAGCAGCGCAGACGAATAAATGTGCATCATACAAGTTTGTCAAAAAATTTGCTAGAATCGGTTTGAGATCATGAGAGCTTGTTTGGCAAATACAGCGGAACACGTTCAAACACGATTGTCAAACGCTACGCCAATCCAAATTTTATTCAAGCAGCTCAAACACGTAGATTGTTTGACAAACGCTTCAAACAAAGCTGTACTGCACTATCAAATTGTTTGACAAACACGTAAAGTTTGACAAACAATTTGATCGTTTACAGGGTACTTTTCATGTCAAATTTCATGTCAGACAGATATAATATGACAGCTATATCGTGACATGTGGAAGCTTCGTGACATATGACTGCTGTTTGACACGACAATTGATACGATAGACCCTACAGTTACATACCAAACATCCTTCATAGCAACGTGACGCGCCGCAAGTCGCGATGCATCTTTTAATGAGCCATTCAAAAATACTTTATTTACTACACAAGAAGATACAAATTGACAGACTTGCCGCTATGAGCTACCTGTTCCAAAGAATGCCACGACGACGCGACGTTGCAAAGTAAATTAAATTTTATTTCACAAGTGTGTTTCCTGTGAAATTTTAAATTTTATAACTTTTTCCTTGATCTCAACAAAATTCAACCCTCAGGCGCCAAAACATTTTTGAGAAAACAATTTGCTATTTCCCAAGAAAAAAAAAAACAATTACTTACTCAATAATAATTTATGTAGTCATAATTCAAATCCAAATTCCGGAATCATGGGTTAAGCACCGGTCTGTCGAAGCGGGAGGGTCGTTTTTATAGCGGGGTAACAGTTACAACTTCCTAATAATTCATTTAATATCCCTTCCGAGACAAAACCTTTGCAGGGGTCCACGAATTGCGCAGTGTTTAAAGGGATGGGCTTAGACAAAGCTCACCGAATTCCATCTAGTGAAAACTCTTGTGTTTTGTTCGAGAAATAGTAATGTGTATTGTGTAGGTATCCTAATATACAAGGTGTAAGAAAACTAAGTGATAATACTTCAGGGTATGTACGTGTCCCCCCGATGGTTGCACGCCTTGTCGTGGCGGTGGGGCTCTAGTAACCGCGGCTTGGACAACCGCGGTGAAGCAAAGAGGCAACCAGGGCCGGCCGGTGTCGCCGCCTGGCCCGAGGAGGGCGCTTCCAGCGGACTGGAGGAGTCCGCTGCGGATGCGCACCGAGGTGGGGCCGCAGAGGAAGAGGCAAGTAGGTATTACGGTGCGCCGCTTGCCCTATCCTCTGCGGCCGAGGACGGATCGCGGGGGGGAGAGGCATTGTGGTAGGTTGCCGCTCTCCCTACCCCCCTGCGAGCTGGCGGGGCCGTTCTGTTTGAACGGCATTGGTGGGGCCGCAGAGGAGGAGGCAAGTAGGTATTACGGTGCGCCGCTTGCCCTATCCTCTGCGGCCGAGGTGTGGTCGGTGGCAGAGCCAAAGACCTGATCTGCCACATGGCCTCCAAGTAGCAAACTCGGGGGGCGTCTGCTACAGCCCTGGTGGGGGCCGAGGAGGAGGGCGCACGTGTTGTGCGCCCATCGTTGAGTCTTCGGGCCGCTGGCGGGGTCACGGATATGTGTATCGTCCCCGTGGCCCCGTCAAAAGTTTTTCGTGGCCCCGTCGGTTTTAGTGGGTATACCGTGGTCTAGCTAAGGGAGTCCCACATCACCGCTCGGGTCGCCCCCTGCGCCTGGGTGGTATGCGTAATGCATTTCCCCCTCCGGAAAAAAAAGGGTATGTACGTGTTCCTTATAGAGAGGTAATTTTTAAAGAAGTACCATATTTTCTTACTAAATCTTACGTGAAAATATGTGGGAATGAGTGTAGACTTGTAGAGTCGAATCTCAGGATATCTCAACGTAAAGAGAGTTAGGACTTAGGGTTCAAAAAATCGTCAAAAACTTCTCGCGCAATTTATAGAAATTCTCTAAACTTTTACATACTTTTGAACTTGAAGAGAATACTTACATACTTTTATTTCCCACTATTGGAGATTTATCATTCAGCATACTTACCTGTAAAAGTGAGGTGAAATAATGAAGGCAAAATTAGTGCAGAATAGTTTCAGCAGCTACTTAATACTGTTGCCAAAGTTTTAAACACTACCTGAAACTTTTGCTTATAAATTATTATTATAGACTTAAAAATGTCTAGACCAGCCACGAGGTATTCATGATACTTTGTACACGTAAAAATGTATGTTTATATGATTTTATTGAGCAATCCTATCTCCAAAGTTTAGACTCTTGCCCCTTGACACAGTAGACTGTATGCCATAAAGTAGCATTTTATTAGATTTTTGTCGGTCGGAGTTAGCCGTGGAACGCGACTGTACCTACCTTTAGTTTATCTCTACAGTGTTTCTATTCTTTCGCATTTCTACTGTGGCCATGCTAAAGGGGCAGGTACCTAATCTTTAGGACTAGAGGATTAGGCTAAGGTCGGTGCAGAGGGCGCTACTAGCACATGCAGTAAATATTCCGACCAAAATCCGACATGTCATATCAGAATATTGACAGAAACGTTGTCAAACGTCGAATAAAACTTTTTGTTTACGGTCTATGCTGGTGCTGCCCCTAGCGCGAAAATTTAACAGTTATCATATTTTGAAATATTGTGATGATGTACCTATGAGATTTCTTATATTATGTCCATGATCCTATCCTATATTTTTCTAGCTCTACTCCACGTTGTTCACTACCAGCTTGCTATGAATCTCTCAAAGGACTTCCCTAACTTTGCCAGAATAATGGAAAATGGTACAATAATGTACTATCAGAGGACGTTTCGAAAAAGTCGTTTTCTATTTAATCCATTATATTATGTCCATGATCCTATCCTATCTTTTTCTAGCTCTACTCCACGTTGTTCACTACCAGCTTGCTATTAATCTCTCTAAGGACTTCCCTAACTTTGCCAGAATAATGGAAAATGGTACAATAATGTACTATCAGAGGACGTTTCGAAAAAGTCGTTTTCTATTTAATCCATCTGAATCCCCATCGCCGAATTCTAAGAACTCATCTGTTGACTCTCTCTCGCCTGTCGTGTCGGTCTTCCCTCCTACTGGGGAGACTAAACTAGGAATTGAGAGTATTGTGTACTGCGCATCAACTCGGGCACTACAAAATGACTCCTGGGTAATTAGTCTGGTTTCATTGAAATCAGCCACCGTCACCGAAACCGTTATGTAGGTGTTATCATTATGAGGATACTTAGTCTAGTAGTCCGCCATATTGTCGAGCACGCAGTCAGGGCGCGCGCTCAACACATCGCACTCTCGAGCTTGGTGTCGCGACACCCTCAGGCTGCCAGGAGGTAATATTGGCATGATGATACCTGTAGTAGTCCGCCATATTGTCGAGCACGCAGTCAGGGCGCGCGCTCAACACGTCGCACTCTCGAGCGTGGTGCCGCGGGTCTTTGAGTCCGGGGCAGCTGCCGGAGCAGATCGGCCAGCCACATCTGAAACAAGCAGTAACAAGAGCTTTTTTTTAAACGGGCTTTGGCCCACCACACATTCCCACCACTGTATCTCCTGTGTCGCCAGGATCGACAACGGTATCCAACCACGAAAACCCTTTGATATGATCTCAGGGAGCCCGAGGGACATGCTAAAGCTGTCTTGGGACCCGCAACGAATTTAATCAGAAGAAGATAGGAGGAGTAGGAAGTGTACAGTTTCCCTCCCCATAAATAGCGGGAGACAGCACAAAGTTGCAATGACCGAAAGTCAAAGAACTAAAGGGATAGCACCACGGGAATAATTAATATTAATTATGACTACTAAGCTAGATCTAAGTTAATGTTGGGATTTGTTGTGTTACACTGTTTCCAGTAATAATTATGACAAAAACGCTTAAAGGCACGGAAGTTCCTTGCGTTGTCCACGAGATCATCGTAATATGGGACTTCAGATTTGCAAAGTATGTTGTTAAGCATTATAGATCTTTCGTTTTGCCAGAGGTTACACTCCCAGAGAACATGATGGGCGGTTTGTTCGAATATGTTGCCTTCGGTCGAGCACTCGCACATGGGTGATTCTACTAGTTTAAATCCATAGAGTTTGGCTTTAAAATTACCATGACCGGTCAGGAATTGAGATACGCAATGATCAATATCCATCCAGTGTTTGGATAGCCGTTGACGTATATCTGGAAAAAAGTTATAAAGGTGGCGACCTTTTGTGGAGTTATCCCAACGAGTTTGCCATTCGGACATTAGGTAACGTACTGAATCATCTAAGGGTTCAAACAATCTAGCTATTTTTGGTTTATCGCGAGCGTTTAAAAAGTCCGGGCTAGTAATGTTTTTATTGTGGTAGTACATAGTCGCACGACGCTGTATTTCAAGGTCTACGGGTAAAACTCCGGCTAGTACGGGTAAAGCTTCGGTACTTGTGGTTCTGTAAGCTTTACACAGGAAAATGAGAGCAATACGTTGGCTTTGTAATAATTTGCGACGAGCCGCACCAATAGTTGCTCGGTCGGCCCACACGGGAGCCCCGTAGCATAAAGTACCTAGGAATGTCGCTGAGTAAATTAGTTGGAGAGTTTTAAATGAGAGACCCCATGTTGAAGTGGAAATTTTGGTAAATGAATAAAAGTTACGTTTAGCTTTTTCACCGGTCTGAATTATATGATCTAAAAACGAAAATTTATTTTCTAAGTAAAGCCCGAGATAACAGAGCGACTGCTTGCGTTTGACGTTAACATTATTAAATTAACAAGAGCTTGAAAATGGAGCTTATGAAGCTTAGTAAAAGGGTAGATAATCTTATGCCCGCTTTTACCAACCGGCCCCTGACGCTTAAAGCGTCTCCCAGACAGACGCAGCCGGCGGTGGCGGTCAGTTGGATGATTTGAGAGTTATAGGAACGACACAGACACACGCGGCCACGCGGCCAAGTCATCCAACTGACCGCCACCGCCACCGCAGGCCGCGTCTGTCTGGGAGACGCTTTAAGGCCCGTATTTTTGGTCAGTACTCAAGATGATTCTCGGTCTCAAGACACAGTTCAGGCTCTGTGATTGGTTGGCTATCAAAATTTGGACCAATCACAGAGCCGAACTGCATCTTGAGACCGGGTCGCATCTTAAGTACTGACCAAAAATACGGGCCTAAATCTCCTAGTAAGTGTACGGTGGGTTAAGATTTTACCAAAGCTTATAATAATAATGTTGCATAAAATCCATATCGTCTAAGAACTTAGACGACACATAAGTTTTGTTCAAGACCCATTTTCTTATGAGATAAATAATTAATATGACTAAGTAAAAAATACCGCGTCTAGGGTTGGTGAAAACCGACTGCATCTCAAACTAATATTTTAAATAAGTAACTAATATCATGTTGTCTTATACAAGATGTTTGTGTAAACACTGTTGTTCTTGAAACCATCAAATGAGCCCGTCAAAATAAACAACTTTTTCTATGAGAACAACGCTGGGAATTAAAAAAATCTGTCTTCATACCCATACAAATTTCCGATTCGGGCATCCGTATGGGTATGAAGACGGCATTTTTTTTGAGTTCCCAGCATTGTTCTCATAGAAAAAGTTGTTCATTTTGACGGGCTCATTTGATGGTTTCAAGAATAACGGTGTTTACACAAACACACTGTATACTTAAACATTTTTTTCAACTATGTGGGTTCTAAGTATACGTTCCAGTAACGGCGAACGTAGACCCATGGTCTACATCACCTTTACGTTATTTAAGGCCGTCAAATGTCAAAGTTTCAATACCTAGCACATCTCTCCCCCACGTCCGTGAACACAGGCTTGTAGCAGCCCACACAGGGCATCGATGCCTCCGGATCCGGCATGCCCTTGGGTCCGAAGATCAGCGGACTCTCAGTCAGGGCCACATCCCCAGGTTTTAGGTCCCTGGTCGCTGACAGGTAGCGACCGAAGTCGTCGGAGTGTTCTACCTGTAAAATAAAGATGTGACCTCCTATATTTACACATAAATAATTGAAAATATAATGTTAGTAACGAAGATAATAACATAAATACAAGGTCTCTTTTTCTTTGTCTGGCACATTAGAATAGTCACTTGATAGACTAAGACAAAAAAACAGCATACTTAAGGTTTATAAGGAAAATAATTTTAGTTTTTAATATTTTAGTTTCAAAAGCGTCATCTTGTGATGAATAGGAAATATTGTATCAACATGTTTGTAGTTTGGTTACATGTTTACAAGTTAGTTAACTGCATCATGCTCATTGCTCGTTGCCTATCGTTTTAGTTCAGATGTAATTGTACAGATGGCGCTTATACGATTTTCATGTGCGTCTTAACCCTTTTACCGCCGAGCCGTTAAAGGATTAACCCTTTAACAGTGATCGTATTATAAAAATATTTTTTATATAACGTGATTTGGCTCATTATTATAACTAAGTATTTTAAATTATATTCGCACCTTGTATGGTAAATTCGTAACTGGACCCATTATACTGAAAAAGAAAATGATAATATTAAGTACGAAGTGCAAATTAATTACCATAGTGAATAATAAATAAATAAAATAAATCTACAAATATACACTCATAATTTAATTGTGTAAGTACAAATATAATATTTTAATTAGCATTTTATTCTTACAACTTGTGTCACCTTCAGTGCATTACTCCATAATATTATTATTATTATAATGTGTCAGAGTGCATATTCAATCTCGCGCTAAAATTATCCAAGTATTTTAAGAGTGGTGGAATATAGCACACATTTAACAAAACATCGACTGTATGATTTTAAAGACTACTTAGTTTAAAAATGGTTTAAAATGTGGGGCTTAAAATAAAGGAATGCCTAATAAATAATATAATAAAAAAAACAAATTCAATGGTTTGCACGTGTACCTATGTATTATATTTCTCTATGGTTGCACTTTAAGTACTAAAAATAATAATTATCTTGTCAAGTACTGTAGCTGGTGAAATTCGATCAGCTCTTTCAATAAGTAGGTACGTCTTATTATTTCCAAATTCTAAATTCAAATATAAATAAAAATCTTCAAAATAGCTCACCTGAGACTTGTTTCCAATTTTCACAGATCCAAAAATCTTATTTCAATGAATTTAATAATTAAGGCATTAACTTGTAACAATAATTGTGATTTTTCATTCAACTCCAACAAAACCATGTGCGCGGGAGCATGGTTATTTCAGACTGCCGGCATTCTGGCTTACTCAACTCTTGCAGATGTAAAAATAAACTCAAATTCTACTGATGAAAGTTGCACTAAATTCTAATTTTGGTTCCGTATTAAAATTACAAAATATTAAGTAAACGTGTGATCGGAGTTAGAAGCAATAATTAATTAAGTAATTAAAATATCAGTGTGCTGTTTAAAATAAAAGATTCAAATTACACATGAGACAAACAGCAATTAAAAGTAACAAATTATTATTACATTATAATAGATAACTAGCTATATGACCGAGCTTTGCTCTGTATTCGATAGAACACGAATAAAATGACATTTTCTAAAAATGATTCCTAGCTAGATCGATTTATTGCCCCCGAAACCCCCTATATAGGTACTAAATTTCATGAAAATCGTTGGAGCCGATTCCGAGATTCCAATTAAAAACAACAAATACATTTATATATATTATACAAGAATTGCTCGTTTAAAGATATAAGATTTGAATTTTCTTTTTCTTGGTACTTAACTACTCACATAATTTTATCTAAGTACATAAATACAAAAAATTAGAAAACAAAAATTCTTATTAGATGATACAATAATTATTAATTATTATTATTGAGCACGAATAAGCCAACGCCGAACAAAATTCAGCTTAAAATTACGCGATGCGATAACGCAGCATTTTGGGAGTGTACGTGGTTTTCCAGACGACCTGTCTGAATTTTTCATTCCATAAATAAAATAAATGAAACATTCGTTAAATCGTTATATTAATCGTCCGCCTGTCTACTATCACTGATTTATTAGCGACTAGTACTGTTGTAATTTTTCATTTCTTTGGCACAAGTTCAAAACCTTTTATGCCTCCATGTGTCTATTTCAAACGAGTTTTGTATTGGTTCGGACACGGGACACACGTATTTTATGATCGGTGGTAACCATGGAGTTCTATATGAAACGTGAGATTCCTGTGTGTGACGTTTGTCAGGAGCCAGCCAACCAGACTTGTGGAGGATGTAAGCTGGTGTACTACTGCTCCAAAGCTCACCAGAAGATCGGCTGGCGGGAAGGCCATAAGTTCAACTGCCGAGCCTTCAAAGTACAGTACTCGGACAGTTTTGGAAGACACATGGTAGCGACCAGAGACATTAAGCAAGGAGAGATCATCCTCAATGAGAAACCTGCAGTGATTGGACCAAAGATCTCCTGTACACCGCAGTGTCTGACGTGTGGTAAGAAGCTGACTCCAATGCAAGTCGGAAACACGCTAGATTTCTACAAATGTTCCCTGTGCAACTGGCCCATGTGTGACTCCGTTTGCGAACAATCAGAGGTCCACAGGGAGCAGGAGTGCAAGATTATGACGAAAAGAAAATATAAATGTGACATAAAATACGAGAGACCAGACAAACTGGAGGCAGCATACTGTGTTATAGCACCGCTTCGAGTGATGCTGCTGAAAGAAACTAATCCAAAACAATTTGAAAATGTCATGAACCTGGAAACACATTTGGAGGACAGGATAAACACACCTCTTTATTTGGTCTTAAAGGCTAATCTCGTTACGTTTATTGTTCAAGTGCTCGAATTGCCGTTTACAGAAGAAACTATTTTGAAAGTTGCATCTATATTCGATACGAATTCGTTCGATGTGCGATCGCACGACGGATGCAAAAGGTTGCGTGCTATTTATGTCACTGCATCAATGATGAACCATAACTGTAGGCCCAATACGAGACATATTTATCTGGGTGATGATCACATATTGGCTTTGATAGCGACCGTGCCGATTGCCAAAGGTGAAATGATTACAGCGACTTACACGAATTCCTTGTGGGGGACTCTCGATAGGCGAAGATATTTGAGGACAATGAAATGCTTTGATTGTGAATGTGAAAGATGCGCCGATCCTACAGAATTTGGAACTTATTTGGGAAATATATTCTGTTCGTTGTGTAATAGTCCCTGTAAAGTTGACACTACAACTCGAGGTGCGATGTTGGTATCCACAAATCCATTTGACGAATCTGCTCCATGGAAATGTGAAAAGTGTAGTCATATCATCCAAGGCCGCCAAATGGTTTGGGGTAATAATGCACTCAAAGATGAGCTCAATAAACTAAATAAGACCGGACCCAAATATCTTGAAGAGTTTTTGGACAAGTACAAAGAAACGCTTCATCCAACAAACCATTTGGTGGTACAAGCTAAGATGGGCTTGATGCAGATTTATGGAAATTATAAAGGATACACCTTAGCAGGTAAATATTAGTTTCTTAGCAAACCCCTTCCATATTATAAGTACAGACGTAATTAACAATGTTTTATTTTTGTGTTTGTCTGTCTTAATTTCATTGATAACTAGCTATTTGACCGAGCTTTGCTCGGTATTCGATAAAACATGAATAAAATAACATTTTCTAAAAATGATTCCTAGCTAGATCGATTTATCGCCTCTGAAACCCCCTATATACTAAATTTCATAAAAATCGTTGGAGCCGATTCCCAGATTCAAATTATATACAAGAGTTGCTCGTTTAAAGATATAAGATATATAAGATACGCAAAGAGAAAGCCAAAATATAGCTAGAACGTAACAGTGTAAATTTTAATATAAGTAGAGAGGTACTTGTATATCTCCATTCTCCAATCAATAAAATCAATAAAACATGTAAGTATGTTAAATTCCTATATTTCTTTTTACAGAAATGTCTGATCATCTAATAAAGCGTAAAATTGACCTATGCCATGGACTTTTGGAGGTGGCGGATATAATAGAGCCAGGCTGGTCGAGGTTCCGTGGCACAATATTACTAGAACTGCAGTCAGCATTAGTTGTTCAGACTAAGAGAGAATACGAGGCTGGAATATTAACAAAGGCGGGAGCACAAGTAAGTAATAATAATAATAATAATTTAATAATAATAATTTATTGAAACAACAATACATACATCTGTTACAAAATATTTTTACAGGTACATTATATTATTTAAGATTACAATAGATTATGTTGGTATATAAGTACAATTAGGTACTGATAATAATATTATTGTAGAGGAAATCTATAAGTCCACGTATTAAGAAAATATTGTTCATTTGTTTGCGTTGATTATATGAATAAGCTCTGAAATTAGAAACAGAACATAGGATACATTTGTCGGGAAAAAATGTAATATTACCATGGCATGCGATGCCACTTCTATTATAGATAAAAATCACACTGAATTCAGTGACTATGCCTTTTTATTTGAATATCGTGACGATAAATCAAAAATAAATATTCACAATCTAAATATTTCTGAATTTCAGGATCAGCTTATGCAAAGTATGGACCTGCTGCAGGAAGCAGTTAACATTCTCCGAGTAGAACCGCACATGAAAGACACCCTAGAAATTAAAGTTAAAGAACTAACTTCATTATTAGGTAGTACGAGTGAATCTACTGTAGATTTGTGAGGACTTAGAAATGAAAGTAAAATTTCTGTAAACACTTTGTATTTTGCATGTACTTATTAATAAACTGTTTACTGTAAGACTTAACGTATAACATTCTGTGTTGTTCCTTAATTAGATTATGATGCTACATAAATTCTCAAGATATATATGAAAAATAATGGCTAGTTTACTAAAAAATCAGTACAAGTACTAGCTAACAATAGAACTACGCTAATACTGAAACTATACTAGTTTCAGTTGCTATATTTTTGATGCATATCTTATAATGTTAATAATACTTTTACTTTTTATTTTATTTGATTACCTAGTACTTACAACAATACTTAATTTCTTAAAGTTACGATTTATATTTTAACTTATTTAAATAACTAAGATAGTATTGGTTGTATTATTAACATTTTATGTTGCTGATGTAGCTGTTACACAATATAGATTAGCTTAAAGGTCATTTACTTTTGGAATCATCCCAAAATATTATATTTGTTCCATTTTTAGAGGAGTCAATTTTGTAGGCTTAGTTAACTCATCCTTAGGAACACTAAGCTCTACCGTATGTTTGTTTATTTGTAGAATATTCTTCAGTGCCCGAGATATCTTGCGATTTGCTTTGAGGTTTTTGTCTATTACAAATATCCTTTCTTCATTGTTCTGATCAGCCATATTATGTTTCTTTTGGATCTGGAATGGAAAACTTATCACGTTTAATTTTATTTAAAAAAAATAATACATGATACATCTCATACCCTAAAATAAAACATTGTTGTATGTTATACCATCACATTTAAACAGGAGAAGCATTAGATGCAAATATTTAATATAGCTAACCTTTACAATCTACATAATGATAAATAAGATTAGTATCATATATACGTAGGTTACTTTTTAATTATTCAATTATTTCTACAGTAAGCAAGTTTTTTATGATTTTATTTAGGTAGTTTAATAAAATTACTAAGACAGATAAGAACAAGATGAGGAGCCAGAATTTTACCGTAGCACAAATGCAGCACCAGGCACCGAACCTAAAGCACCTGATGCCAGGAGTCCTGTCCATGGCGCGCCTGAAGCGGACGTTGGTGAAGCCGTAGATGAGTGGGTTAATGGCGCTATTCACGTACATGAGGTAGTTTGCCGTGAACCACATGATCTCATATCCACCTTCCACCTGAAAATATACGAAAGTGTTATTAATATTATGTTTTAGAAATATTTATATAAATATCACTGACGTTTATTATTAAATAATCCAGATTTTTAGGGACTGAAATATGACTACGTGACTACTCAAATGTATTCTATTGACTATTACATAACGCGATAGAAAGCTAGGAAAATTTATTGTCAAAAGGGACCATGAAATTGAGATAATTATTAATCTAACTTTTAAGATCACATCTCTTTGAAATGTGTGAAACATAAGCTTTTTACGTAGGATAAAATATTGTAAAAAAAAACACAGTACCGCATTGATCTCATTATTCAAGTTGTTCCTCCAGTACAGCATGATGGTGTACGGGATGCGGCAGACGGCGGTTGTGATTAGGACGCAGGCTGTGATGCGGAGAGCCTTGGTTCTGGCTCTGGAGACCGTCTGCCCTCCGCCACGGGACGCCAGCTCCCTAGCGCTCCATTCGAGACGCCACATTATGGTTCCATACTGGAATATGATTAGAAACAGTATAAATGTCACGGAAAAATTTTGTTTGTCGTGAAAAAAGGCTTACCTTTTTCTTAGAGCCATATTATTATAGTACTATATCTTAACAAATTCAATATTCTGATTCTAAAGGAAAGCTATGTCATTTTGCTTTTGTGCTGGAAATTAGTATATCTTGTTGAAATGTGAAGTTACTTAATCTGAAAAATTTAAAAAGCTAAATAATATACTAAACATACCGTAGCCACCATCACACCTAGAGGTATCCAAACCAGAAGAAGCAAGATGAAATGCCAATAAATGCCAAGAACTTTCAGATCTTCAACACAGAAAGACTCCAGAAAATCTAGCCATTGACGCTCCTGAAAACAAACACGCTGTTTTGGAGGAGTTCACGTACAAACACTGTCACACCAGAATTTTATATTAGATGGTATGTTAGATATTGTATATTAGATCGTATTATACCTCTAAGATAGTAAATTAATTTTTGATAACATTAAATCTGCTCGCACAAGTTTGTAATATTACAATTACTCAAATTAACATGTGCTCAAAATATTTATCCTTGCGTCTTTAACGTAATAATAAACTATGATAATAATTATGTGTACCTAATCCTTCCATATTTTGTACTTTGCAAGCTTACCATATACTGTCGTTTTATCATCCAAGGCAGAGACAAGCCAAAGGGGATGATCCATGCAGCTATGATCAGTTTCGGAGCAACAGCCTTTGTGATCCTCGCTTCAGAAGTAAGTGCTGCCGCCGCCAGTCGATCGTACGACACCATCATCACAGCTATGACACTGGCTAGGAGGAGTGTTGCTGAAAGAAATGGTTGTAGATTAGTTATATAAATACATTTTTGGAAGGGTAATATTGGTTGAATCTTTGCATATAGGTATTTTTTTGTGTAGGGAGTACAATAATTATTATCCATCAAATAAAAACAACACGGCCAAATTATAGCACATTAATAATTATCTAGAATCTAGATAATCGTTCTGTTACAAGCATGAGACCGTGTTTATTCCCTCACCTTGTAAAAACCCCTCAAAACGGCATCCGAAATTTCTCAAAACGTAGTTCTGATAGAAATCCCTGACCAGCATGAACCAGGGGCATAGTAGCAGATTCAACAGGTCTGCCAACGCCAGGTTGCCAATCAGGTAGTTGCTGGCTGTCCACAACCACTTGTTCCTGATAAGAATGGCCAGGATAACGGAGTTGAGGATGATCCCGAAGACACCAACCACGATCATGGCGGTGGACTTCAGTGCCACCTCCTTCGCGGGTTTCAAATGCCATAGGGTATTTGGGAATGGATATTCCGATGTGTCGAGCTGGAAATTTGAGCATCTTAAGCTATAGTGTACAGTCTGTATGGACTATAGAAGGTTACTTTATTTATTTATAATTTTGTGAGTGACTCTTGCAAAAATTAGTGTGTTCATGTTTTTACCTCCATTCGCGGGTCAAACGATTTTTAAAAATTAGGAATCATTTTTGCGTTTAGGACATGGGTTAGTCTTGCTTGCCAAAAAAATGGACGGTTCCCATGCAATTAACGAATCGCTTTATTTGCTACGCAACAAAATCCAGACAATATTTCTGTACTATAATTTTCAATTATAATAATATTATTATGATCTCTAAAAATCCAGAAACAAATTTGGCTGGTGGCGACCAAACAAGGTTTGGTTTTTATAAAGCAAAACACTTGCAAATCTAAAAAACTCACATCATTCAAGTAATCCGTGGTCCAGTTTGTGAAATATTTGGGTAAATCGTCGAAGTCGTTGAAGAAAGGTCTCATTTTGTCACGCCATGGGCACACAGTAGTCCATTACTATGAAAGGTTTTTTATCAGCCATGATTGATAGTGCTGGATTATGTTCGGTCAATCAAGGTTGTTAACTGATACCAGCTTTTGTTTTGTTTTTAGCTTTTTATTCGTGTGCATTATTATGTTTTTTCATCTACCCCCCTTGTCAACTACGAGTACGATGCGATGCTTTTTTAACCGACTTCCAAAAACGAGCAGGTTATTCGAAATTGGAACAGAAAGCCCAACGGCAAGAACGGCAAGTTTGTCAACTGATACTAATCAACAAAGAAATATGAACGATTAAAGAAAAAGAGAAACTGTGAAGAAGATCTAGGTACACTTTCATACCACTTCCATACTAATATTATAAATATTGTGAAAGTGAGTCTGTCTGTCCGCTGAACCAATTTTGCTGTTTGGTATGGAAATACCTTGTCCCTTGACCGGTAAAGGACATAAGATAAGTACTTTTTATATCGGAAAAATGTAGCATAGAGGAAATTGATTCCTAAGCAGTTGACCAACGTTATTTGGTCGGATCATGTCAAGTCAATGTTAATAATAATTGTGATCTGTCAGCTGGGTTTGACATAATGGGACCAAACTACATAGGCCCCCTCTGCCTAGGTATAGTACTATTACTATCATTACTTTACTCTGATAGTACTATTCTCGCGCAATAAACGGAGTTGCGAGCGTCGTCAAGTAGTACATTACGCACCTAGGGCAGGAAAATAAGAAATGTCTCAGATCACATGTAACAACAAACATGTGATCTGAGGCTTTATTATTTACTGCCCATAGTGCGTATACTCTCATCGACGGAGGCGGAAAACGGCAACATCGGTAAGCGCAGCGGGAAGAAAGTTGACGTTTTCTGCCCGGAGGTGAGAAAATAATATTTTCGGCTCGGCTTCGCCTCGGCCAACAAATACATGTGATCTGAAACATTTCTTATTTTCCTGCCCTAGGTGCGTAATGTACTATCAGATAAGTTAATTCCTACTGTAAACTTTATGTTTAGATATAATAATTTGCGTTAAAGCCTATTTTTATTATTTAATTATCTCGGTATCAGTAAATATTTCATGATTACAAAATGTAATGGTAAATGTTTTGATTTCCGGGAGATTGATTCTAGTGTACAATTGTATGGAATACATCCGGTCGGGGAAAATGAAGGCAGATGCCGTTGACGTACCGAAAAGATGGCAGGCTTCAATCTTCAAGAAACACAAAAGTCTTAAATAAGTAGGACATAACATAACACGCTTTTGACGCTTATACACCGATATAAGGCTCTCTCCTAGTCTATAGTATCTTAATAATTATACTAGGCAGATGGAGGACCTACGTAGTTTGGTAGAGCTACGTCAAACCCAGCCGACAGATCACAATTATAATTTGGTCAGATCATGTCAACATTGAATTGACATGATCTGATCGAATGACGTTGGTCTGCCAACTGCCTAGGAATCAATTTTCTCGATGGTACTATTTTTATCGTACTTTGACAAACTTTTAAATTTAAACGTTCTTATAAGAAGAGGAGCGCCATCTGTCCTTACAACCTATAACTAAGATGCCGGCATCAACAGGAGACTTACAAAACTCATCTCAATATCTGCTGCTATGTTATTAGAATCTTTTTATAGATGGCGCTTTTATAGAACGGCAAAAGTTAAATTTCCTGAAAAGAAAAAAAATCATTAAAATTATGATACTGCCAGGATTTTTCATCAGACTAGCTGAATATAATTACTTAGGTATGAAAAATAGGTACCGTTACTCAAATATACAACTACCTTAGTAATTCGTCATTTCATTCCTTTTCATTACTAGTTTTGGAAATCTCAGCATAATTAAATTACCTAATTAAAAATTTATTACAATACCTAATGACTCTATAGAGTCATTAGGTATAGACTATACACTATAGTGCATAGTCTATAGCTTAACTATTGACACTATAATTTATTTTATAGTAAAGAACATACTTACATAATATTATTAATAAATAATAAGTAAATACAATAATTAAATACACTACCCTCCTGCACTCTTTAGTTGAGTAAAATGTATAAATTATTATGTTACGTGTGTGTTTATCACGGCAGCGATCAAAACATCCGGTACTTATTCCAATCAGCCGACTAATGCTCGTTTAATTTCGTGTGTTCCACCAAAATTCAAATGTGACTCCCCATTGTTTGGAATGGGAAATAATATTAAATATTATCATACACGATGAAACTAGAAAAGTTATATTCACACTTCAGCACGAATGCGCTAGCTCATACGCATGAATATCAGGGTCTTACAGAAAATGGTGTGAAACCTTATGAAACACATTATGTTCGCAGAGTCAAGCCCAAGTTTTCCTGCCAAGAGTTCACTCGGCGAAACATGGCGGTAGCGGTCATTGACTCCCTGTCAAAAACTTGTCATTGTATAAACCGCGATTGACAATGAATTAGTGTCAGATGTTTTCAATCGCGAAAATGACAAGTTAGCACCCGAGTACAGCATAGCACACCTGGTTAAAAAGGTGTTAGGTTAAAAAACGCCTCCGTGGTCCAGTCATGGTTATGAGCGTGGCTCTTGACTCGGAGGTCGTGGGTTCGATTCCCGCGTTGGAAACATGTTATTTCCAATTTCGGTTAGGACAATGCAGGCTGATCACCTAATTATTGTCTGACAACGGACGGTCCTGCGCCTGGTCTCTCGCCAGTCGTATCGGTCGTCCATCCCACTGGCTTATGAGAGTAAAAGGAATAGAGAGTGCTCTTGTGTACTGCGCCCACACTGGGGCACTATAAAATTACTCCTGCGTAACTGGCCTGGTTTCAATGTAACCGGTCACCGTCACCGAAGCCGGTGTGGGAGTTTATTATTTTTATTAGGTTAAAAAAAAAGGTCACCGAAATGTCAACTAACGTTTTTGAATAAAATTTCTGCCAAAAAACCTCGAAAACCAGCCCTAAGGAGCCAGGCCCGCAACAAGAATCTCTCTAGAACTCGGCTACTTAGCTGAAAAGTTGATCAAAAGTCAAAACTATAGGATAGTAGTAGTTAGATACTTATATTATAAATCCATACTAATATTATAATTACTATGCGAAAATGTGTCTGTCGGACTGTCTGCCTGTCTTGACGGTCCAAGCCGCTGCACCGATTTTGTTATTGTATCATTATATGCAGAGACTTCGGTCTCGAGGAAAGACATAGGATAAGTTTTGTCGCGGAAAAATGTACGGTTCCCGCGCTATAAATAGGTTTTGAAAGTAATGAATTTGGAGTCGTCGTCTAGTAGACTAGTCAGTTAGTATAAATAATATAACATCTATATGTTACTGTAAAAGCTCTAACTGCAGTAAATCCTAAGATTTTCAAGAAAAATCTAAGATCTACCAACTAATGGTAAATGTCCAAAAAGGTTTGCGATACGAACTTTTACCACCATATAGTTGGTAAATCTTACGATTTACGTTAATGGCACGGTATATGTTGAAAAAAAAAAACGGCCAAGTGCGAGTCGGACTCACGCATTAAGGTTTCCGTACAGTTATAGAGCAAAAACAGACCAGAGATTGTGTTTTTGGTATGGAAGGTCCCATAGGGAATTATTATAAATTATTAAAGTGGTATTGCCGAGCAGTGGGACACTGCAGGGAGCGCAGGGTACTTATAACTAATAATAATAAAGTGGCATTAGCCCTGGGAGAGCCATGTTTCGGCACGAATGGGCCGGCTCGACCGGAGAAATACCACGGGCTCACAGAAAACCGGAGTGAAACAGTTGCGCTGTGTTTCGCTGATCGAATCACGATCACCGGTGCTCTTATGGGGCTTGAAGGATTAATTACATCATTATTTGATTGCCTTTTTTATATTTTAAAAAATCAAATATAAGAAGAATAATGATAGTAGCTTAGCTGGTAAGCATTATGTTCCTATTTCGTTGTTAAATGCCAAATAGAGAAGTACTGATTCAGTTAGATATATATGATAGAGATTGAGATATTCAGAGTTGTTGTATATTATAATGTGTTGTGTGAAAATAATTTAAATAGGTTAGTATTACTCAATACTATCGTATAATATTATAATAACTATAATATGTACCTACCTGTTTTGTCTAATAGTTCACTAAGGAAAATAATTAAGAATTACTACTTAATTGTTTTATTCCTAAAACCAACATTTACCGTTGATAGTAGAAAAACCTAGAATATACCGAATTGTAATGGTAAATGTTCGAAAAAATTGTCGTATTTTTAGAAATACTTACATTTACCAACTCGTGTCGGTAAATCCTAAGATTTACACTCAAATCTTAACATTTACCGAAGTTTGTGCTTTTACAGTAACATATATATATATATATATATATATATATATATATTATATATATATAGTAAGTTAAAGTCGCTTTTTTTTCCCTCATGTCCCTTTGTTCCCTTTAATCTTTAAAACTACGCAACGGATTTTGATGATTATTTCAGTGTTAGATAGCCCATTTATCGAGGAAGGCTATAGGCTATATTTTATCACGCTAAGATTAATAGGAGCGAAGAAATATAGGAAAATGTGGAAAAAACGGGGAAAATAATTAGAAAGGGCTCATGTCGCGAACTACTGGAGTAATTTTTATGTAATTTGACACAGATAAGAAATAGACCACGTGAAGGATCATAGGCTATCGATTTTAATCATTTTTTCAGTGGCTATATATTTTATACCTGTGCGACGTCGGGGCGGGTCGCTAGTTAAATTATAAGAGACAGTCACAAGTCACAACAACAGCAGACGAAACTCAATCTGTCGGCTAAACCGTAATTGGTGATAATTTGACACATCGCCGTGAACACAGCGGATAAAGAAGCGTCTACCTCCGCCATTAGCGGCTACATGGATGATGAGAATCTAGAAAGGATAGAATATTATGTGAATTTAATAACATATTATTATAATAGGTCGCGTGTCCGTTTCTGACTCAAATTATCTCCATCATCCAATTTAGTTAGGAGCACAGACATATAATATTATCAAGATAGATACCGCATGTGTATTTACTTAGCGTGCCATATCGCGTTCCCAAACGACGAGCATTGCTCGTCTTTCGAAAGTCTGTTCTTTAGTCTGCTATCGGGATCAGACGTCAATCGGAATTTTAAAAATGCTTATATGCCTAAAAGTGTCGTATTGATCTGTAGAAATTCAAATATGTAGAAACGTAAGCCTTGATAATGGACACGTTGAAAAGTGGCACGCTCGTTTTCATACAAATGGAGCGACATGCGGTATCTATCTTGATCCATGTCTGTGGTTAGGAGATATTTTGAGTCTCGGGAAAGAACATAGGAAATTCCGGAAAAATATAGCTCATCTTGGCGGGGGCACTTCCGTGCCCCCAGATGCGGTTCAAGCGCCATAAACGAGTTTTGGCGTAACGGAGTTGCAGGCATCCTTGTTATAATATTATACTGTATAATATTGGGCGTAAGGAGGTAACAGACAGACAGACACACATTCGCATTTATAATAAGAATCCATACTAATATTATAAATGCGAAAGTGTGTGTCTGTCTGTCTGTCTGTTACCTCTTCACGCTCGAACCGCTGAGCCGATTTTGCTGAAATTTGGCATGGAGATACTTTGAGTCCTGATAAAGGACATAGGATAGTTTTTATTCTAGAAAAATGTACGGTTCCCGCACAATAAACGAATTTTAGCGCAACGGAGTTGCGGGCGTCATCTAGTACTAGTATGAAAATATAATTTGTTGGCCCATCTAGTAACTCTTCATACATCTGCGTGTAAGTTAATTTGCGCACCATATAATCTCACACGGCTTCGTCTACTCCACTAATAAGACACGCGGTGAATTATGAACACTTTTTATGTTAATAACCGACACAGTGGTTACTTTTATTATGTTTAGCCCCTTAATGTTAAAATCATATTTTCATTGTGTATAGATTAAGAATAGACTAAGTATAGATAACTGATTGGATACGTTAGATTTTAGAATATTTTGCCAAATACTCTAGTTAGGAAGTGCCATTTTCATCAAAACCTGATCTCATGCACCGAAAATTATGATTTTGGTCTCATTCGATTTGGAATACCATCTAGAACATTCTATCTAAATTCCAAGAGGAGCTGAAAAAGAATGCAAAAGTTATAAACAAATAAGTAAACGTAAAAAGAAGGGTTTGGTTTTTTTTTTAATATTTCGAAAACTATTTGAGATAATCAAAATTTGAAAATAGATCCTTAAAGAACAGGAAATTTCCTAAAATGAATCCTAGATCCTGGAACCTAATCAATAATCCTTATAGCTTTAATTGAGCGGCGAAAGTAACGGTAAAAACGCGTGGTTCGGGTTTCACGTGATTTGCCGCAATCTGCTACGTGAAGTAAAAAATATTTTAAGTGCTTAAATAAATTAACAAACATAAATTATCACAATTTGTTTAATTATTATGCTTTTCTTAATTTGTTAATCGTCACCATTTTAATGTTAACATAAAACGCTGATTTTTTCAAAACAAGAAATCCAGATTTTTTTTATTATTCTTTTGAGCTAATCTTGAAAGACCTTATATGAGATCCCCGTTGAAAAAATTCAATTTTTTTTATTTTTCACTTTTTTATTAACATTCAAAGGCATTCCAAAATTAGTAATGTAAATAAAGCTATTACGGTATTTTTATATCCAATTATTGTTACTATTTTGTTTTGTTATTGTTAGAAGTCAGATAACAATATATATTTTTTTTATTTATAACTAATAAAATTTAAATAATAATTTTTATTGATGAAAAAAACCCTAATTGCTTTATTTACATGAAAAATTTATGAATGCCTATGATTGTTCATAAAAAAGTGAAAAATCAAAATTGTTGAATTTTTTCAACGTATATCTCTTCTAAGCCCTTTTAAGATTAGCTCAAAAGAATACTTAATAAAAATTTCTAGATTTCTTGTTTTGAAATAATCAGCGTTTTTATGTTAACATTAAAATGGTGACTATTAACAAATTAACAAAAGCATAACAATTTAAAAAATTGTGATAATTTATTTTTGTTGACGGATTATTGTTTATTGATATGTCTTCTTAGTACCCAATTTTTTTTTTATTTTATTATATTAATATTTAATCAGTTAAAATATATTTTTAGTTCACGTGGCAGATTGCGGCAATTCACGCGAAACCCGAACTACGCGTTTTTACCGTTACTTTCGCCGCTCAATTAAAGATAGGGATTGTTGATAAGGTTCCAGGATCTAGGAATTTTTTTTGGAAATTTCCTGCTATTTAAGGATATATTTTCAAATTTCGATTATCTCAAATAGTTTTTGAAATATAAAAAAAATAACCAAACCCTTCTTTTTATGTTTACTTTATTGTTTATAACTTTTGCATTTTTTTTCAGCCCCTCTTGTAATTTTGATACAATGTTCTAGATGCTATTCCGAATCGAATGAAACCAAAATCATAATTTTCGGTGCATGATATCAGGTTTTGAGGAAAATGGCACTTGTGGATCAGACTAAAAAAGAAATTGAAAAAACCAATGAGAGCTAGGCGTACAGTATGCAGAGTATCTATAATTTTATTTGATAAGTACCAACAAAATAATTTTCATACAATAAAATATAATAATAATAATATTATACGTGGGAGAGCCATGCTTCGGCACGAAAGGGCCGGCTCGACCGGAGAAATACCACGTTCTCACAGAAAACCGGCGTGAAACAGCGCTTGCGCTGTGTTTTGCCGAGTGAATGAGCTTACCCTCCCCTATTCCCTTCTCTTCCCATCCCTACCCTCCCCTATTACCCTATTCCCTCTTAAAAGGCCGCACCTGCAGCAGCTCTTCTGATGCTGCGAGTGTCCATGGGCGACGGAAGTTGCTTTCCATCATGTGACCCGTTTGCTCGTTTGCCCCCTTATTTCATTAAAAAAATAAAATATTTTAATATCGACCGGCTTCTAAAAATAAAATGTCTGTCAGAACGCCATCTGTTTGTGAGTAGAAGAATAACATTTTAAAAGTTTTTAATTTAGTTACCCGGGAGTGCGGGACATAACGAGAGGCGAGAGGATAATAATTTACTATATGGGGGCAAAATAGAGGAAAAAGGAAGGTATTTTTTTATAGGGGCAAACGATCAAACTGGTCACTTTATGCAAAGCAACTTCTGTCGGCTTAAATTATAGTAATAATATAGTAACGATCCGTTAAATTATATTATTATCTGTGATTACATCATTACAGCTATCGATACCAACATTATTATTTACTGTATTTGCTACGAGTAGTAGCGCGAGCGCCCTCTGCTGAGACCTTTGCATAATATTCCCTATGCAGTAGGGCGACGCGACGGTAATCCGGAGAGGCAAAAACACGACCCCTTGCGGATTATCGAGGCGTCCGGATTATAGTATGCAATATTTAATGTTAATAAAACACATGTTTAACGTTAGTTTCTTTAATCAATTATTTAATATCAATGTCAAATATTTACGTGGCGGCGCCATGGTCTTAGCTGCGAACGCTCTAAATTGACACTGTACCGTATTACACGAAAGGCGATAAACAAAAGACCGACGGCACATTTACTCATGAGTCATGAGTTACTCGTATAATAGCCAGCTCGGTCTACACTCGCCGGCCTGCCCCGCGAATCTCATTGGCCGGCCGGATTACAGCGATCACCGAACAAGCGGGAGTCCCGATTACCGAGGCCCTACTGTATAAGATTCTATTCATCTACTCTTCTACAATATCTATTAGATCCTTTTTGGTCTGTTTGTCGTCTTGAAAACCCAGTAGCTCCCACATGTCACAATAATCCCAACAATTACCTTAAATTGTAAGACATTACATACTCACGTTTTCCATTACACACTCACAAGGATATCTATGTAGTTAGCTACTCCTTATTGGCTCTACGTAAAGTTGAAAGTCGCATGATATGGTGGTAAGTCAGTCTTTCGCCATCACAGTTGTGGTTTTAAATTCTAGAAGCTGGTACATGTGGTGTAAGTTTTTATGAAATGTTTTGTTTAAAGTGAAACTCAGTTTTTGTGTTATTTAATAAAATGCCTTTTACGTTAGGCCATGATTAATGACCATGATTGCCAAGTGTGTGTGCACAATCGACTGCGATCATGAGCAATCATATTATACGAATATGCCTTACACGTACTTGCGTCACAATAACAGCTTGTATAATGTATTGGTACTCTTGGGCCAACTTGTAAAAGCCACATAAGAGTCTTACTAAAATATGTTATAGACTGTTTGACCAATAACTTACTAGGTAGGTACTTTTAACTTTTTCAAAAGTTTTGCTTATCAGTTACCATAGAATATGGGCGATACTCCTTGGGCGATCCAGAGATCTTATCAACGGGTTTCTAGTGGTTGTTCACTGCTGTCGATCCTGGCTTACAGAAGTAGCAACTCACAACTGTAGAAGCAGTATTTAAAATGTGTGGTAAATCAATACCCGCTTAAAAATGCTAAAAAGAAGTGACAAATCAACACTTTTCTCTCAGCAAAAAAACCTTTTACAACAGATTTACCACAACGGAAATTATAGACATGTAAAGCGGTTTTATGAAAATTAGAAATTTACATACATTCGAGTCTGGAGGAAGTCAGACTGAAAGAAATCTAATAATCCCGTCTGTCTCCGGAGAAAAATCCGAGACATACGCCACGAGGAATTAAACATAATAGGAGGGAATGACGTCTGTTGGAACAGATGGAAATCGATTTGGATTCACTTGAATCGCTTTGATTGCGATGCATCATATAAAATTCTCGTGTCTGTTGCGAAACGGAGTGATTTTGGTGAAAGGTATACTTACTTTTACTATGGTTTATACATATAGGTCTGAGAATCAGCGAACATCTATTTTACCATACTCCTACAATGTTAAGAGTAGTCCACCCCGACTTTTTAACAAGATGCAAGTTCATTTTTCGTCTGTCGCATGGGAACTGTAATTATTTCCGTGGTTATTCTATGTCATGATTTGACAAATGCGGTTCAGCGGTTTTAGCATCAAGAAATAACTGACAGACAGATAAACATTTTAGTATTTAGGTATAATATTAACACGAATTAAAATAGAATGTCTGTAGCTGTCTCCTACCTCTTGAAGTTTAAACTTTAAAGCACTAAATGGATTATCTGGTATGGCGATACTTTGGGTCCTGGGAGATACTTTAGTTTCTATTAAACATACCTATGGTTACACAGATACATACAGAAAATAGAATTTCAACGCCATGTAGCCGTCTTCACCAGGGGCCTAATTCTCATGAGCCTTCCTGAAACGAAACGACAATCGATGTTCGAGAATCAGGCTCCTGGTACCAAACGTACGCTACCGTAATAAATACAAATCTGGTACCATTAGAATCGATTAGGGACACGGGTAGTGCGACCTTTGCCGGCTCCAACCTGCACGGTTCAATGTGTGCTTATCTACATGCGGGTAGCGTCAGCAGAAAAATAAGAATAATAGAAAATATTCATAAAAGGGTAATGGGCAAATATGTATGAAATCTGGAACCATCATCATGGCAGAAATAAATATTATGAAGTTGGATAGCTGGTTTTTTAAATTATTGGAACAACATTTTTTTTTAATGCGCCTTTCCTGTCATGAGTGTTGTACCTCCGCGCGCGGATCTGGTCTACATGCGGGTGACAACAGGCTCCTTGCCGCTAGCGTGTTGCCCGTTTGACAGGAAAATCACCTATAAATTGATAGGATGCGAGCAACTTTTATGCGGACCAAATCCACGCGCGGGTACGTAGCACGCATGTCAAGAAAACGGCCTTAAAGTTACTCTGAAACTTCTGAAGAGAGTTGTCATTACAACGTCGGAAATGGCAGTATATTCCTCGTGAATCTCCCAAGGAATTTCTCCACCACAGAAAAAGGCAAAACGTCAATTGACGGATGGACTAGTTACTTTATACTATCGTTAATAAATCTTTAACATTACTAAAATCGTTACATCTTGCTATTTTTTTGCTGTCGGTCCTGTAAGTAAATTCGTCGCGCTATCGTCGATCGCACGTTTGAAATATTCATACAAAACATTAACTCGCCGCGACTCGTTATCACTGTATTATTTAACTATCGATTCTTCGTTATTGTTTCTACAGACTGCAGTAGATTGTAAATGCTATTTTTGGGATGGGCAATACATAACGTGATCATTTATTTTTTTGTCGTTTGATTTGTTTGCAAAAAACGGGACAATTTCGACCTCGCGAGGGACAGCTGGACAGACTGCCTGAAAGCGGGACGTATGGTCACGTTAGCTATACAGTATACTAAACAGGCTGTCACAAAACTAATGATAAAACTTTAGGGTGTGTACAGGTCCTAGTTCCTACACAAGTATAGAGTTTACCGTGAAAGTGGCAGCGCTAAAAGAGCAATTTTGTTTTACTTTTGTATGGGGTAACTCGCGACGCTCGGGCGCTTGACAAATTACAAAAAAATGCGCTTCTAGCACTGCAGCTACTTTCACAGTAAACTCTACAGAAGGAACTTTTTAGACTTACTGGATGCATAATAAGCACTCTTTCGACACTATCTGCCAGCCTAAGGAGTTTAGCAATAAACAGCGCCACAATATTTTTATGTACAACATTTAAGAAGAAATTCATCGAATTTTGTTTGTTTACGTTTAAATTTCTGCGTATATACCAGGGCTGCCGCTTCATGCATAATTTATCTCACATTGTTCCAAATAAAATTACTTCCAACACTCAAGCGGCTTATGAATCGAATAAGCCCACTCATTCGTACATTTTCATTAATTAACATCACACGAGGAGGTTTAAACCAATCTTCAGAACAATTGGCTTTCCTCCGGTGTGGAGCGACAATGGTTTTATTATTTTGAGAGACTAAGATATTTCAAAATTGAGAACACAGTATATTATGGTGATTGGTGAGGCTGAGGCTACACCTAGTGCTGAGTTTTGAAATTGATGAGTTCAGCTTGAAGTTTTGGGGTGGCGTCACAATTAATATTATTATATCACAGATAACATCACATTAAATGGTTTTTCGTAGTTTTGGTTATAGCGCTGTTAATGCTGGCTTACAGGAGTAGCTGTAGTGTCAAGACATTGTCTATTAAGAAATAATAACAATAATATGGGTGTGTCTTATGTCCAAATAATATATAAAACTGGTTGAATAACGGCGTGAAACAGCGCTTGCGCTGTGTTTCGTCGAGTGAGTGAGTTTACCGGAGGCCCAATCCCCTACCCTATTCCCTTCCCTACCATCCCCTATTCCCTTCCCTTCCCTTTCCTACCCTCCCTTATTAGCCTATTCCCTCTTAAAAGGCCGGCAACGCATTTGCAGCTCTTCTGATGCTGCGAGTGTCTATGGGCGACGGAAGTTGCTTTCCATCAGGTGACCCGTTTGTTAACAGCCTGTTGATTGTATATGTGGAAGATTTAAATAAATCTCAATGCATCAAAACCAAATAAATGACACAATTTGTGTAATGTGTATGACTAGTTACAATGTTGCCTAGAGTACTCGTGTGATTGTAACACATTGTAACAATAATGCGTTCTGAAAAAATATTGTAATTAATTATTATTCTTAAGAAATGTCCGCAAATTTTCCCAACTCGTGGTGACTGTGTGTGAAACAGTACGTGTACTCTTATTCAAACTTTTGAATAGAGTTTTCACAAGACGGGAGAGGGGGGAATGGGGTGCTAATGATAACAGGAACTTCGCTTTTGCGGGTAGACACAATTTTATTTGGATTGCTCAATCAATCGCTTGAGAAAGAAGAAGTCTGTGGTACTTCACAGACCTGGGCGCTTGGAAAAATATTGTATTTATACCTTTTAGTTACGTTACAAAATGTATAGGATTTGACAGTACCAAAAGCGCCATTATGCCTAACAGAGTGATGTCAAATTAAATCCCACGTATTATTTTATATTAATTAGCTGACTCGGTGAACTTCGTATCACTTTCCTGCTAAGGTTAACCTTTCCTGAACTTTCAATATTAAAAAATACTTCAAGACTAAAAATTAGCCATATCGGTTCAGCCATTCACGAGATTCAGCCAGACTAACAAAATTTAAGATGATTTTTTTTATTTATACAGAGAGCAACATAATTACTGGCGTCGCCAATCCAAACCTGCTATACATTACTTTACTTATGCTGCCACCTATAGTTCCTGCTCGTTCCCTATATAACTTCTTTGTCAAAAAATCTAAACTACAAACGGCCTGGCACCAAAACATTCTTGCTGAATAGCACCCCATTATAAATACCCAAAAAACGACCATCAAAAGGCTTTAAAAATGTTGAAAAACGAAGCAATGCGATTGCCAAAAAAACTGAAAACTAGCGCTCGGAGCTCCAATCCGAAACTGCCAAAAAGCATAATATATTTGTACACAATAACAAATGAAGACATAAGAGGATGAAGTGAGTAACTAAAATTTCGTAACATAAAGGGCAAAACTCATTTTTCCGCTTATAATTTTAAGAAACCCCGCAACTTATCTCAACATCTGACCAATACATCCAGATGTAGTACACTTTTTTTTTATTTCAAATCTTTTTTCTGGTCAGCCTTTATTTATGCGAAAAACGAAATCGTTCAAATTGTCAGTTCCCCACTTCACCCGCTTACGTCTTCAATACAATAACCCCCCTAAGACAAATAAAAATCCTCCTTAGACGAGATTTCGGCAACAATGCTTAATCATCGCGAACTCACGATACATTCATTAAGGCGGCTTTTGTTCTCGATGTATTTAGGGAAGGCAAAAATTATAACATACAGTGTATCGTGGGGCGAGGCGACGCGGAATAGGTGGCAAAATTTCGTTAGGGCTGGCACGTGCGAGTTTAAATTTTAAATGTGTTTACATTTTAAATTTAAACTGTTTGTTTACCTCGTAAGCATAATATCCGTTATAAATGATTCAACCGATTTTCAAAAAAAAAATGTTGATGGAGATACTTTCTGGGAAAGGACAGATAAACGAATTTTGGCGTAACAGATTTGCGGGAATCATCTGGCTTTAACAAAAAAGTGTGTTTTAATAACTATAAGCTACTAGCTGTTGCCCCCGACTTCGTCCGCGTAGTTTAGGCGAAAATCATAAAAATTACTGTGCGGGAACCGTACATTTTTTGGGACAAAAAGTATCCCTTGTCCTTCTCGAGACTCAAAGTATCTCCATTCTCCATACCAAAATTCATCAGAATTCATCAAAATTGATTGAAAAGCTTACGCGCAAATCATAAAAGTATATTGTGCGATAACCGTACATTTTTCCGGAACAAAATGTATCCTATGTCCTTTTCTGGGACTTAAAGATATCTATACCAAATTTCAGTAAAATAAGTCCAGCTGCTTTACGAGTGATGTCGTAACCAAGGGAAATATTATATGGATACATTTCTATTATTTATAGACGTTCCGCTCGGCTTCGCCCGCGTAAATTAGATATTTCACAGACAAATTAGTCCACAAAAAATAGCCTATGATCCTTCACGTGCTCTACTTCCTATCTGACCCGAATAACAAAAAAAAATGCTCTAGTAGTTCGTAAGATAAGCCCTTTCAAATAATTTCCCCCGTTTTTTCCACATTCTCCTCTATTTCTTCACTCCTATTAGTTTTAGCGTAATAAAATATAGCCTATAGTCTTCCTCAATAAATGGGCTATCTAAAATTGAAAAAAAAAATATTTAAATCGGACCAGTAGTTCCTAAAATTAGCGCGTTCAAATTAGCCCTTTCAAATAATTTCCTCCGTTTTTTTCCCATTTTCCTCTATTTCTTCGCTCCTATTAGTTTTAGCGTAATAAAATAGAGCTTATAGGGTTTCTCGATAAATGGGCTATCTAACACTGAAATAATTTTTCAAATCGGACCAGTAGTTCCTGAGATTAGCGCGTTCAAACAAACAAACAAACAAACTCTTCCGCTTTATAATATTAGTACAGAAAAAGTGGATGAAAAGATGTGTTTCCAATTGCTTAGTACCTACTTATTGGCATAAAATAAAATCGAAATAAAATTTACAAAGCAAAATAATAAATATGTACGCATAAAACACATGCAGACATAATAATATTTTTATTGTTCTGTTTTTCATATTCATTCAAGTCTAGTATATTATGTCTGAGATTATTAATAACAGTAGTACTGTAATTAATACTCATGGGCGTATATAAGGGGGGGGGGGGGGGGGTCCTGGGGGTCCGGACCCCCCATTACTATCCATCTTACTTGTGAAAATAATTCAGTATTATACTTACTGTGAAGCGTATTAGGTATTTTTTTTTTAAATAAAATATATATTCAACATTCCGATACTTATTAAATTTTTTAAAAATACTTTTAATTTCCTTAACACTTTACCTATTTTGCTGCTGTGAAACCCTTCATGGGCGTGTCCAACTCGCACTTGGCCGTTTTTTACGTTAGGGACCCGGGGATATATTATACGGGTTAATACTCAAAGTATTATGTGACCAAAGTGAACCTATCGCCCGAGGTGGGACCACTTTCTTATAATCGCCGTGAAATGACAACCACTGGAGCATCCGGTACACAGTTTATTAAAAGCTTAAAACAGAAATCCACAAGTACGTTTATTTCATCAGCGTTGGATTGGACTGATTTAAACCAGCTATTACATAAATATTATTAGGTAATAGTATCCATAAATTATTCCATTCCAGCGTTAGATTGGATTAGTGAATTGGAATAATGTTTTGTTTAGCTGGATCCAAGGACAACATTAATAATTAATTTTTGTCGCGACAACAATATTCCATGTGTTTATCCAGGGCTTAGAATATACAGGACATGACTGATGTCTGTACCAAATTTCCTCAAAATTCCATTTACGATTAAAGCGCCACTTTTTCTTTATATTATTATTTATTATTGTGTATATTATTCCATATAACTTTTATTTATTTACAAACAATAAATAAAAATTATAAGAATATACAAAAAAAAGATAATTTAAAATAGTTAAAATAATATATTTTTGGCAGCCCTACATTATATTTACGATTTAAAGCGCCTCCGCTAATGCTAAGAAAACACCGATCTGCAGGGTGATGTAAATTCATTCGGAGCACAAATAAATAAAATGTTCGCCTCATACGTTTGCATAAAAGGAATTTATATGTGCTGGCTGAACCATAAAATAAGTCTATATTCTTATGAATACTAAGGAAAAACTATAATTCCTTGGTAGTACAGCTGGCCGACTTTTGGCTTAAAGACTGTGATTTTGGTTTTTGATGTGAAAGCGGGTAAAAATGTCAAACTAATGTTATGCTAATATTTTGTAAAATTGATGCCATTCACTCGTAATTCAGTCAGAGTGCAGTCGAAATTCAGTCCGAATTGAGTCGCAATTTTGTCAAATTCAGTTTCTATTTAGTCACAATACAGTCGAAGTTCAGTCATAATTTAGTCGCAATTAAGTTGCAACTTAGCCACAATTCGTATTGATCCATTTTTAATGAAAGAAAAATTGGTGTAAAAAAATTGAAAAATATATGACTTAGTGGCATTGATATTCAGAATCATAATCTGCGCATAATATTATGCTTTTCTAAGTTCTAAAAAAACTTTAGATTTCAATTTCAGTAACACTTATTGAATTGAAACAAACTTAATTTTATTAAAAATATTAAAAAATATTGTCAATTTCTAAACGAACTTAAAAAGGTAAAATATGAAAACATGGTAAATTACTTCTGCTATTTGATACTAGATGGCGCCACGATGCACGTCTCAACAATTGAGTACTTAACGAAAATAATGAAAATTTAATAAACCCACAAAACATATCGACAACCCTTATAGGTTACATAAGTGTACCTTAATAAATTATATTATAAGAAAACAGGACCCAATTACTTAAATCCGTTCATCCGTCCGTCTGTTACCAGGTTGTATCTCAAGAACTGCTAAAATTTTGACAAATATTATGCTTCATACACACGTCAAAGCACAACAGAGTCTAGACTCTGTTGTATTTTTCATGAATATCTGATATCCCTAAGGATATCAGATATTTATAAAATATCTTTTTTTTTATGAAATAAGGGGGCAAATGAGCAAACGGGTCACCTGATGGAAAGCAACTTCCGTTGCCCATGGACACTTGCAGCATCAGAAGAGCTGCAAGTGCGTTGCCGGCCTTTTAAGAGGGAATAGGGTAATAGGGGAGGGTAGGGAAGGGAAGGGAAAAGGGGAGGATAGGGAAAGGAATAGGGTAGGGGATTGGGCCACCGGTAAACTCACTCACTCGGCGAAACACAGCGCAAGCGCTGTTTGACGCCGGTTTTCTGTGAGAACGTGGTATTTCTCCGGTCGAGCCGGCCCATTCGTGCCGAAGCATGGCTCTCAAGCATCCAATCCAGCCATCCATGGCAGGCTCAGGAAAGCCATTAATTGTCCATCAGGTGTCACCATTGTAAACGATGCTGAAGTCCGAGGAGAACTAACACATAACCTTCCCAATGCAGATAGCTGATTCTTCCTACTCCTTTCTTCTGATAAATTATGTTGTGGGTCAAAAGACAGTTTTAGCATGTCCCTGGGTTTTCGACCTTCGTAGTTGGATACCACTGTCGACACTGGAGATACAGTGGTGGAAATGTGTGATGGGAAAATGCCTGTCTAAAAAAAACTTGTGGCACTCGGGGACTCCCGCGGTGAAATTGCATAGCATTTATTATCAACTTTTGCAATTATAATTCGCATACGTCTAGTCGCATGCACACAGGCACCGTGCCGAAGTCTGGCGAGCACTACGCCCCGAGCCTCACCGAGCAGAAATTTGTCGAACTGAAACGACATAAGACGAATGTTAGGGTCTAAACACACTAGGCTGAATTACGCCAGCGTAATTTACGTGGCCGCAATTAAGTTCAGCCGCTTACGTCTGATGCGACACACTATAAATTACGCGAAGAGCCGAAATTTCACGACGTAATTTCCGTTGCGGAACTCGCGCGTAAGTGAGTATTTAAAATTCTCAGATGTAATGTGTGCGTTTACGCTTTGGAGTTAAGGTTGAATTTGCTAAGTTCGGTTTCGATAATTCCGTCGCGTATGGTGTGTTGCTATACGAAACATTACCGTCGAATCGCTGCCGAACTTTACGCTCGACTCGGTTCGACGGAAATTCGGCTCGCGTCGGAATTTCGGCATAGTGTCTGTCGCGTTTCGTCCGTATTTTGTATGCGTTTGATACGCGGCGTAAACGCTGCGGAATTTACGTCGGCGTAATTCAGCCTAGTGTGTTAGACACTTAGGTGATTTTTGTTCCGGAATTTCTTGACCGCCGCGCCAACCCGTGATAAAAGCTATGCAATAGCTTCAAAATGCTGATAACTGAATCAAATACATATCCCTCCTTGTGCAGTCGGTACAGTAATCTCGTTAGCCCGACATATCTGATCATCATCAGCGCCACTTGACGTGCATTGTTCCGTTGTCAATACATCAATAGTTATTGCATTGTTTTGATTAACACGATGACTGTGCCTATTTTAATGAAACTTTAATTGGTAAAGTTATCTCCGCCTAGATCTTTATATCTAGATCGCCTGAGCTTACCTCATGGTGAGCATGGTTTTTATTTATTTATTTATTTATTTATTAGGCATATCAATAATATGAATACAAGCTTACATTAATAATTAACAATTAGGTCCTTCTACAGCATTCATATCAATTAGAGACATGCACAACGTTATTATTAAAACACAATGCAACATATTTTGGTAAGACTTAACTAAAAAGTTAGTCAATTACATGTCAATAATGAAAATAACAAGAAATTTTGGATAGTGTCAAAAAATACTTAATTTTATTAAAATTACAAAAAAAATTATAATATGATAACAATGTCCTGTAGGTATAGTGTTATAATTAACATCAATATGTCAATAAATTTTAATTATAAATATAAAGAATTAAAAAAAGATACAATATTACTTAATTAATTACTTCTATAGAAATGTCAAAATATTACAAAACAATGATAAAAATTAACAATAAGAATTTATGAACATAATATTTTCTTCTTAAAGGATATGGAGCGGTCGTGAAAGATGTCTAAATCATGTTTTGTGGTTTTGAGTGCGTTATGTCTTTGATCTTGTTCTCAAGTAAAAACTTCTTGAGAGGCGTTGTCCAATTTTTTGCAGTGCGTCATATCAAAAGACAGAAAGAAGAGTAGACCGTCGTAGCGTGGGAGAGAGGGTTTTAAACCGACTTCAAAACAAAGGAGGTTATCAAATCGGCCCGTATGTACGGAATATTTTCAGAACCATCCAGGTTTTCGTTTATGTTAGTCTGTAGCAACCTAGCAGCGTCTGAACAAATGCGCAAAATCTAAAAATGTATGTATGTAAGTATGTATGTTTTTATATTTGTGCCTCTACGTTAGCCCATGTTGGATAACCATAAAGCAAATATGTATAATATTATCAACGACGTCAATAATATACGAATATCACCATTCGCCATCCATTTACGATCGCCTATAATTATTTGTCCATCATTGAGCAACGTCTGGTTAGAGACAGCTCCACAATCATGGTGGCCAACTTCACAATCGTGGTGGCCAACTTCACAAACGTGTGCCAATGTTTAAGCATGTGGCTTATGGCAAAACTTTGGCATTTCCACTGTTACAATTACAATTTCCGTTCTATCGCTGTATCGTTCACGCTGCCTCCATGATTCCCACGGCGTACATCACTTTTCCTATAAAGCATCACATTTTATAATACTTATTTTAAACCTTATTGTACTCCAATAAGGTCGAAATCAGCTTGCACGTGATTAGCATGATTTGTTGTTTCTTTACAGTTTTATAAGTCATCCGTAGTTGGATTTTCAACTTTATCTGCTTAAATTAGAGTTGGTTTTGGGTTGCTAAGTGTTGTCCAGTGTAGCGAATGTGTACAATATTTAAATATTTCGTGAATCATGCGCATTCGTGTGTATAATTACGTTTTTATCGTGGTTCAACTAATCGGTCAGGGGTGCTCAACCTTTAATGGGAAATCGTTGGATGACCTGAAAGTAAATACCAGGACGTGGGATTATCATATTACGAAATCCATACTAATAATATTATAAATGCATCTTAGTCCATGCCTTTAGTAGAGTTTTATAATGTTTTCATTATTCTCTTGTACTATCTGTAGACTGTAGTTCTTTTCTTGATGTCGTAGCCACGTAGGCCTACTGGCAAAGATAGAGCTCACCTATGTACCTACTTTTCCAGTGCAGTGTTTTCTAATTGTGCTAGTTTCAAAATTGTGTACTATCAGAGAAGTTGATGCCTAGGCAGTTGACAGATCTACGTCGTTTGGTCTGCTTATGTCAATTCGATTCGATTAGCTGCTGTGGTCGGTCGGATGGGTTTGACGTAACGCGTCCGCCATCTGCCTAGGAATCAACTTCTCTGATACAGATCTTGCAATCTGCGAGTACGCGGCGCCCTTAGTTGTGTGAGTGACCGTATCTATACACGCGTACATGGCTCGCTCGCTACTGACTGCTCCGTCAGGTACGCACACTAATGACAACGTCTATTCACATTCCCAACTACAAATAAAGGCTACCCGCACTCGTAGATTGCAAGAACTATAGTACTTTACTACAGTGTTGTCTAATTTGTGCTAGTTTTAAAATTGTGTATATAATAATGAAGAAGGTTGCGCACCCCTGCATAACGGTTGCGTAGCGTAGTGGCGGATTTGCATCGGGCCGATGTCACGACACTTATCTCTGGCCACTGGCCTTATTAAACGGCCACTTTTTAACCTTACACAACTAACGCCTCCGTGGTCCAGTGGTTTTAAGGCTTTTGAGGGTGGTTGTGGGTTCGATTCGTGCGTTGAAAGTTAGAATAATTTGGTTGGGAAAATGCAGACTGAATTAGCGAAATGGCATTCAAAAAGTCGGTCCTGCACCTGATCTCTCGCAAGTCGTGTCGGTCATCCGTCCCATTGGATAGTGGGTAGTGAGTATTGGCTTTATTAAACTTTCCGAATAGTGTGGCGAGACAGAGGACTTGGCCAAGCACTTGGTACTTTCAGCCGAATTGCCACACTACTTGGTGGATGTAAGCCATCAAGGAAAAAGAAACAGCTTGTGCATTGCGTACACTTGGGCAGTATAAAATTAGATAAAAAATGGTCCATGCGTTGGATGGGCATGTAAAATCTCTGCTATGACTTAATGAAAGTAAAGGAAGAGAGAGTGCTCTCGCGTACTGCGCACACACTTTGCTACTATAAAACACTCCTGAGTTCTGTGTCCTGCTGGTCTCATTTCCAAGAAAGCGACCACCGTCAGTGAAGCCAGTGTGGGAGATATGAGGATATTATTATATTTAGCGATAGTTGTATCAAATTCAAGAAATTCCCTTCTCAAAAACATTGAGTGGCTAGAACAACGTAGAACAGTCTAAATTAATAGCTTATAACTGGTTCGCAATCTAGATTCTAAAATCTAGACTGGAAGGTGTGTCTAAAACCCTTGACATACATGAGATCGGTGACCAGTAACGGCAAACTACGCCCTGATAACAGCGTGTGTTGATTTTTTTATACATGTGTGTGTATATGTCGAAACATTTGAAGTTTAGAACCTTACGCGTATTGTAAATAAGTTCGAAATGTTACTACGCTATGGAACTCGTATTATGCTATATGCCTCACATATAGTATGTCATGCAGTGGGCGTAACATGTTTAGTCTATTGTGACATATGATATATGAAATTATGAATGCTACGAGCATTCATAAGACAAAATTAATAATGTCTAGGAATATTTTGTAACTGTTTTAAAGATCTGTTTCACAAACTTTTAATAATCGATTACAGTATTGTACTATAATATACAATTTATTCCATATTACGAACTTAAATCGACCCTACGTATGTTAAAAAGCCATACACAACTAAAAAAGAAGTGAAGACATAACTTTATTAGCAAAAACAAACTAGGTACATACAGAAGAAATTACACACCATGACAGCTTCCATACTTATTATAAAACAAAGTCGCTTTTTTTCCCTCATGTCCCTTTGTTCCCTTTAATCTTTAGAACTACCCAACGGATTTTGATGATTCTTTCAGTGTTAGATAGCGAGGAAGGTTATAGGCTATATTTTATCACGCTAAGACTAATAGGAGCGAAGAAATAGAGGAAAATGTGGAAAAAACGGGGAAAATTATTTGAAAGGGCTAACTTGAACGCGCTAACTATCAGGAACTACTGATCCGATCATGAAAAATTATTTCAGTGTTAGATAGCCCATTTATTGAGAAAGGCTATAAGGCTATATTTTATCACGCCAAGACTAATAAGAGAATGTGGAAAAAACGGGGGAAATTATCTTTAAAGGGCTTATCTCGCGAACTACTGGAGCAATTTTTATGTTATTTGGCACAGATAAGAAGTAGACCACGTGAAGGATCATAGGCTATCGATTTTAATCATTTTTTCAGTGGCTATATATTTTATACCCGTGCGACGCTGGGGCGGGTTGCTAGTGTCTTATAAAGTGAGGCGTAGTATCTTTACCAATGTGTGTGTGTGTGACAATGTGTAACTATACAACGATCCGTCGTTTGTTGTTGGCTTGTAGGGGTCTATCTTTATTCTTTTCTTTGCTTCGAGTGTCGAGTGTCATAACTGTTCTAGTCCTAATATAAGTATTAGGACTAACCTAAATAAATAGAGATAAACTGTATACAGGGTAATGAGGTTATAGTGGTCCAATTCCAGGCACTTTAATCAACATCCGACTTCTATATCTGTGTGCAACAAATCCATATTCATATTGCAATCGGCCCCCACACGACGATTAGCCGATTTAGATTAAACGTGCTCTAAAATATACCAATTATCCACAGCACACGCAAAAATCACCCTTACGCCCCACAAATAAGAGCTGCGAAAACAAATCAAAACGCATGGCACGATACACTGCGAGAAAATTTCAATTGTATCAATTACATAGAAATTAATATTGTAAACCAATTTAGATCGTATCACGGGGGCGTAAGGGTTATTTTTGGGGGTACACCGAAATGTCGATAGTACAAAATGGTCTGCCATAGATTTATACGAGTTCAATCTGGGACAACATGGTACAGGACCTATGACCCAAGAGATGACAGTATTATAGCTGAAGTATGCTCCCATGTTACCTTTGTTGTTACCGACTTGTCTGGCATCATCATCATCATCATCATCATGAAGCGAGCTACAGGCTACAGCCTACAATACGACCTGCAAACTTTAAAAAACAAAGCGTATTCCCTTTTTAATGGCCGGCAACGCACCTGCAGCTCTTCTAATGTTGTGAGTAAATGGGAAACGGTAGTTGCTTTCCATTAGGTGACCCGTTTGCTCGTTTGCCCTCTCATCTAAAAAAGCAAGACTTCATTATATAGGGGCGTTTTTCCTGTGATGCACGTGCGCATCATTCTGGTCCGCATGCGGGTGAAGGCGGTGAAAAGCGTCCTTTTGGCTCGATTACACATACCGAGTAGAATGGCGAGACAGTGCCCTTGGCCTTGCGTATCTATAATAATCATACCAAGTGCTTCGCCGAAGGAATTCTCTGGTCACTCTTTATGTCTATGTGTAATGAAGGCATTAAAATGCATTTTTTTTACCTTTTCCTCCGACAATCGTACTCTTCATATCTGATAGTCTACACCTTCTAAAGTCTTTGCTCTCACGAAGTTTTTAGAATTGTTCTGAAATTTTCAAAATGTACAGCAGCAATAAAGACTAACCTATGGGTCTACCAGAATCTGATGGCAATTTTTGACAGCAAATTTTCAAAAAATATCCTAAATCATTGGATAAATTTTTATATTTGCATGTTTAATACACATATTAGCTGCTAAAAGAAAAGGATCAAAATGTTTTATTTCAATTACCCCGGTATTGCTAGAGACTAGAGTCAATTTACTTTCTCACTTTTTGCCATCAGATTCTGGCACACCTATATATACTTTCTTTCTGAACTCAAAACATCTTTATCCACCTAAATCCGTGCAGCAACTTATGCGTATAACATACAGACAGAAACCTTAGACTTATGACTATGGTCTATGGATTTCACAACACATTCGTGCATAACAATCCTCGATTCCAATTCAAACTTTAATATGTCCGATTGCGATACGAAACTCGCTAATCTCCCAATAATCGATACATCGAGTTAGAATCGGAATAGAATATATTAATACGTGGCGGAGTTAGTTTGGAGATGTCTGCTGCGAAATCACTGCAACAATGCGCCTAGCTCTGATTTGCTTATAGATGGCGGTTCGATTTGTATGGATACGCTTGGAGATGCGAATTTATTGGAAAACAGCAATAAATTAATGCTTTTTCTAGGTAACATTGAAGAAGTGAGCTGGTGATGCTTAAATGTAACTGAAATACTGTTATATCGTTAACTTTTGTTAAAATTGAAGCTACGTACATTTCAATAGGTCACTAATAATTATCGAACGTCTAATAAAAAGGCTACAGAAACATTATATCAGTGCTTTAGAGATTGGCCTATGACTAGAAGTTCAACAATGGCCTAGGATCTAGGAAACAAATATCTCAGAACTCAGAGATCCATGCGCAATTGGCAAAAAAGAGTAAATCTTATGCCTTATTTTTATAGCCGTGCTGGTCTTCCAATGGGGTATCACGCACTCATTTAAAAATAAAGAATCACTAAAGGCTGTAACAGACAGAGCAGGTAATGTAAAGATGTATATTATAGCACGATACATCTCGATACATCTCGATACATCTTTCTATAGAAATCGTCAGGAGACCACACACAACAGCTATAATGTATATTATTTTTACATTATAGCTGTTGTGTACGATTTTTATATAAATATGTATCGTGCTATAATATACATCTTTACATTACCTGCTCTGTCTGTGACAGCCTTTAGGCGCTACAACAGTAAACTGCCAATGGGTACTCCTGATTTCATTAAACCGGCCACCGTCACCGAAACCGTCAAGTGAACACCCAGTCGTATGGACCACGTAGTCTATTCACGACAAGAGACGCGCGATCCCTCTTTTCTATCGTAATAAAATCTCGCACCAACGGCTACTCGCTAAAACGAAATTGTCCACCGTCACCAAAGCCGTTAAATGAACACCCAGTCGTATCCACATAGTCTCAACGCGGCCGGAGACGCGCGGACAGACATCGCAAAGTCCGCTGGATCGGCTTATCGCAGCGCATTTCCCGCCCCGACTATGCGTCACTATACCATATTGTACATTTTGTACAAGTTTTGGAGGGATAGAAATTAGATGTGGAGGCTTAGAAGAATACTCCTTACTAAAGGTAACATTTCAAAAAGTTTTCTTGTTTTACTTCTTCTGACGAGTAATGTATTACTTTATGATATTGTACATTATATACAAGTTTTGGAGGGATAGAAATTAGATGAGGCTTAGAACTTTTAGATCATAATAATATTTGTGATTACAAATATGCTCTTAAACATATCTCATTTATTCAAAAATTTATTCATAATGGACGGCAACGGTCACTATATGAAATTGAACAATTCTGGACATGTTTTGGTGGGATAGAAATAAAATGTAATGGTTTAGAAAAATATTTTCAGAATTGAGAGATTATTGTTAATACAATAATTGTTTAATTACAAGTAACCCAAATTACTAGCAGATTGTTCACTCAAACTATCTCCATACCAAATTTCATCAAAATCAGTTCAGTGGCTTAAGCGTAAAAAGGTAACAGACCCATAGACACACTTTTGCATATTTTGTAATATTAGTATGGATTTTAGTACTGGGAAAGTCATCGGATAGTTTTCGCAAAAAAAGTATGTTAACTAATTCCGGCTCAACCAACACGTTAAAACTGCGAACAACTCCTAATACGTTAGATCATCTTTAAACCATAATCCCATAACATGAGGTATACTCGTCATTATAATATCCCATCCCGCCATCCCGCCCGCAATCCCGCAATCCCGATCTGGATCCCGCGCGTGACTCGCGCAGACATTTTATTACCATAATTTAAAACAAATATCTGATTGTACAATAAAGTGTTAAGTGAGGGATGCACACGCGAAGTTTGCGCTTTAGCACGACTCGTATGTTGAGGTTTTTTTCATAATTTGTTTGTTCACAAGACTTGCTGTGTAATAGATAAATGCATGCCCAAAATATAATTATGCTCTCTTTACTGCGAAGTGCTTAAGGGCATTTTGGGCATTCATGGGAGTTTATTCATCTATGTAGATGGAAAATGGTTACAAGTGGATTTTATGTCAAAAGCTGGTATTTGATAACGAGGACCTATTATTTTGAATATCGCAAACTACTTACTACTTTATCTATCGTTTTTCCTACCCCTCACATTTTGAACCATCATCCAAAAACATATATTTCATACAAGCTTGGCCCAACCTCTGAAGAGGCTTTTGGCACGTGTAGTCGATGATATAATAACAATTTATTGTATCTCCATCTTTCTCAATCTATAGTTCCATAATCAAATCTGACGGGCATGTTTTGTCTTTTATACCTAAATACTGGCAACATTTTGATATGCAAATGTTGCTCGCGTCGAAGAATTAGTTCCATTTAAGGCACTATTCTAAATTTATCATAGTAAACGTTTCTCGCCTGGCCTGTCACCTCTATTTGAATTCTCTGCAAGTGTTGTCCTTAATAAACATTCCCGCAGTCACGGACCGCTCGGCCTATCGCGGCACACATGTCGGGCTAAGCGCATGCACTTATTTACTGGTGTGTGCACGAGTAAATAGTCTAGGAGGTGACGGTGAAAAATATTTTATAGTACTTTTATTTTGTAGTTTTTTAAACGAGAGCTTAAGGAGTGGGAGACAATATACGTAAACTCGTTTTCAAGAGCCGAGATACTAATGACAAAATGAGATACAAATTTTGTTTTCTTTGAACTTGTAAATATAATAAAATAAGAAGTGACGTTTGTTTGTTGACGTTTGTTGATAATCGTTATAAGATCTCAAATTTTATAAAATTATACACGTTTTGTCATAATATTACCTTACTCTGCAACTTCTTTCCAAAGCTTACTAAAGTAATTAATAAACTATGTGAAAATAAAAAATGCCAGCAGAAGTGAAACGAAACACTGGCATACATTTTTGCAGCGTAATATAATGAAAACCGGAACTTCCTATGGATTACGCTGCGCCGGTGATGTACAGTTCTATCTTACAAATTTTTGATCAAATCCTGTCCTGAAGTTAACAACCTATTCCAGAAAAATTCAAAACGTCACTAAATACACTTCAAAACTAAATTCGCTAGAACCAGTTAACACTATCAACATGAATTCAGCTCCTGTTCTATAGGGCTAAGAACTGTCGTTCTGCGTGGTTCGTGCGGCATGCCCCGGGCATCTCAGACGCAATCTTTATAAGGTGGTAAAACATATATTTAATGCTAAACGCCCGACACGATCGCCTGAGAAACGACCGCTACTAAACCTGCTTCATATAATAACAAATTATTGCAGATCGCGCTTAGACTATGACGGGTGGGTTATGAGATTTTTGTGGTATTGTGACAGTATGGATCTTAGACTATGTGTCTTTTTACTATAATGGCACCGTAGAAAACATAACTTTTATACACAAATGACACTCTACGTACAAGCAAATTGTTTTTTTTTTTTTTACAGAAATTTCGAAAATTGAAAAAGAAAAGTGATAATTTTCAATTATTGTGCTTGTTATTGATGTTTAAGTCAAGAGTGTCACTTTTCCTCAAACTAAAGCTTATTGTTATAAATTGATTTAGTTTAATTAAACGGTTTCGGTGGGATCCAGATCCACTTAATCATTGGCAGGAAGGTCCAGGCCGTAAATCTCCGATCTGGGTAATGTGTTTCTGTTCGCCCCTGGACAGAACCTGCCCTTAAGATATCTCGTCAGACAGTTCTGAAATTCCTTTGTATGTGGATTTCTATGGAGCTGTTAAATCTTAGCAGTTTAAAATCAAGTTGAGTTATTGTACATGGTTGCCAGAATTTTTTTTAATAAGAATTTTATATAAGTATCTGAATCCCACATAACTACAATATTATATTGTAATGAATAAGATAGGATCTGATTTATGTAAGCACTATGTTCTAAGAACTATTTTGATCATTCAGTACTTTGTGCAGAAGTGTTAGTATGGTATGGTATACCTTTTTAAATAATAATTACTCTACTGTACAATGTTCTTGTCTTTTCCACTGTTAAAATATTGTTTGACTTGCTTATGCAATAAATAATAATAATATTATATTCTGTTCATAAATTCAAATTACATTAAATTTTGAAATCAGGCAATTTTTTCTACCACGAATAGTGAATACACACCAAAATTTCAAGTTATTATCAGCTCCATATCAATCCTAACAAAGTTATCGTTTGAGGCGCGTGATATATCCCCGTCTTCAGGATGGGTTAAGGCCTGAGCCCATTTACAAATCACAAACACTGACCACCCCCATCTCACCCCACACCCCACTCCCACCCCCACAATTATATATAACCGCTTTATACACCTTTAACTTGAAATATGGTGAATTTCGGACACCCCTTAATTGTCTTGAATCGTCTGGGGAATGGTAATATCAATCTTGAACAATTTCCACACTCGCATATGGACCGCCACCATTATGGGATATGAGTTCAATTTTAACGTACTAGGACTCCCCTTACATTGCAGATGTATATTACAAAATTTTTCCAAATTGGTGTGAGCATCGGCAGAAATTTTTGAATTGACGACTACATTTTCCGTTTTTCTAACTTTTTTATGCTATGTTTAGATGTTTGAGAGAAAACTTATTTAATGACGTTGTGCAAATTTTGGGAAGGGTAAAAAGTGAAACTTACGTGAGGACTCACGAGTCCTGAGTCAGGACTCGTGACCTGATCTAAAATGTGTAACATGGATACAGAGTAGATTACTGGCGACGCGTAATATCCTTGCTGTCTACTGCACCGGAAAAATGTATGCTTGCTGCCTTCAATCACATCCATACCAATACTAATATTATAAATCCCTGAAATTTGGCATGGAGATACTTTGAGTCCCGGGAAAGGACATAGGATACTTTTTATCCCGGAAAATATACGGTTCCCGCGTCGTAAACGAATTTTGGCGCAACAGAGTTGCGGGCGTCATCTAGTATCAAATATTTGATCGAAGCCTGCTGCGGACAAAACAGTAGGTTTTGTTTTTACTTCTGTTGGCACCCGGAGCGTTGTGCCATAAAAAACGAGTTACTTGTCGAAGATTCTTGTAACGCCATACATTTAAGTGGGTATAGACGTAAGCATTAATTGGCCTTATTATAAGCTAACAAGCCAGGTTAGCCTACAGCTGCGTTGGATCGAGAGAACTGGAAGACTTTGGGGGAGGTCCTTGCCCAGCAGTGGGACAGCGTAGGCTCTTAAAAAAAAGCTAACAACTCCTTAGTTTCACTCATAGACTTTTGAATGAAACCAAAGTAATGCCTCTAATTCATGCTTTCTCTTGCGAAAAACAGACCTGCGGATCCCTAAAAAGTACACCTATTGTCAATAAATTAACCATAGAAGTCCATTACTTACTTTAAATAGGTCAACCTACTGCCTACCCCCACATTTGAATAACTATCACCGTCTAATTCCTTAGATAAAGGCGGCCATGTTGGCACGACCGTTTCCGCCGGAAGTCCAACTTGGACGGATATTCAAACTTCACCGGAAGTGAATGGAATTTCAACATATATTTCAAAATTGGAATTGCTTTTGTTATTTAGAATTGAGCGATATTCATACATATCAATACTATATTGCGCAGATAATGTAGATTGCTAGTTAGCTGTGTTGACTGAAACTTAGCGTCGCCATACATTTATCGAGATGGAAAAGATTTTTTCAGAATTTGGACTATCGTTTTCCTTTTCCTGATACTCAAAAAAATTCACATCGAATTTCATCAAAATCGACTCAGCGGCGGAATCGTAAGGAGAAAGAACTGTGGTCTCTCAAGTGCTAGACACCTTCTTGATACTAAATTAATAATTTAAGACTATCCTAAGATGCTGAGAACGTGTCAGCCAAGATTGGTATTAAATTATAGTATGAAAGATTATTAAAACGGGACTTTTTGCCGATGACTATTAGAAGTAACAAACGCATAAAATAATTAGTATTTCGAACAATAGCTTAAAGGCGATTTAGATGTTCGTCTAATTAGAGACGGTCACTTGAGCCAGACTAGTAAGGGTGAGAACGCACTAGATGTAATAGAGTTACAAGTTACAATAGACATAATCATACAGCTAATGCGAATGTTGGCATTTTTAATTAAAATTAGGCTTAAAAATTATCCGTATCATTTAATTTTAATCAAATTTTGATAAAAGCGATAATTAAACAACTCAAAATTGTTACCTAATACGCAAGATACAATCCGGTATTACCTGCAGAAGTAAAAAGGAAATAGCACACAGGCATGCATTTTTGCTGCTCAGGGGGATAATATTCTTCTAGGACTACCCTCAATCAGTCTTACGAATTTTCCATTAGTTGACGTGACCTGACGTGTGTTAAACATTTTTCAACCATCTCCAAAAAGTGCACAACGCCGCTAAAGAAGTTTTCACTTCATAATAATTCTTTGGCATTAATATTAAGTCTTCATCTCGATGACTTCGTTTAGTGACATTATACCATTTCAATCAATCAATATTGTTTAAAGCTAAACATCCCTAAGTTAATTACAATATGTTCATGTATACTCAGCCTTACAATAAGTTAGAGGGAATTGGGTAATCAATTAAAATAATATTTGGGCGAGCGGCGAGGAGGCGGTGTTATACATTAGGACAGTCCGAGAAAGGCCGAAATGTGGTCACTCCCAAATATATCTTGGGATTTCTATCCCAATTATCGGCAGCTACCTAGGATCATTAAAATTGGCCATTGTTAGGTTAGGCAGAAACGTGGTCACCCAATTATAGTATTTCTTATATTTTGGGAATAAATCTTGTACTATTCAATAGTCTAAATATGAAAATTCTAAACCATCAATTCTTTAAGCTTTAGATGTTTTTTTTTATTCCTTAACAGAAATAATTTTACAAAAGAGGTAAAAATGCGCCTTGTAAGTAGACTTACAGACGAAATAATACATTACGCACCTAGGGCAGGAAAATAAGAAATGTCTCAAACCACATGTAATTGTTGGCCGAGGCGAAGCCGAGGTCAAAAACATGTGATCTGAGGCTTTCTTATTTACTGCCCGTGGTGCGTCATACTATTTTTCTCATTGACGGAGGCGGAAAACGGCAACATCGGTAAGCGCAGCGGGAAGAAAGTTGACGCTTTCTAGTGTTGGGTAGGACTTACAAGAGGCATTACAATTGTCCGGGACAAGACGACAAAATGTAAGAGCGGCTCAGCATTTTAACATGTACCACTTCAAAATGATTGTCGCGGTGGTCTGAATTTTTTAGGTGTATTTTCAGGGATTGACTCTTTAATTTTTTAAATTTACAGTTCGATTTACATTAAATGGAAATGATGGATCTTGTGTAACATTTAATCCATCCAATAAAATGTTAAATTCAATGTCAACATGTACCTAATTTGAAACATATTATATTACAGTATATTATTTCTAAAACATTATGAATTTATATTTATATTTATATATATATATATATATATATATATATATATATATATATATATATATATATATATATATATATATAGGGGGAAAATAAATAAGTAAATATAAATTCACGCCTCCAGACGGCTCACATGTCGCGGCACGTCAAACGTAGGGTAGACTGGGTACGGATGTGACAATTTTGGTTTGGAGGCCAATAATTTTGTTACTTTTACAGCTAGCTGGGAAAATTTTGTCACAAGCCATAGTTTATTTATTTGGCTATATAAAAATATTATTATATTATGCCAATGTACGATATATTAGTCATGGAATCAAATTTTAAAGAAAGAGGGAAATTGTCACAACCGACCACAACCCAAGGGCGGTTGTGACAGTGGTTGGGGGTCAGTAGTGACATCTACAAAAAATAGTTGATATGATTTTTATTTCAATAAAATTGTACCATAATTAATAAAACACCATAAACTTATCCTTAACAAATTCATCTAGCGTATGAAAACATAGTCTATTTTGAAACATATTTATCGACCAAAACAACGACATCCGATTAATTTGATGAATTTCGCCGTTCTCTTTAAATAAGTCCTACATTTGACTTTTTCGTGAGTATTTTCGTATTGACTAATAATATGCGCTGCGCTCGTTTGGTCTTCTGCAAGCGTTTTTAGGACATCTAAGAAAAAAGATAGGATAAATGTATGTCACAACCGTACCCATAAGATTTGTCACAACCGTACCCAACACAGAATTTCAGTTATTAAACAATCGCCACGAATCGGCTAAACGATTTACGTAAAAAATAACCACTCGCAGTTAACTACTAATGATCAACTTATAACAAGAAAATAAACGACATAGGTTATTTGTATACAAAAAATAGTAAACGTTATTATAAATCAAACAAGAAAACCTACTTTTGACTGTTAACGACACGTTTAGGACAGACGATCAAAGTAAAATGAAGAATTATTCAAATTGCCAAATCATTAATTATTCTCTAAGACATACGTCAGAGGGGTCAAGATATGCCGAATTAATATTCATATACCAGGTGGACGTCACGAGCTGAGAAGGGTGGACTTAAGGAATGGACAGTGGTTAGGGAGTAGCTTGCAGAGGGTACAATAATTGTTGATGCCTACGAGTAACTTGAAATGTTAAACGAGATGTATATAAAATAAGAAAAAGTAAAAAGTAATGTTCACTTATGTCTTACAAAATTACTGTTGATTATGACGTGTGAGTGTAAAAACTTTAATTTAATATGGGTTTCGTAATCGCTTTAAGTTAAGTATTATTTAATCTGTTTTATAATATTTGTGTAGAGCGCCAACATGTTTTTAAATACAATAGGTAATTATTATCTCATCATCTGGGCACATATCATGATAATATATAAAAACGTTGAGGCAGAAAAGTCTACGATAGTATCCGGTTATAGCCATTTAGATCTCCTAAAAATCTGTCGTTCTATTCTTCCGTCCGTCCGTTCCGTCGCCCCATGTATGTAATCTGTAGGGCCTCTATGGACGCTGCCGCCCCTAGGCCGCGCGTGGCCTACAACGGCCTATTTATAAATCCAGGGCTGCTACCACTAGGTACGTAGTACGTAGCTTCCAAATAGCTATTTTTGCAGTTGCCTCCTCAGATAGGACAATACAGTAGGTAAATTAGTCTGTCGTTTCTACCCCTATCTGCTCTTCACCAGGGTGGCACCAAGAAGCCGGGTCGTCTTATCTGCCCACGCCGGGAGCGGCTGATGGATTAACTCCATTGTTTCACGGAATCCGTAATTGCGGTTTACATACTGTTTTGTTTAACGTCATAGCTACGGTTCTTTTCTGTTTTTCTGATTCCGGATGATATTATCTGGAGCGAGCCAAGCAGCGCATAATACTTAATCGCGCTATTCACGCGGATGACGGCCTCCGTGGCGCAGTGGTGAGCGCGTTGGTAGCTCAAGCCGGAGGTCGGGGGTTCGAGTCCCGCCGACGGAACAAAAAGTTTATTAAGTTCCTGGGTCATGGATGTGTATTAAATATGTGTATCATATAATAAAAATCTTAAATATATGTGGGTAATTATCAAGAAATATCGAAATTCGGTGATCTTAAATTACAAAAATTATTGAAATAATTTGATATTTGTTATGTGAATTTTTGATAGTACTAATGTTATAATAATTTAATTATGTGGTGGTCCCCCATAATTATCGCTTCATTGAATTTATCTATACAATCCACCATTAAATTTGATGAGGGAATGATGGTGAGGGAATGACGAATTTTAATTAAAACTTCAAAAACACTGGCACATAACCTCAATTTACTTGTTCCATTTCGGATATACATTTTACTCCCAAAAACGCATTAAAAAGACAAATTATTTATATGTAACTCTTAAATGTAACTCTTAATATTTTTTTACAATGTGTTGTTTCCCAAATTACCTACCGTTGAGGAAAATTCGCCATTTTGAATCATTTGAGAGTGTTTCCAGGTAATAAAAACTTAAAGATGCGTTCCTGAATATCGTTCGACACGTTCAGAATTCAAATATTCGTAAAGGGTGAGGGAATGATTTTATTTGGCGGGACATATTTAAAATCAAATCATTGTTTTTATAAGTTCTTCGTAGTTAGATGGAAATCTTTATAGACAACTAGCTGCCCCGGCAAACGTTGCTTTGCCATAATATAAAGTTAAAAGTATTTCGCCCTGGATATTATTTTATTGAAGTGACTAAAATTAATAACTATGTCGGCATGGCAACGTCGATCGCCATCCCGTCGCATAAACAATGGTCGCCGTCAGTCTCAGGTTGTAATAATTTACTATTTTTATTTATTTATATTTATTCAAAAAAATGCACTTATCAATATGTACCCAGTAGCCGATTCTCAGACCTACTGAATATGCATATAAAATTTGGTAAGAATCAGTAAATCCGTTTCGGAGGAGTTGTTGGACTAACATTGTGACACGAGAATTTTATATATAAGATAACAAACATCTTTCTAACGTATTAGTATAATTTTATTATAAGGAATATTGATATATTTGAGATGAATAGGCATTTTAGTAATGTTTTTGCACTGAGGGACAATGTGAGGTGATGTGACTTTAACGGTAACAAATTAGCCATATCTTTTTTTTCTTTAGAGGTAATACGTTTTATTTTTCAACAACATTAGTATTGACCGCGTACATTGAAATAAAAAAAAAGACTTACATAGTTAATGCATATGACTCAGAACCAATGACTCGGGACTAAAATTTCGAAATTTTATCCATGTATAGTATAAAAGTATTAAATATATTTCCGTTGTCTGGTACCTGTAACACAAGTCCTTCAGGTACTCACCACGGGGCCAGACTGACGTGGTGTGAAGCGTCCATAGATATTATTATTATTAAAAAAAAAACAAGTTTCTAAGATCGGTGGGACTTATACAACTTCTGAAATTACAGGCCTGACTGAACACACTTATTCAAGTCGAAAAAGTCTTCTTTGGAGCCCTCACGCATGTTCCCATTTTGGTGACATGTGGGAAACATGTCATTGGACATTACTCCATCTAATTATAAATGCAAGTGTTTGTCTTTCTATCATCTTCTGTTATCTCTTCGCTTAAAGTTTAAACAGCTGAACCTATTTTTTGAACCCAAACGTCACAACCGTGAATTCTTTAAAAATCTATCCCCTAGTGAAACACGAATCAAACTTTCGTGGTAAATAAAAGTTACTCCTTTGGAAGTCGGTTAAAAACCTTGCATTTCCATCACACAGTTATTACAGCGTCTTAAGCATATATTATTGGAGACCCTTCCAATTAAGGTGGGAGGGTTTGTTTTTAAGATTTGCAACGGTCGAGCGGCCAACAATAACTTGGCTTAATTTAGTTTACGTTGATAAGGGTCCGACCCTTTGTACTTCAGGTGGTCAGCGGAACTGGGACAAATATTTAAACTATCAGATACAGACTCCTGGAGATTTATGGTGTATTATCATCAGCAGGAAGGATGGTGTACTATCTTTATCTGATAAAGGAGTACACTATCTTTTCCTGTGTTTAGCGAGAAACACCTGGTAATTACATTCCAATCCACAAAAAATGATTTTTGTGTTTAAAGTATGTTCCAAAATCCGTTAAAATTACTAGAATCCTGCAGTCTTTAGCAATACAAAAATTCTCACCTCCTAGGGTTGTAGAGACGGTAAAGGTGTTTTAACATAATCTTGACAATTTTGTAACTAATTGTTACTAGGCTTTATTCTATTACTGTCCCAAATATTTTCTAAGATTCTTTTGACTTGCAGCTTTCCAAAGGTACAGCTGTATGTTGTATGTACCTTTGGAATCATGCTATAATACTGGCTACTTGTTGATATCTTTTTTTAATTCAAAAGCTGCCTACGAAATAACTAAAAAAACTTTTCATTTCCATCCCTAAAACCGAATAAAAAAACTTCCTCGCGACAAAGTTACATAGAATACATCTATAATAGTTTCACGACGTGTAAAGGTTTCGGTATCTTAGACAATAGGGCTGCCACAATAGCCTTTGTCTTCCACTTTAATTATTAAAAGTGCAGTTTTAAACGTTTTCTTTTTAACTTTGTATAATGTGTTGCACCTGGCGTTTCTTGCCTTTTTACAATTATGAATAAAAGAACAATTTGCAATATTACTTTTAGTCTAGTCCAGGTTTATGTTTAATGTTAGAGTTATTGTTGCATTCCTCTTAATTCTCGTAGTGCGCGTTTCGATGAATTTCACTGAATATACAAGGCTTAATATTTAAAGAAATTTAATAAAAATGCATCATATTATGTTTAAATTTCTATATAAAGTTTAATTTATTCTCTTTTAGTATGTTTTGTACTATAATTTTCTCTAAACCATCAATAGAAATCCTTTGTTGCACTTCGGGATTGCCACCAGAAGTTACAACGAAAAGCAGACATGCATTTTTGGAGCAGTAGAAAAAACTTCCTCCTTACGCCGGCAGTCTACTTTTACGAATTTTCAATCAAATCACGGATCCTGAGTCCTGACGCAAGTTTACCATTTTGGCCCACCCAAAAAACACAAGGAAGCTTTCACTTCAAAAATGCTTTCCCCAATCACTTAACTTTTTCAGTGGCCAACCAACATACGATCATTTCCCTGTACTGTTGTGAACATAAATCAAAAACGTATTTCACTCGAACAGAAGCGCGTTGTCATCGCACACTTTTCCGAGCGAGTGTCTTCCCAAGACGTAAGTCATTCCCACCACATATGTCAGGAGAAATCCGTCTTTAGTGGCCACAGAATAGAGTTGGGTTGTGAAGAATGTTCGGGAATGGAACATATGGGAAGAAATTGTACCGAACGTACGAAAATGCTTGCCAAATGATATGCGGAGAGGCTTCTTTCGACAGTAATGCGTCACGTGAAAAACGAAAAAAATTATTCTGTCAGACAAAGGTCCCAATTGTATGTAGTAACGTTTGGGACGTTTGTAGGTCGGTCTGACTGCACTCACGCATACACAAGGGATTTCACGAGTCCAGTTTGGGTTGGCCTGGGATCAGCTCGAACGGATCAACCAGCCTTGCTTTATGTTTAAGGAGATCTTTTCGTATAAAACCTTACCTTTACAAATAAAACTAATAAGTAACCAATAAAAAAACTAAAAAAAACAATGGCAACAAAAAAAAATTATTACTTATTTTTCCTATAAAACACAGCAAAATGGAGCAAAGAAATTATACTTTTTCTTTTCAAGACCGAGCCGTTCGATAGAACATCGCCCCGTGTGTCAACAGGAAAGGGTAGGGTGTGCTGGAGCATAAATGATCACCAGTAGACGAAGACAAATGGCCCCACAAACTGAAGATAAGGTAGGCTGAAATTAGCTTCGTTTTAGTTGTGCTCGTTAAAGGGTGGGAAAAAGGAACTCCTTTTGAAGTGTGAAAGATCGAAGTTTGACCAATACTTTTGAAATACCGGAATTGCTGTCAAAGCGATACGGATAAAAAGGGTGTGTTTCATAGGAATCGGTACGTTATGTTCAATAAATAAAAATAACAAGCCCAATTCTAAACATTAATAAGAGTCAGGAAACAGAATACAAAATATCGAACTGACCAAATCACTGAAAGTTGCTTTCAACCCTCCATGATATCGAATATAGATAAACCTAAATTTTCCAACACTGAACGATGATGATAAACTATTGCTATAAGAGCACTATCCATTATGCCAGCTTCCTAGTAAAAAAAACTAAAGGGTTGGCAACTAAAAGGTCCGCCTGAAGGACATTATGATGCCACGACAGACAGACAAGTAGACCAGCACGTCAAACGTAACACCCCTTCTTTGGTGTTAAACGTTTGACGTGTCGAGTTAGTGTTAGGCTAAAAATGGATAGATTACTTCAAGGCGCTTCCACCTAAATCGCTATTTACATTACCTCTTATTAACTTTCCGGCCGCCCAAGATGGCGGAGTTGGCCGAGTAACGAGGTGCTACCCCACCTGCCGGCCCGCACGTCAGGCCGATTGTCCGAAAATTAGCTTTGACCGCATATAAATACATTAAGATAATCTCAGTACCCGTGCAAGGCATGAGCGGAGGCGCTTATGAAATACTTGGTATAATAAACTACTACTTGTACGTTGTTATGAAATTCTTGGTGTATAAGCTGTAAGGAAAGTGTCGTTAAAAATAGGTAAATATATGTGAAGAAAATTTCGTATGAATATAAAGTTTGGGGAAATCACGTCATAAAAGCTCTCATTTCAAGAACAAAGTTGTGAAATAGTACATTACGCCCCAAGGGAAGAAAGTATGACATTTCAACCCGCGCGATATTGTCACCCAAGTCGAAGGCGAGGGTGACAAAAGCGTCGGTTGAAGTGTCATGCTATCCTCCCGTGGCGCGTATAGAACTTTTCATCATACAAGGGACCGAAAGTTTAATGACAATAATTATTATTGAAATCGTATATAATATAAGGAAAACGAATGTGGTTCAAATCACTTAGCGACGGGGCCCGGGGCGCAGCCAGGCAAAATAAAACAACAAATTAATAGATTTAATAAAACAATGTTGTTTTGTTAAAATACCATTTTGTAGTCAATGATATTCTATGATTAATGTTACGTTTTGTGAAGATATATTATTTTATTGAAGTGACTTAACAAGAATGGCACCATGGCAACGTCCATCGCTGTTGCTCAAAGATAAAGTAGGTATATTATATGATATATCAGCTCTCCCCCGCTTTTCCTGACTGCTGGCCTATAGCTATTTAAAATAGCTAAGTTGGTAGCCGCGTCCTCAACTCAACAACTCAACACAGATAAATATTATTGTATTATTATTAAATTGCCCCGTGTATTAATATTATGGATTTGAAATAACAACTGCACGGTTACCATGGTGATGAGTTATTTCAAATAGGTAGCGGGAAGAAAATTTTAAACTGTCACTAATTGTGAGCAGTTTGAAATATGCACCTTTCTTCCCGCAAACAAGGGAAGAAATTTTCAAATCCTACTACAATAACTATTGTAAATGCGAAAGTCTGTACTTTGTTACCTTTAAAACTGCTTTTCTGAGATTTTGCTGAAATTTAATAAGGCGATACTTTGAGTCCCGAGAGAGGACATAGGACATAGGTTCCCGGACGATAAACTAGTTTTGGCGCAACGGTTTCGCGGGTGTCATCTAGTAAACTACACAAACCAGTAGTCGCTGTCGCCTATAACTTGCGTATCATCTTGTAAGGGGGTGGCAACTGGCAAGTCAAACACAAGACCGGCGCGGAGGTACGTTTGTGAGGGGTAAGACGAGTTTTACGTTTGAGTCGGGTTGACCGCACAAGATGGACGGCCGTCATCATCATCACGCCAACGTCAATTAGAATGAAAATTTTCTTAGGGCCTGTTTCACTAATTACTGATAAGTGCTGGATAGACTATGCACAACATATCTGACAGATGGAGATAGAGTATATGTCAGATAAGTTGTGGTTAGCCTATCCAGCACTATCAGTAAGTGGTGAGACAGACCCTTAATAGCCTCATTGGAAATGAAAAAAAAATTATATACTGGTTAGTAACAAAACTTTCGAAATACGTCTTGGTGGCTAAAAAATGTAAACTCGCGTTAGGACACGTGACCATCGAAAGTTCGTGCAATTAGGATTAAAATAACGCTACCAAATCAATCACGTAGGTGCTTCATCTGCTTATATATGTATAAATTTCTCTGATAGTAGCTAAATTTTCTTTTGTGGTCGTGTGGGTTGAAGATATGTAAATGCTTATAGTAGTTGTATGAAAACTTTTGGCCTTTGACATGTTTTTTTGCTTTTATTTGTACCGGTAATACATTTGTACCAACATATTTAAGATTGTGAACTAAATTCAAGATATACCTTATACAACAACCAAATAATTTTGCAAATTAGCCCACAAACGGTGGAGTAATCTTTGAACATACAAAAAAAAAGTGTGTCGGCTCCGACGCACGACTGGAGTTTACTCCTTAAGTATGAGTATCTAACCATACGCAAAAAGAGTTTATTCAACTGAAAAAAGATTAATATCATATGAAATCAGATGTTCCGGCAATATTATCTACACCCCTTTCTGCCATAGTTATTTCAAAATACTTTTAGTTCACTTTAGCCAGTATAACATGTTAACAATATTAACAATATTAATTATTGATATTTATAACAAAAATAGCAATATAAATACATCGACACTGATAGAAACAAACAAGCCCAATAACATATAGTATATAGGTATAGTCGCCTATACAGCATACCATATTATGTACGTCTTAATCATAAAGTTAATATATCTATCGGAATATAATATTATATAATTAAATAGTAATATAATTACATAATAATATAATATAATATTCCGATAGGTATATTACCTTTATGGTCTTAATACACTCACAGCCAAATTAGAAAGTTGCGCACTAAGGGTGCGCACCAAAAACGTGACACATTTTTTCGTTACTTGTTAGAGTAGGTTTTACCCCTCGGATTTTTCTCATACCGGGCGCCTTATATATGAAAATCGATTCTTAAGGAGTAAACTCCAAAAATATATATGACATATCCACAGCCGTTTCATTTCCAACCAGCTGTTGGGTCAGTCAGTTAAAAATTGAAACGGAGTATAAACAAAGTAACACGGCTAAAGCTAGTGTATTTAGGTCCATATTAAATTACGTCCATGTCAGGTATAAGCTGTATAAGCGTAGTCCTTAAATCTTAGACCTCGGGGTACGTCTGAAGGCACCTGCTCGCTGCACATTCAGAAACACGTAGCTGCGAATTTGTTTAAGTTTGATTTATTTTCAGACACTTGAAAAACCTTAAGGAGAGTATTCAAAAGCTGTAGGATTTTTTTGAATTGTACGATCTTAAAAATATAAGAAACTTCTTAAAAAATATATCAGTTTCACTACTTTTACCCTTAGCACGTACGAAATACAAGAAAATTAAATTTGATGTGATTGGGTCCCGAAAAAGACACATGTAAGCTTTTCCCGGAAAAATGTACACTTACCGCGTGATAAATAAATTTCAGCGCAGCGATGTTGCGGGCAACATCTAGTGAAATATAATTTAATAATGTAAAAACATATAACGGAAATTCATAAAAGTAACATGACGACAACTAATCGAACAATAAACTCGTACAAGGTGTATGTCGCTCACACATCTTATCACACCGAGTTGAGAAACCAAAATCTTTCACACCAAGACTCGTAGACCTCACAAATAGTATGAATAGCATTAATTAAACATTTAGTTGCGCTCTCCCCACCTTGTACCCCTGACCATCACCCCAGGGGTCAGCTGCCCCCCGGGGGGTGGGGAAGCTCCCCACTTCCAATACATTTCATATTCCGTTGACAGAGGCACAATAATAACGCGGTGCTGTCCGTGGAAAAGCAAGACATAGTTGATGGCCAAAGATATAGTGTTAGACTGGATCAGACAACGTTATGTAACAGCTAACACCTTAGGGTCAATTCAGAGCGCAGCGCGACGAAGCGAGGCGAGGAGCGGCGCGGCATAAAGTATGGATTTGACAGATTTCAATTGCATGAGACGTTTTACGAATCTACGTGTCGCGCTGCGGTCTGAATCAACTCTTAGGATCATATTATTACGGATACGGGCAGTTGTTTACCTGCGCGCGACAGTTGCGCGTACTTTCTAGAAAAGTCCAACCCTTGTTTATGTGAATTGCGTGTTTACGTAAACAATCCAGAATGGAACGTTCCAGAAAGTATGGCGGGCCATATAAAAGGTAAAAAAGCCGGCAATCAGCTCAGTTTGATACAAGCGATCATCAAGGCGACTTCGAAGTGAGAACAAGTGATCAATAGTGAGTGATTGTGATAGTGACCTAAGACTCAGCTACGACCTAGGACAGTGATAGTGCTCAGTGATTTGGACCTAGTGCTTAGTGTTTGGATTTAGTGATTTGTGTGAGCTAGTGTTTGTGAATAAAGTCTTCAAGAGAGTCACCAGGTCTTTCTCTCCGAATCCTCGAACCCTAGCACGTAACAATATCAAAACGAAACGTGACGATGCAGATGGACGTAATAATGCATAGCGAAACGTCATTTTCATTTTGTATCGTGCTGCATGCATCGCCCAGTCACGCCTCGTTTGGATGTAATTAGAATTTTTCTAGAAAAAAAAAATTGAAAAGTAGAGAAACGCCATTTTACTAAATTTTATAAGCAAAATTACTACTTACTACAGCAGATTACTTCGACAATTATTGTTTCGTAAATGGTTAGAATATGTATAAAAATTACGAATATCGGAAACACAAAGAAACATCAGCGCTCGGTAGCTTTAAATTTTGAAAACATTGCAAAATATAATTTTGTTTATTATTCTTATATATTTTCGATACTTTAATGAAACCATTCCATAAAAGAAGAAACCAAAATTGTGCTAGTAAAGGATGCTGCCGCATCCAGAGTCTATACATCAGGAACTGACCAATAGTTGGAAATAGTTGAATTTGAAGACGTTTGGAATTTACGAGTGGTTTTGACCCTATGGGTGCCGGACAATAGCCAGGATTGTGTAATGACTGCTTGGTAACGGCCTTCCACGAATATTTTGCGGTAATAATCAATAGGATTGTATTGCAAAATTGATGTGAAGAAAATATTGCGTGGACATTTCAGTACATGGTTGAAATCTGCCTTGTAAGTAAACCAGAAACAATTAAAAACAAAAACGCGTCGCTTAGTCACATAGATCTCGCGATGCCCTTTATGTCAATTAATGGAATTTTGAATAGTTGAGGTAACTTTCTTTACTTAAGGCCATCCCCCGAGCAAACGACCTTGACCATACATTTGCCGCGTCGCCGAGATCGCACCAAAACCCTATTGTATTTACTTATCTTAATTCAAAATTGCTTTTAAATGCTTTGAATTGCTTTCGCGAATTTCCCATGTAATACGACACTAGACGGCTTACGGGTTGCATTCTGAAAATGGTGATAAATAAGAAACTGTGCATACAATTCGCCGCGCTAAGTATGAAAGACATCTCCTAACATACTTGACGAGTAAGATACTATTCCGCCGCTCTACCTCCGTCTTACAAATTTTCGTCCAGGTCAAGGGTCCAGAAGGATTAACTCAATCCTTCAGGCCCCGCGCGAGCACCGGTGATCGCGACAACAATAGAATACAATAGCAATTCCTGGAAATTCCGACTGAAGTATTAAAGAAGTTTTCGCTTCAATAATAATCTACAGTTTTCGTACCAGAATTTTTCGCAAGCACTTCATGATTTTAATTTGTAACTTTAGAGAACGAAAATTTTACTTATATTTAATAAAATTTCTGTATGTAAAGGTCAAAAAACTAAGAATAATAATTTTTTTTTATAATATCTATGGACGCTTCACACCACGTTAGTCTGGCCCCGTGCTAAGTACCTGAAGGACTTGTGTTACAGGTACCAGACGACGGAAATATATTTAATATTTTTTATACTATACATATATTTAAGATTTTTATTATATAATACACATATTTAATACACATCCATGAGTCATGACCCAGGAACTTTTTTATAAACTTTTTTGTTCCGTCGGCGGGACTCGGACCCGCGACCTCCGGCTTGAGCTACCAACGCGCTCACCACTGCGCCACGGAGGTCGTTAAAAGAATCACTAAATTAAAGTTTATATTCTTATCGGCAGACTAGCAGTCAATTTGTGGCTAAAATAAATTTTGAGAAAAAACGTTCTAAATAAAGAAATAAAAGGTGTTGACAAAAAGACTGCGCAGGAGATGAAAGCTTGACATTAGCTCACGTTCAGGCTGTTAAGGCGAAGCCAGTTTAGATAATGACTATATAAAATTTTCACCTACGGTCAGTAAGTGTGATGTAATGGGAACTTAAAAAACCGGCCAACTGCGTGTCGGGCCACGTGCAATATAGGGTTCCGTAGTACCGCTATTTTTTTTTTTATTTTGTATGGTCAATGAATGTACATTTATAACGTGTTTTATTATTTATACTACTAACAACATATTTACTTTCAAAGGAATTTGAACGAAAAGACCCTTTATACTTCGCCAAATACATTTTTTTTAGTTCATCGACTATTACTCAATAACTTGTGAAGTCTTCTTAGCCGTGATAATTTTCCTTTTAAATTCAGCATATTTCCTACTCCCGTTAATTTTTTCACATTTCCAGAAGCAACCGTTTAGCTGGTAAAGGGGGATGAATACTCATAATATTTTTAAAAAACCTATCCAACGACACCCCACATGATGGGGTGAACGCGAAAAAAATAATTCATCCCCGCTTGATGTGTAGGGAAAGTACCATAAAAAATATAATTTTAAGATTTCGTGTACCATTTTGTCGTCATAATTAATATGCGTATTCATGCCAAATTACAGCTTTGTAGGTCCTATAGTCTCTGAGCAAAACCGCGGACAGACAGACAGACGGACGGACAGACCGAAACTATAAGAGTTCCTTATTGATTACGGAACCGAAATAAGAAGCCTGTAATTTCTTTTTATAATATTAAACTTGTAAAATATTATTGTAATATTGATATTTTGCTTAAGGGCGTCCCCTACGGAGAATCCGTAATTTACCGTATTTAGAGCCTTATAAACTCATAATTTAAAAGCTACAGAGTTATTAATATGGTCGCACTACGTAGATCATTGGTACTATATTTTGTTTAGAATAAAGTTGTATAATATGAGATAATAATAATATGTCTAACGTCATAACTCATATTATGTAAGTCACAGGTTACACGGTAAAATTTTCATCAATCTGATCCATCAATCTGATTGACGGAATATTGATGATTATAAAAAGTTCTTAATATTAAAAATACGATCAATCCCTCAATCCCTCAATAACGCTTCCGTGGTCTAGTGGTTCAGAGCTCGGCTCTTGACTTGGAGGTCGTGGGTTCGATTCCCGCGTTGAAAACATGTTATTTCCAAGTTTGGTTAGGACAATGCAGGCTGATCACCTGATTGTCTGACAAGTAAGGTAATCGCCAGTCATGTTGGTCGTCCGTCCCACTGGGTTACGAGAGTAAAAGGAATAGAGAATGCTCTTGTGTACTGCGCACACACTTGGGCACTATATTTTACTCCTGCGTAACTGGCCTTGGTTTCAATGAAGTCGGCCAGCGTCACCGAAACCGATGTGGGAGTTATTATTAAATCCCTCAATCCGCGGGTTAGACGATCAAATTTTCGTCAATCTTTACCGGATTGGTAGATCAGATTGATGAAAATTTCATCGCGTAACCGGCGACTATGACATTACAGTATTCTCCAAAGCATTTCAAACCAGCGCGCAACGTAATGTTATGTTAAAATAATAACTGCAAAAAATGTCACAAAATGAAGGATTGAACAGAAAACTAAAATGCTAATTACATGACATCCCTTCACCTCTTTGTCCAGTTAAATCCATAAACCTTACAACTATGCATTATATTACTATATTATGCATTATATTGATATTACCTTCGTTAGACTAACATAATATAATATGTCTTACCGAAACAAAGGTCCCCGACTTTGGGAGATTGGTCAAATCCACGCCATTGTCTCCCGAACTAACTTAGTTAAGACAGTATGTGGGATTGTGGGGTGTGTTTGAACTTATAATCAATGCAATGATTGAATTTCGACTTGCATTAGTGATCATCAGCCCGTGTCGGTCGGTATAATGAAGTTATTACTCGACTGTATTATGAGGGATGAGGGATGATGATTATGAGGGATTAATGTTTTTCGAGAGACGTGTAATATGTAGGTATTAGTTGGGGAGGGGAAGAGGGGATTTCGGGAGTAGCTCGAGCGTGTCAGATTAAGCTTGCATAATGCATAGGCTTCCGACATGTGTCTAGTTATCCTAGTTATCACGGTATAAAACAGATTTCTCACGTGGTAGGTAAAAAAATTATAATATTAAAATGTCGTCGGATCTGTCATACTAAGATAGGGGATGTTTAGTATACCCCAAAGAAGCTTCCATATAAAGCACTGACGATTCAAAGGTTAGGTAAGCCTGTAGGGACATTTTAAAATATAAAAAATAAAGCTTCATATTTTCTTAACTAAGCTTCGCAGATATTTTATTTTGCTCTAAACTAAATGATTTAGTCCTTGTTGTCTAAAATATATTTATAATTTACCTAAATAAGCAATTTTCTGAATATATTTTCTTTTTCAAAACTTTAAAATGGCTACTAAAAAAACGCTCTTATTATTTTTTATCAGCTTTACCTTATGTACAAAACCTACTTGGCCTCCATGAAGCTCGAGTGACTAGTGACTACAAAAATAGCACCCTCGCCTCTTCTACTATATTGTTTAGCACGCTCTGTAGCATGGATGGCTTGATGCATTTTAACTTGAGAGGCGTCAGATTTGTGTTTAGTAAGAAAGTGACATTATATCAAAATTCAGTCGGTTTTTTTACCCCCGATGAAAACAGGCTGCTATAAGTTTGACGTGTCTGTCGTTATGTATATTATGTGTCTGCAGCCTATGCCGCTTGCTCACATGCTATAATATAAATATGTCAATTAACGTTTTTGATGGTTAACAATCAATATTGTAAACTATACGTTTCGCGCAACTCCGCCCGTTTTTATTTAAATGAATTTCCCGCAAAAAGTAGCCTATTTTCTTCCCCGTAATATATAATTTATGGTAAATTGAATAAAAATCGGTTTGGTAGTTTGTGGGATTAGCGCGTTCAAACAAACAAACTCTTTAGCTATGTAACAATAGAGATAAACTACGATAACATGGCGCGCCCCTCCAAATTAATCCAAATCAATGTGTGTAGTCACATCCTTATGCAAGAGTTTGTATGTAGTAAGTATTCAACCAATCAACCAGTACTCGTAATATGTGTTACTTATTACCAAGATTAATTGTTGGTTAACTAATCATAACTAGCCTACCGCGCAAGACAACGTACTTCAAACGTTTTGAATTTTGGAGGGGCGCGCCATGTTATCTTAATTTATCTCTACTAGTTGACGCCCGAAATTCGTTTATCGCGCGGGAACTGTATATTTTACCAGGCAAAAAAGTATCCTATGTCTTTTTCCGGGACTCGGAGTATCGCCATACCAGATTTCAGCAAAATCGGTTCAGCGGTTTGGGCGTGATCAGGTAACAAACAAACAGACTTTTGCGTTTGTAATATTAAGTAGGATTATAATAGTTTTTTACGCACATAACATTTCCAAGACGTAATATTCAAACTATCATAATTGATCACTCGTCCCTATTCCGTTCGGACCGCAACTGTCTTTAACTCTGGATATACAGATAGATTTATTAATAACTGGGATGGGGTGGGGGATGGGGGATGGGGGGCGGTGGGTGCTCGGACAGGAGTAGCCATAGCTAAGATGTTTTGACCGGCAGTAATTTCTTAGTTGGTGTATTTAGGTGCGATACAGGGTGAGACGCTTTTAAATTTGGAATTTTGTTTGAAAATTTTTGTTGAATTTTAGTTGTGTGTTGTGGAGTTTAAGACGTATATATATTTTGTTTTAATTTCATAATTAATTCAGCATTCTATTATCATTTACTATAGTATTAGCCTCTACATAAATAAAAAGTAATTTTCAATTTTGTTGGTCTCGCTAAAACTTAAGAACGGCTGAAATGATTTGGATAATTTTAGCCTTGGAACATTCGTTGAAGTCCAGGGAAGTCCGCTTAAAGACTGTGAAGTCACAACAAAATACTTAGAAGATTTGTAAGCTTTGGAGTTTTTTAAGTAGGGGAGAGGGGGGCTAGAATTAACAGGGGTAAGTATTAACAAGCCTATAGCTACTAAATTAAATGACAATACGGTAAGACGTTCAATTTTATAAGTTCGGGCAACGTCGGCGAACGATTTGCGACAAGTGTGTTTCCCACCGGCCGTCGCGTTGTGAAGTTATTGTACGTCGGTGCAAAAATACAGGTAAACGGACATTTTACGTCTAGAATTTTTTTGATTCATGCTTTAATTATTTGGTTTTGCGATTGCAGATTTTATATTATTAATTTTTATTTAGTTGCTAATTACATTTCTGTGTTATTTTATTAAATATACCTATAGTTTTTTTTAATAATAATTAGTTATATCCAAAAAGGCCCTCGGGGGCTAGTTTTAACAAAAGGAACGGGGTAAGTGTTTACCCGTATTACTTGGTATTACAGGCAAGTTGGAGCTACCACATCTGCCGAAGGAGGTACGCCGATCACTCTGGCGGCACTCCGGCAACATCATATCCGCCGATGTTCATATATCGGAGGATTAGATTCAATTTTTGTTGCAAGTGGAATCCATAGGGGCTGAAAACAGCTCAGGGTGGATGACATGAAAGGATATTAATTTTATTTGACAGAAGTTATTATTGTTCTTTAACATTTGTATGTCAAAAAGTAAATAAATTGTCATCTTAGTATTGTTATGTTTTTTAACCGACTTCCAAAAAACGAGGAGGTTATATGTTCGGCTGTGGATATTTTTTTTTTTTTTTTTTTTATTTTTTTTTTTTTGTATGTTCAACGATTACTCCGCCGTTTGTGAACCGATTTTCGAAATTTTTGTTGTGTTGTATTAGGTTTCACTCCAATTTGGTACCATGTTCACAAAAGTGGTGACCTGATGATGGGATCCATGAGTAATCGAGGGAACTCCTCGAAATTTATATGGAAACATATGGTGATTTTGGTTTTATGAGAAGTATCCTAAGCATATGCTACCAAAACGCAAGATTTTGCACCGAGGTATACTATGGTTCCGAAGCTACTAAGAGAACTCTGGATTCCTTATAGATACAAGTTTGGGAGTTTAGGCGCTGTTTTAAGAACTGAAAGCATATGCTACTATGCAAATTACATTCATCATCATCATCATCATTACCATGTCAGGGTCACCAATGTCACCAAATTCAACCTTATCTCCAGAGCATAAGGCACACATTTGACATTACTTCTAAGAAGTTAAAGCTGCTTCGATAATGTAACATTCTGTCTCACTTCGCCGAGATATTCTGGAAAACCACCTAATTTCAACCTTTTGCATTGCGTTTAGCGTTCATAATACAATAACACTCTCTGCAGTCTCACTTCAATCTGCCAGGGCCGCAGGGCTGTCAAGCGAGCGGCGCGGCGGCGCCGCGCGGGCCGGGTAGGGACTATGTGCGCTGCGTCCGCGTCACGTGCGACAAGTCGAGCGAGTGCCAGTACTATTGAAAGTTGAAACTAGTCCGGTGACCGGCTACTTAGCACGTCACGTCACGTGTTCACTTCGATTTTTTTTAAATGTATTGTTTAAAATTATCTGCAGGCTGCAGCTGATATTATATTTTGTAAGTGTGACTGTAATAAGATACGCAGAATAATATTATACAGGTGTATTATTCTACTTATAGTACGCGATGGTTTACTCTGGTAACTAAAAAGAGTGAAATTATTATTTTTAACAAAAAATTAAAACCGACTTCCAAGGTAAAACAATAATAACATCCTTATAATATGAACTAAAAAGTATTAAATAATTATTTCTATCTAATAGTGCCTTTTTCCGAATTCGGCTAAAACTCAACTATTTCTGTACTCAATCTTCATAATTTTGAAGTCGGTGCCAGTTCCAAAAGTTTCAAATATTCTGTCAGAGAACAGAAGATTCATCTGGTACCGACTTCAAAATGATGAAGATTGAGTACAGAAATAGTTGAGTTCTAGCCGAATTCGGAAAAAGGCACTATTAGATAGAAATAATTATTTAATACTTTTTAGTTCATATTATAAGGATGTTATTATTGTTTTACCTTGGAAGTCGGTTTTAATATTTTGTTAAAAATAATAATTACTTCCATGGTTAAATGAAATTCTAATAAGTATACTACCGTTAATACTTACCCCGTCACTGTTAATATTTGCCCCCGAAACGCAAGTTTTAACCGCTGACTTTTTTTAAAAAGATGCGTCTCCCTTCGAATCCAAGTAATTTAGAAGAATTTGTAGCTAAGTATATGCAAGCCATATAAATTTACGTTACTCGGGTATAAAAATAATAACATAAAGTTTTCAAATTAAGAAGATAAATGACAATATTCAAAATCTGTTAGAACTAGCCCCCCTTCTCCCCTACGCGAATGCAATTTTGTCACTTTTTAAGACTTCCCTAGCCTAATAATTGCAAAAATGTTTATTGCTATTGGGCTACGGAACTTAAAAAGTGAGAAATAAAAATACACCCCCGTACTTACCCTTATATTATATATTCGTCACGTCTGTCTGTATGTCTACAAGACCTATATTTACTCCCCACTCCATTCTAAAGTTCGTATCACATACCATTTAAATGTGATAATATTTCAGGACGTTTTGTAACCTCCTGTATAAAGCCACCAAAGAGCGTCAGAACACGATTGAAACGTTTGTATGTGAGTCAGATATTAAATTCCTTCAGCCTGAATTTCTGATTTACATGCATCCACCATTAAATACTATCTGAATAAATATAGTGATGATTAGTTTTAGCTTATGTACCATATTATACAGTGAGGAAAAATAAAATCTTAATGTTGGTTTCAGATTCCTTCTAAGACCTAAGTGAACGCTAATAAAACACACCTTTCTTGCACTTTTTCCACTATATTAAGATATTATTATAACTTTCCAAACCGGTCGTGTAATTTGTCAAATAATATAATAAAATATTAATATAGTGGAAAAAGTGCAAGAAAAGTGTTTTATTAGTGTTCAACATGAATTTCCACCAAGAACCGAGAGTACAATCAATTACATATCCTTCTAAGTGACTGCTAAAAAGAAGAATGGTTTCTGTTTAATTGTTTTTTATATCTACAGGATGTATTTAAAAGAAGTAAGAATACTTTAGAGTGTGAATATATCCTTTGCATACTATGAAAGTAGCAGCCCTGGACTATGGTTTTGTGTGGGCAAATTGATGACGTTGCAGCATTTCTTTCATATTAAACAGAGTATTGAGTCGAAAGCTAAAATTCATTTATTGCGCTGGTACCGCACATTTTTTCGAAATAAAAATTATCCTATGTCCTTTCCCGGGACTCAAAGTATCTCCATACCAAAGAAGAACTACCATTTGTGACCCAGGCCCGACATGAACGTGACATATCTCAAATTTTTTGTTATTATAAAGATAACTCAAATATATTATATTTGTTATATTCGAAATCAATGGCTAACACCAAAAATATGAATTTCTGATTTTGTTCAGGTGCCATACTTTATCGTTGTTTTAATAACTATTGACATTTACTTTACATTGTTTTTATGTAATTCAGTGATGAAAAAATAAACACTTTTCATAAATAAACATTATTATTATAATACATAACTAGCTGTCCCGGCAAACGTTGTTTTGCCTGTTTTCCCTGTTTTCCTGCTTTTCTCTTGAAGTTTTTTCTGAATTTTTTTTTATAAACCTCACGGAGCCTTTCCAACGAATGCAAAACCGTGGAAATCGGTTCGTGCGTTCTAAAGTTATAGCGTCAGGAAGGAAAACCCGACTTATTTTTATATATTATTAGAAGATAAGAGGACTAGATTGTGTGAGCAATAAAGGGTTGACTTATATAATATATTGAGCGTTTGTCCACTTGCCGGCACGGCGTCGGTATGCGGCATTGGTATCGGCACGTGCTGTACAATTCCGCTTCTTTTTTAACCGACTTTACTCTAAGGGAGCTAAAAGCTTAATAACTGTCTGTATTTTAGTTTTGTAACGATTTAGTGTTATTTTAATTGATAACAATAATTGCTGTTAATCTTAAAAACAATAGTTTTAGTATGCCCTAGGAAACAATAATCATTGAGCGATTTAAACATGTTAGCCACTAATATTTAAAATATTGTTAATACATTTCTGTTATACTCATTATAACAAAAAAAAATGAGATATGTTTCGTTACTGTCGGGCCTGGATTAATTTTGTATGGGCCGTGGTAATTCTTCTTTCAGCAAAATTGTTTCAGCGGTTTGGGCGTGAAGAGGTAACAGACAGACAGACAGACAGACGTATTTTGCATTTATTAGTAAAGTAATATTATGGATTATTATGTAGGTCCATGAATGTGCAAAATATAGTTTGAAGTTAGGACAGTTGCCAGGCTATAAGTTAGGGCTCTAATGACCCTTGACTGATCCAAGTCAAGTTAACATTAAATTAAGTAATTTGTACACTTAACTACAGTTTGGGAATTCTTAGTTTCGAGGGCGTAGAGCTTAAAAATAGTAGAGATGGCTAGTATATCTTTAATAACAATTATCTAGACACCTTATTTGACAACAACTGTATTTGTCATCAACTTTTTTTACAGTATACAGAGCATGGGAAAACTGATTTAACCATAATAATGTTGTACGGCTTACTAAATTTTAAGTTAGTTACAACTTATAACAATTTTCGGCCTATTTTTGCTCTTTATCGGTACGGAACCCTTCATTTTACCAATTATTTATTATTCCAAAGTTTTATACTTGTCTTTTTATTCGTTAATCGTTATCCCTCTGTGTATGTTTATAATACTTATTCAAGAAAATGATAATATAACTGTACGCTGTATAACAGATCATTTAGCCGAAACTTTTTCGTCTTCGCTTCGTTATAGAATCGCTGATCAAAATGTATGGAATTGACATAAGACGAGTCGAACGTCAACGTCATATTAACGAACGCTTATGTCAATTCTATACATTTTCAGCGGCGACTCTATAACGAAGCGAAAACGAAAAGATTTTGGCTCACCCCCCAGGTGTTCTATCTAAAAGCCCTTAGGGCAATGCATGAAGAGAATTTGGGTAAGATGGATACGAGACGGTGACCTCGAGAGCCCTAACGACTTCCCTTCAGGTGCCAATCGCTCGTTAGCTCAAATCTATCCATACAAATTGGGCTTAAAGATCCATGGAAGATCAGCCTATTGCCAAGGTGAGTACGCTATGTATATTTTTGACCAATTTATCTGCCATCGTCGTTGCAACTAAACTGAACCTAAATGGTTTAAATGCAAATTTTACAAAGTGACAATTATTAATTTTACATTGCAATATAACGTTATCATACATTGAAAATAATAATTCAAGACATGAGTGGAAGAATAAGGTAAATAACATGAAAAAACTTCCCGTTTTTTTGCTTAAATTGAGGTTTTAGGGCCGGAAAAATGATTTGAAATAGAAAAACTATGGATTATATGTGTAGCCAAATACATTAGTTAGGTTATGGAGTAGATAAGTTACAAGTTTTATTAAAATAATTAGGGAAAAAATTTGTTATTGTCCGAATGTTACAAAATGTTACTTGTTCGATTCCTCCACTCACGTCTTCAATTATTTAGACATGTGAAAACAAAAATGGTTGAATGGGCGAGCGAACTGGTATTGTTGTAAAATGTACTTACTTCATGTACTGGAGTCTTTGCCTGCAAGCAAATCAGGGAACGTGTTACAGCTAACCTGCCATAGCTTACAAGTTAAAGATCATACTAACCAGCTCCAGCTGATAACTTGATAGCAAATCAGAACATATTATAACCAGGCTCATACTAACCAGCTTGGTTGCTTACAGCGAATCAAAGATCACACTTCCAATCTTATCCAATATCTGACCCGGGGCATGTATAAACAACGTTATTACTGATAGCCGTCCGTCCATATTACATTTCTTCAAACGCCCGGCGCACGACTCGTGCAAATGGACGACCATTTCTTGGGCATTGCTCTAAATCACGAGTGGTCAGGTATCAAGATCTTCCGGTCGACGCTCTAAGGGAGGTGGTACACTGCACGTGGATTATGGCCATTGGACAGTTTATTGTCCATTATTTGAACATCACATACTGTCGGTGCAGTACTTATTTAATTATAAGGAAACTAGATGACGCCCGCAACTTCGTTGCGCCAAAATTCGTTTATCGCGCGGGATCCATACATTTTTTTCGGGATAAAAAGTATCCTATGTCCTTTCCCGGGACCTAAAGTATCTCCATGCCAAATTTCAGCGAAATCGGTTCAGCGGTGCGTGAAGAGGTAACAGACAGACAGACAGACGGACAGACAGACAGACACACTTTCGTATTTATAATTATATTATTAAGTAAATTAAGTAACTAAGTATGGATTTGCACAGAAATTGTTGAACTTTCTAATAAAGTGCGGAAAAGGCTATTCACAACTTATTTGACAGATTCTCCATACTTGATCTGTCAAGTTAGTTGGTGGATAGTCATTCGTCACTTATCAGGAAGTGGTGAAACAGGCCCTAAATAATATGTATATTATTATAAGGTCTTCTTGTTTTTCTTGACCTTGGCACTTTGGATATGTCACACCGCACACGAGTCACGACAGATAAACACTTTCAATAACTGCGTAGAGATCAACTACGATAACATGGCGCGCCCCTCCAAAATTCAAAACCTTTGAAGTGCGTTGTCAAAACGTTTGAAGTGCGTTGTCTTGCACGGTAGGCTAGTTATGATTAGTTGATCAACAAATCTTGGTAATAAGTGACATTTACTGAAATATTACGTGTACTGTGATTGGTTGAATACTTACTACACACAAACTCTTTCATAAGGATGTGACTACACACATTGAAACAGTCATTTGGAGGGGCGCGCCATATTATCGTAGTTGATCTCTAACTAACTTTATATTAATTAGTATACGGGCTAAAGTAAAATAAATTTCAATTCTTATAATTTTGCCCTGTTCGTCTATCTGTCTCACCCCATAGTAACTGCGTCTGTCAGTTTGTTACCTCTTCAAGCTTAAAAATAACGTCTATTGCTCATTTTAATTAGCATACTTCGGTCTCGAAAAATGACTTCAGATAGTTTTAGATACCAAGCTCTACGCAGATGCTGAAATAGAGTAAATTCAATGCAGGAGTAGACTAGCTCGAACTCATGAATGTAAGTAAACGTAAACTTAAAACTACTAAACCACCAGTGTGCAAGCTCCATTATATGATATACCCTATTCTGATCTGGGCCTCGATTGGCCCCGTATTGTGAAGCGACGCGGGGCTCTGATTCCGATTTCGGTGTAATGCATCACCGTAATTATATTACACTTACTAGTTTAAGCAGAGAACTATATTTTACTCTCTCTAAGCTGCTGTGAAAATAGGCCGGTTATTCTGATGCGTTGCACACTAAAACGCTGCAGTGGAAATAGACTGGCCGTTTGTGTAGGACAGAACGCTGTACTATTAGTGAGGGAGCCCTAGAACAATTTTTTTTGTGATTACTGACAAGCTAATTTTTTGTGAGTAGCTTACATTTTGATAAGACGAATAACATTTTAATTTTTGAAAAATCTTGAAAGTGGTAGCTAACAGAGATAGCAAGGATTTCATACTTTGACTTGATGGTCCTAAAATATGTGGATTGTTTTATTTGTAGGACAAGGTTACTCTTAAATTATATAACTATTAATCTATCAATCTATTATCTATCTATTAAACAATCTGGTTAGGGTTCCGTTTTAGGGTACAGGAGTTATGGGTCGATAGATTTAGGCCACGTCGATTGAGAAGCTTGGCTCTACATGAGATCTGATGTCTTTTTCACACAAACCCTTTGTGGTCGTCGAGGTAGCTTTTACATGAAATGTTTTTGGTGGGATTTCAGTTCTTTTTGTATGTTACTACTTGCTAGGCAGTCTTTTTAGTCTTTTTAGTGTTTTAGGGTTCCGTACCCAAAGGGTAAAAACGGGACCCTATTCATGAGACTTCGATGTCTGTCTGTCCGTCTGTCTATCTGTCTCCAGGCTGTAACTCAAGAACCGCTATACCTAGACTTCTGAAATTTTCACAGATTGTGTATATCTGTTGCCGCTATAACAACAAATACTAAAAATAAAATAAAGTTAATATTTAACCCCTGGGGGCTCCCATACAAGAAACGTCATTTTTTGGCCTTTTTCGCTCGTAATCTATAATGGTAACAGTGAGGTACTTGAAATTTTCACAAAATCCTTAATTATATTTGTACTTTAATAATTAATAATAAAATTGCAATAAAATTAATATTTAAGGGGTGCTCTCATACAATAAACACAATTTTTTGTCAACTTTCACTCTATACCTGTATGGAACCCTTCGTGCGCGAATCCGGTTCGCACTTGGCCGATTTTTATTTTTTATTAAGACGTTTTTAGTTAATGTCCATCCCGTGGAACCTTCATGTCCTTATTCATAAAATTGGTGAAAGTCTCATTTAAACTTCAATTACCCCCCACTAAACTTATTTTACGGCGTATAAGTTATAACCAAATTTCGGCGTATTTTAGATATCAATAAAATATAAAGTATTAGACCTATTCAATTGAGACTTTGTATGTTTAATAAGTCTATTATTAACATCATATCTTGAGAATATAAACTATCTGGCACATCGGAGACCAACTCTATAAGGGTCAACTTCCACCCCCCAATTTTAGGGGATGAGGGATGAAAATTACAAGCTTATGAATTTTTTTGTTGGTTGTATACTAAACTTAGATGAAATACCAAATTTCAGCTTTCTAGCACTTCAGGAAGTGGCCAAACATTTTGATGACCATCAGTGTGTCAGTGACGAAATCGGCGTATTTTAGATATCAATAAAATCTAAAGTATAAGAGCTATTCAATTGAGACTTTCTATGCTTAATAAGTCTATTGATGACATCATATCCTGAAAATATGAACTATCTGCTATAACGGAAACCAATTCTATGAAGGTTCAAAAAAACGGCGAAACACTTCGAGTAAAGGTAGGTAGTGCCCTTGCGCTTCGCTTGGCTCGTCTCGGCGGGTGCACTACCGTGCACCCAGATAGAGAGTGCTCTCGTGTACAGCTGCGCACACACTTGGGCACTATAAAATTACTCCTGCGTACCTGGCCTGCTTTCAATGAAACCGACCACCGTCACCGAAATCGGTGTGGGAAGTATTATTATTATTTCGCATAAGTCTAGTCGCACGCACACAAACACCGTGCCGAAGTATGTGTACGATGGGGTTGTTAGGTTTATTTTCGTTACGGAATTTCTCGATTCGGTCGCCGCTCTCAAAGCCCGCGATAAAAGCTATGCAATAGCTTAATATAAAAAACCTTTTACAGTAAATTAGTTGCGTGTGTACGGTAAATTATACGGCTATTGCTGAAACAAAGATTTCCTTTGGTAGGATTGGTCCTTATGGCCCAAGGATGGATTTAAGATGTGGAGCCATCGCGATTTTTGATGTAATTTTTTTTTTAATTTTAGCAGCTTCTGCTCTGGAGGAAAATAGAGTCTCAATCTGTATAGAGGCATTAATTATGGTACTATTCCAAGTTCGGTACCATATTCGGATGACTTAAGAATGCTTAATTCATTAACCGACTTCCAAAAAACGAGGAGGTTATATGTTCGGCTGTGGATATTTTTTTATTTTTTTTATTTTTTTTTATTTTTGTATGTTCAACGATTACTCCGCCGTTTGTGAACCGATTTTCGAAATTTTTGTTTTGTTGTATTAGGTTTCACTCCAATTTGGTACCATGTTCACAAAAGTGGTGACCTGATGATGGGATCCATGAGTAATCGAGGGAACTCCTCGAAATTTATATGGAAACATATGGTGATTTTGGTTTTATGTGAAGTGTACTAAGAATATGCTACCAAAAAGTCAAATATTGGGTCAAAGTATACCATGGTTTCGAAGATGCTGAGAGAACTCCTGACTCCTTATAGATACACGTTCGGGAGTTTCGGCGTTGTTATAAGAACAGAAAGCATATGCTACTATGCAATTCATATTCATCATCATAATCATCATCATCATCATCATCATCATCGTCATCATCATCATTAAGGTCACCAATGTCTCATGGCACAGAATTAATAATAGTACAAGGCATAGGTATGGATATACTAATAATAATAATTATGTACTGTATAACAACACCTGTTTGTTTAATACATGGCGGTCGGCGCCGCAGAGGCGACGGCGTCGCCGCGCCGCCGCGCCGCGTGGCGCGTGGCGGCAGACAACAGATCGAATACTTTACTAATTACTTTATAAAATTTAAATAGACAAATAGAATTCAAATAAAGTTATTTTAAAAAGAGCATTTACACAAAACAAAGTCATTAAGTGTCTTTTTAATCAGTTATACTTATTAATCGATAGATGGCGCACTAAGTATCGATTTGAATTCTTGATTAAGCGCTTATTCCACTTATCCTAGCTAGGAAGTCCTAGCTAGGGTCCTAAAAAATTTAGTCAAGTGGAATAACATTTAGAAGCTAGGATCCTAGCTAGGATCCTAAATCGGAAAAAATTTAGTCAAGTGGAATGACATTTAGAAAGCTAGGATCCTAGCTAGGACTTCCTAGCTAGGATAAGTGGAATAAGCGCTTTACAAGAACAGAGCTGTCAATAATTATGATAATATTAAATATTATGAGTAGCTACGCTACATCCTATGCAAGTTTATACAATTTTTTATCTGATAGATCCTTCGATCGTGGAAAAACGAGACACAATAGCCTTTCTATTGTTATCTCAATCGCCGGTGACCGCTTGGGGCTTGAAGCATTAAAATTGTTAAATTACTTAGCACAATATGTTCACTTCACTGATAATATATGATTTTGTGAGTGTGAGTTGTGACTCTTGACAAATTGTAATAAGATACGTAAAATATACGCGAAGGTTTACCTACTAGTGTAACTAAAAAGAGTGAAATTATTATTATTTTTAACAAAAAATTAAAACCGACTTCCAAGGTAAAAACAATAATAACATGAATATGAACTAAAAAGTATTAAATAATTTTTACTATCTAATGGTGCCTTTTTCCGAATTCGGCTAAAACTCAACTATTTCTGTATTCAATCTTCATAATTTTGAAGTCGGTGCCAGTTCCAAAAGTTTCAAATATTCTGTCAGAGGACTGAAGATTCAGCTATCTGGTACCGACTTCAAAATAATGAAGATTGAATACAGAAATAGTTGAGTTTTAGCCGAATTCGGAAAAAGGCACCATTAGATAGTAAAAATTATTTAATACTTTTTAGTTCATATTAATGTTATTATTGTTTTTACCTTGGAAGTCGGTTTTAATTTTTTGTTAAAAATAATAATTTTAGGACTCATATCATATTATTGCACGATAAAGATGTTAAACAACGTAAAAAGAAGAAGAAGTAGAAGCATTGTTTAAACACGCTAATCTTAGTATGAGTCAGTAATTACTGGTCCGATTTGAAAAATTCTTTCAGTGTTAGATAGTCCATTTATCAAGGAAGGCTATAGGCTATATTTTATTACGTTAAGACTAATATAAGCGAAGAAATAGAGGAAAATGTGGAAAAACGTGGGAAATTTTTTGAAAGGGCTTATTTCACGAACTACTGGAGTAATTGTTCTATTATTTGGCACAGATAAAAAGTAGGAACGTGAAGGATCATAGGCTATTTATTGTGGACTAATTTGTCTGTGAAATATCTGCGAAGCAGCGCGGAACGTCTAGTAATATTATAAACCTGAAGAGTTTGTTTGTTTGAACGCGCTAATCTCAGGAGCTACTCATCCGATTGGAAAGAATCTTTCAGTGTTTGATAGCCTATTTATAGAGGAAGGCTATAGCTTATATTTTATCACGCTAAGACCAATAGGAGCAAAGATACAGAGGAAAATGTGAAAATATAGCTGAAGAGTTTGTTGGTCACTTTGTTTGTTTGAACGCGCTAATCTCAAGAATTACTAGTCCGATTTGAAAAATTCTTTCAGTGTTTGATAGCCTATTTATTGAGGAAGGCTATAAGCTATATTTTATTACGCTAAGACCAATAAGAGCAAAGATACAGAGGAAAATGTAAAAAACGGGGAAAATTATTTGAAAGGGCTAATATCTCACAGACTACTGGAGCAATTTTTATGTTATTTGACACGAATATATAGTAAACTACGTGAGACATGGGTTATTAATTTGTGATTAATATACGTTTTCCGTGAAATTTCAGATTTACGCGGACGAAGCCGCGCGGAACGTCTAGTATTATTAATATGTTTATTGCTCCATTCATCACCATGTCTTTGGCATGCAGAATAATGCGGCTATCAGCCGCCTTATATTAATTAAGCCCTGTCAACAGCGTTTTCGTTGGTTAAAAATCATAATATTATATTCTAAATTTTTTATTTTATTTTATTTTTACTATCTTTTATCCAAATATTATTCCAAAATTGGCATTTAAACATTCGATTCAATCGAAAATGATACCAAACTCGACTTTATACCTAAATCCCACGCAGTTATTGACCTCATACCTTGTTAAAGCTAACCCCCCCCCCCCCCCCCCCCTCCCCCACCTGCATGAAATATTCAGGTGGCTCCACATCGTAAATCCATCTTAGGGATATAAAGATCAATCCTACCAAAGGAAATCTTTGGTTCAGCAAAAGCCGTATTCCTCGTTTTTTTGTCTTGTACGCACACGACTAAATATAGTGATTAGCATATTACTAAGGGGGCGTCCACAAATTACTTGAGCTGTTTAGGGGGGGAGGGGGTCGAGTCAAATCTCATGTAATTTTTTCTCAACAAAATAATACTATTTTGGTCCATTTTATCCTAATAAGCGTAATCGTTATACGATGAAGATCATTCACAAATTGGTTCGAAAGAAAATGTACTGACTGTCAAACGAAACATTTTCTTAAGAAACCCACATTTGAAAAAAATCTCACGTGAGATTTGTGGGGGGTTGAATAAAATCTTACTAAATCTCACCAGAGGGGGAGGGGGGGTCAAAATATTCGAGAAAAACCTCACGTAATTTGTGGACGTCCCCTAAACAATACAACAACTTCCCAGCATGTTTGTTTTATCGATGAAGATGTTCCAAAGTCAAAGGTTGATATGCATCCGAGAGAGCTAGACCAATTTAAAATGATCCGCACCACACGGACCGCTCCTACAGCATTGTACGAATACCACATCCCGAGCAGATCAATCTTAGATGGAACGTGATTTCGCATCCAGTTCTTCAAGACCTTCAAATTAGGTGGAACAGCTAAGGTTTGTTCGTTGGATGGGGGGTCATGTTACATTGGATATGTTAGTAAATTATAGATGGCGCCCCGGGAGATGGTTGTTTACATTTCGCTGAGGTTAGGTGATCTAAGGTAGTTTAGGAGGTCAGGGGTTACCTGTGATTACATGTTTGTTCTAGGGTTTCATACGAATTATCAGGAAGATTGCTTTGATTAAAGGATAAGTATTGGCTAGGAGATATTCCTTCTCGAGATTTAAATACAGCAACAAGGAATGTGTCTTGAGTCTTTACTCTTTTGGTTGGCGTTGTCAGGACGTGAATGGAAATAATCGGCCAAGTCGACACCGGAAATATCACTTAATGTAAGGGACAAAACACGACTTTTCAGGAGAGCGAAAAAACAACTTTTTTTTTACAAATTCGTCTGTAACTTTTTATCATTTAGTCCAATCTTCAAGGTGTTTGTGGCAAAGTTTCTTAGAATTTTGTCGGCTATATAAATATAAAAAAATATTTTCGTAAATTTACGCGTTTAGAAAATAGCATGTCTCTTACATTAAAAAAAAATGCTTATTTGTCCCTTACAGCACTGAATTTTTCAATGTCAACTATGCCATATTAAAGTAAGCACTAAGTTTAACATGAAACTGCAACACAAATCTACTGTAAAGGACATAAAAAACTATGCTTTGGAGAAAGTTTGATATAAATATTAAAATCTAACACAATAAGCCCACTACGACTGGCTGGTCTACCACATAATGGATAGGATTTCCAGCAAATTAAGGAACAGCAAGATTGACTTCATAAGACTTCCGCGAGTTTGCTTGCAGGTGGAAACACGACCTTAGACTTACTTTTATTGTACTTATATTGAAGATACATTACACTCATCGTAAATTAAGTTTAATTTTACCTTGAAGTTCCAAAATATAAGGTTCAGAGACTCTAAACAATGCATCATTTAACATAATTTGATATACGCAAACGACCTGTTAATATCGAACAATAGACCAAACGAGGCGCGTAATAAAACAAAATTACCCTCACATGTGGAGTCGGGTAATGATCCGATCATAAATAAGTAGACCAATTTAAAAAGCTAACGATTTTGCTTAAGACCCTATAATAAAAGGACCGGACGGTCGTTCGAATCTGGTCGGACTAATGCAGGCCAACCGACCAGACAGCGTCTAGATTTAAAAAATGGACACATTTTTATTATAGACACATTTTTTTTCAGGGTCTATATTGGCTCTGGTGTGCTGCAGTTTCAGCATGATTAAATTACTGTAGAATATTCAAGTTTATTTTTTTTATGAGGGTAAATTTTAATATTATAATTAGGTACTTGTCTATGTGGGTAGATTTTAATTTATATTTTAATAATGTACTGGACAAAATAGGGGGTCGCTAGTTTCTTAGTAACTTCATTGGCATTACATTCACCATTATCTTCATTACATTCATGGCAACAATCTGGTATGGGAGTTTTTTATTTCCACTTTAATATAATTTCTATCCTTTATGGTTCCTAATTATTCTATGCTATAGGTAAAGTAAGAAACAGATAATACAAACACAGCGATTGTGGAGCGCGTGACAGAGCGCGCCGTGCACCGATTTGATGTAATCACTCGCTGGATTAACCACCGATATTTACATCACCGGCTTGGGAATTCATTCAATTCATTCATCAGCATTCAGCAGTGATGGTGATGTTAACGTGCACTATATATTTTTGATGAAAAACCTACGAATAAAAAATGAAGAGAAACTTAAGTGTATCAAAAATGATTCTAGGAAAAGGCTGGCGCAGTAGCTCATTTTATCGTTTCATGAATAAGTCATGTGAGACAAACGTTGTCATCAGTTTTAGTTTTGTGTTCAGGTTGTTATCAAGTTTCGTGTGATGCGACTTTAGGGCCGGGACACAAAAAGACGACACGACGTCGTACGGCGTCGCACGACGCCGTGTCGTGGGCATCCACGACGCGCGTCGTAAAAAACCACGACATGGCGACGTACGGCGTCGTACGACGTCGCGTCGTAGAAACTCACGTAGAAATTCAAAGATTAGTTGAATCATTGTATCACGATTGAAGAATAGCGTTGTGTGTAGGCGGGGCTAGCGTTTTGACAGTAGGCTCTTACCCAACTAGCAAATTACTCCCAACACACGTATGTTATAAGAATACTGCACTCATAAAATACTTATAATAGTTTTGACATGTGCTGTTTGCACTATTAATAGTATTGAAAAATGCATTTTATACTCAAGCAAAGTTATTCTTCTATAAGCCTATTACAAGTGAAAATCGGATTCACCAAGTATTCAATTGGCATGCTGTAAGAGCAAATAGTCTTATAAAGTGGGCCCTTTTGCGGTCTTGGAGAGAGCAAATAGTGTATTATAAATGTAAGAAATTAATGGTCTTGCTAGTTGGGTAATGTCATCATAATATTATTTTGTCGGCTGGGTTTGACAAAACGCGACATAAATACGTAGGTCCGCCGTCTACCTATGAATCAACTTCATAAGCTGATGGCGAAGGTGATCAAATATAAGGTACAATCAAATATAAGGCTCTTAAGCCATCACGTCGTAGCTAAATATTTAGAATTTCTACACTTTCATGATCGCATGGATTGAATTATTTATGATGTGCCAACCAAGAAAATCCGAAAAAATGAGCTATAAACCATAGTCGTTTGTGCGTGATATACAGGACGTAACAAAAATAAGTGATAATACTTTAGGGTGTGTACGTGTTCCTTGTAGAGAGTTCACTGTGAAAGTAAAAGCGCTGAATGACCAAATCTTTTTTTTACTTTTGTATCCAGGGGAAACTCGTGACGCTCGGGCTATTGCCCATACAAAAGTGAAAAAAAAAATCGTCTTTCAGCGCTGCTACTTTCACAGTGAACTCTCTACAAGGAACACATGCACACTCTAAAGTATTATCACTTATTATTGTTACACCCTTTATAGAAAACCTCGCATTCATGGTTGTCCATCGTAACCTAACGTTGAGAACTGAGAAGGGTGTTTTTAGTTAAACATTTTGCATTCCTAATAGAACCTAATACCTTTTTCCTTCTCCAAAACTGACTTACCTATAATAAAGAATTACTTCCATTAAAATTTGACACGACAGTAAACCATGGAGTCGTTAGTAATTATTACATTCTTAGAGCGTGTCCCCGGGAGCAGAGGGGGCAGAGGGGCGCGGAGGTGGTGCATTTTTACAAATTGATACAAATTATTTGAGCGAGCTCCCGCTTTGTTCCAACGATGCTTGTTACGACTGTGGAGCGGCATTTTATTATTTTCATACGCGCGACGCACAGTGAGCTGAAGTGACGCAGAGAATTTTGGTTGAAATTCCATTTTTTTGTTATTAATTCAGGTCATGATAATTCAGGATGTGAATTATCGTTCACAAATCACGATTAAAATCGTTTGTCAAGCGAAGACTGTACCTTTTATTGCAATTAATTCTACTTTAAGTCCTTCAGTAAGAAAACCTTCGTACTAATTTTTATTAAAAGAAAATACGTCAAAAGTCTAAACGTGATACTGAAATATACAGACACATCGCGTTTTAAATATTACTAAGTAGTTCAGAAGTAGGCAGCGTTCATTACAATATCATTGATTTACTAACTTAATAATCAAAAATCTAATTTGTACAAAGCTACATAATATAGTATACTGGCATTTTCAATACTTACCAATAAAGTAGGATAATTTTGTTTTAAAATATTCTAGCTGTTAAAGATTTTTGTGATAAAGATGTCCATAGAATCACGCAAAATATAGACTGTAAACATTTTTGTTTACAGTCTCCATTTTGTTTTCAAAATATTGTTCATTTCATTAGAAGACATTAATACAATAATAATATTACATTTGAGAAGATAAATAAATATTATTATTATAAAGTTATCAATGTGAAAGTATATTCTATAATTTTCATAGTCTATTTTTTTCTATTATAAATAAATACCGTTTTATACAACAACGAGTGGCTTTCTATCATTTGCAGATTTACTAAGTAGCAATGAACAGCAGCTGTACACAGAGGTAAATTTTTTAGCCTTTCATCTATCGATAACATTTCATCAATGATTATGTTTACGACTTTTTTTATCATAAGTTTAAATTACGTAAATGTTATGCACACATTAAAAATTTTAATCAAAAATACACACATTTAAATTCGCTCTGCGTTTATAATTCCAAGTGTGCGTCGCGTATGCCACCTCATTCTGTAGACGGAGTCCGAAACATCTTATTCGCGCCCTCATAAAAGTAACTGCTTTGGCTCGTTTTTATTTCTACCTCTGTACCTGTACGGCCACAGTATTTTAATAAACGAACTCGGGGCTCCTCGAAAATATGCCCTATGCTTTTTGTTTTAAGGTCGTATTTCGTGTTTCACTGATAAAATCATGTCTCGCCACTTGTATCTAGGACAGGACGATTCTAAAGGACAGGAGGAATTCCAATTACTTTATTACACGTAGATGTTTTATGAGATAAAAATATGCAATTTGGTGAAATTCCTCTAATTGCTTTTGTGCTTAACGTTTTTTATGGTTCAAAGGTCTATGGTTAATGATTAGGTAAATGGGAGTAGTTCCATAATAAAGAGTTTGACAAGCTTTTTTCAAGAGTGAACTATTTTTTTTACAAACTATTATGTCTCACAATAATGTTGATTGATTATGTTGGAATTATTAAAGTTAATGTAAATTTTAAAGAAAAAAACAACGATTGGGTAATGCTTTAATATTATAAACGTACCTACTATGAGATAGTTATTCTTACATAGGCAGGCGAATCTATGTATCAAGACCAAATAACAAATTACATAGAAATATTATGTTGTGAAGTTTTTTTTTTTTAATGTTATTGTGTTTTTATGTTTTACTTTTTTAAGTTTTTTGTTTAGTGAATTTGTTATATTTTGTCGCCAACAAACGGCCGCACAGTTTGGCAAATTTTAATGTTTATTGTAAAATGTTAATTTACTCTGAATAAAATATAAAAAAAGGTTATAAATCAATTTCTTTGATGGTACCTAAAATACATATTAAATTATATATTCTATTAAAAAGTAGATGCTTCTCTGTATTTCTCGGAAATTAATTAATAGATATTGAACTGATATCTGTCGGTAACGGTTCTCCATATTTTTTCAATTCAATTTACTCGTTCACTCGTTCATTCGTTCAATAGACATAATGGAATGAATCAATACACCGAGTATGGTCGGCAGATTTTATGTTGACTGAACAAATTATAATAACTCTATGTTTGGATTTAAACATTCCCCAAATTAAACAATTAAAAAAATCAAAAGATATCATGCTGTTAATTATAAACTAATTAATATAATATTATAATTATTACTTGTATACGTATTAAATGCTAAATAGTAAGTTCGGGTTCTCTTTTTGGGAATTATGTAACATTGTTTTTGTTTGAAAAATAAATATTGAAACTCTCGCACTACGTATATATTATACGCACCGAATAAATGCTTATTATTACTATTATTATTATTATTACGTATAAAGCTCTGAACTGATTTTGAGGAGATTTGTATGGAAATACTTTGAGTCCAGAAAAGGACAATATAATATTAGGCTAGTAATATTGCTCTTTTTTTGGTACGAATATAGGCGCAACAAGTTGCGGAAATCATCCTTTCTCTGATTAAAAATAATAATTTAAAAATATATATAGGTAGGTACGTTGTACATTTTAAGATAAATAGAAAAATTATTATTATGACTCTGTCCAAACATCTTAAATCGTATGCCCAAAACATCCTTTATCGATTTTCCATATACATAATTACACACCCCAATCCGATGCATATTTCTTACGCGAAAAAGGGGAATGAAAAAAAACTAATTAAAAAAGCAATCAAGGTTTTCTTGACGGCGCGCACGTTCGCCCATATCGTCTTACCCCACTTCCTGGGGAGTCCCCACTGGGGGCCACCCCTTTCCCCCCGGGAGGTAGGGGGTTACGGTACTAGATTTACGTAACACGTTTAAAGTGTGTTTTGATGAAGTAATCATCCTATTTCCCTGGACTACGTTTAAGAATTTTGCGGCCGGCCTCGGCGACAATTTTTACTTCAACTCTTTAAATCTTTTCTCGACTCTATATAATGTTTCGTAAGCAATTTCAACGTGAAAATTGCGTTCGTAATTAAAATTGTTGCTGTAATCTCGTTTTATATTGTGTTGTAATTTTGCTTATAACAATAATTAAAATATGAGGCTCGGAAAAGAATAGACGATAGATTTTGTCATGGAAAATGTATGGTTTCCCGCGATGAACTTAAGTTTTATCTACCTGGTATAGTAGTAAAATACGAGTAATAAGTATGTAAAAGTTTTAGGAGTCACAATAGATCCTCATAGGTCGCAGTGATGTCAAGGCTATAGCGGTCTTTTTTTAAAAAAATGTAAAAGTTTGTAAAAACTTAGTTCATTAATTGTTTTTGTACCATAATTGAATAAAAAAATATATTTTACAATAAGGGTCTGTCTTTTTCACTTTGTTTTTAAGTCTCAATTTTGTTTGACAATATAAAGGTTTTTCACATATATTTTATGTACGTAGAGCTACCACTCTACTTATCGCCGCATGCTAAGCGTATAGGCTTCCCCCAACGAGCGCTAACCATCCCATTCTAAGGCATCCCTTATCCATCTCTTAATCTATATATCTTTGGTCCATCGAGGTTACAGGACTACGTTACATGTATTATAAAAGGCTTTATAATATACTAGCTAATGACGCCCGCAACTTCGTAGCGCCAGAATTCGTTTATCGTGCAGGAACCGTACATTTTTCCGGGATAAAGACTTTCCATTATTCTTTCTCGGGACTCAAAGTATCTCCATACCAAATTTCAGCAAAATCAGTTCAGCGGTTTGGACGTAAAGAGGTAACTAACAGACAGTCAGATACACTTTCACGTTTAAAATATTAATATTGATGTAAATTTCAATAAAGGCTCAACATCCAGTAATTGGATCTGTTTAAAATTATGCATTCTGTTTCATGACACCTATTATTGTTTTATATTAGTTTTTAAGCTACTGTATCGCGTTTATCGCGGGCTTTGAGTGCGGCGAGTGGCGATCGAATCAAAAAATTCCGTAACAGAAAAAATCTAACACCCCACTCCGACCGGCACAGCTTGCCAGACTTCGGCACAGTGTTTGTGTACGTGAAAATAGACGTATGCGAATTATAATTTAAAATGCTAACCTACTGAGCTACCTTTACCGTGGCAGTTCGACACACGTATTTCTTTTAAATTAATTTATGGTAATGATATAATATTAATGTTATAATGTTACCAAAAACTTAGGAAAATTTTCTTTAACATCACTTAAATGACGCGATGATCCTGGAAAAAGGGTACTCGACAATGTTCGCCCTCGGGAGGGGTGAAAAGTTTGCTTATGTTTTCACAATTGATCCACAAATAAAAACTTTTAGCCATTTATTAATGACAATTCTAAGTTAAATATTTAAATTATAAAATAGGAAGCAGGAGTAAAGATTTATTAATCAATTTAACACTAGGAAGATTTACATTTAGAGAAGTAGGTAAGTACTTGATTTGATAGCTTAGCGACCTAAATTACCTAAATTTCAGTTTTCTACATAGTAGGAAGAGATGATTTAACAAAAACCAATAATAGTACAGTACCCGGCAATAAATATTGCACATCGACCTTTGAAAAGTGACAGTCGGCTAATTTCGGTTTTGTGGAGCGTTATCTCTTACGCACGAAATACAAAAAGTCCGGTATATATTAGGAGCTGTTAAAACAATTAAGGTTTGCTTCTTTTGACAATTTTATTATTCTTTGTATAAAATACACCAAATTTTCTATAAGTTATGGCTTTATATTCGGGTAAAATAAAATAAAAAAGGGTGTTCAAATTATGTTTACGTATTTAAAATTCTTTTGGAAAATTACAGCTGTAGCAAATTTATGGGTGTTAACAACTCTAGATATATATTTTGAACTGGACGCGACTGCACTCTATTGAATTTGAACAACGACTGACATAATGTCAAATAGGTGTGTGCTACAAAGATAACGCTCTATGAAACCGAAATTAGCCGAATGTCTCTTTCCAAAGGTCGATGTGCAATATTTATTGCCGGGTATTGTAAATATGTAGTAAATTACCTTAAAGATACTATGTACACTTGGTCATTATAAAGTTTTACTAGGTATCAATATGAGTTTATAATATTATCGGGTTTTTCTAACCATATGATTTTAGGTTTAACTTCCCGAGCATAGGTCAACAAGTAAGTCAATTCTGAAAACATTTGTTCGAAACAAAAATATTTTTAGTTTTATTTTATTGTGCCTAAGCGTTCAAGAGCACAATATTCTCCTCATTCTATCAATTATGCTACCATTACGTATTTTTCTAATCTAACTTCTTTCTTTCTTAATTTCGAAAAATTTCTATAAACGAAGTCGCGTCGCTCTCTAGTATTTGCATATCGAACTCATAAGACCCTTCCCTACTAATTTATACCTTCTTTCTCATTCATTATAATTATTATTCTTGGCAATTTATTTTCGCACACGGGGGGGACCCCCCTGGGGGGACGGAGGGCAGCTTCTTCTAAATGCCCGTTTTTCGGCAAGAACTTAACGCACCCTTTCTTGGCCCTTTTTGTTTTTCATTACATTAACTTTTGAGACGGGCATAATGCCCTGCGAATGTGTGCGTATACTAATTATATTTTTGGCTGGTGAGTGTTTCCAGCAGGAAATAAGGATGGTAAAATGTTTGGCTGTATTGATTTTACTGAAAAAACAATTTTGTTTTTTTAAATTCTCATTATTGTGACATTAAGACTAGCATATTATATTTATACATTATTACTAGCTGTCCCGGCAAACGTTTCTTTGCCATATTATATTAAGTATATCGCCCGTATTATTTTATTGAATTAGTGACTAAAATATAAGTATATCACCATGGCAACGTCCATCGCTATCCCGTGACCCGCGTCGCATAAACAATGGTCGCTCTTTATAGACAAATAATTAGCAATAAATTAAAATTGCGACTATAATTTGAGATTTAAACTATCCTATCTCTCAAGTTGGATCGAACTGCGCACATGGTGTGCGAATTTTATTATAATCGGTTAAGTGGTTTAGGAGTCCATTGAGGACAAACATTGTGACACGAGATTTATATATATTAAGATAATGGTTAAATTAAACAATAACAAAAACAGTTATAAAATTTAACTCCAATTAACAAATTCAAGTATGAGATAAAAAAAAAACGCACTTTATTTTATCTAAGATTAATATTTACTAATAAAAGTAGTACGTTTATAATTAAGTTATACTTCTAAAAGTATAAGTTAATTAATAATTAAACTATGTTTAATGTTTTAGTAAATATATCGAAGACTTGGTGACGACGGGTATCCCATACATTTCGAGTTTCATTGTCGAAATTGTTAAGTGCATCTTGAAACAACTTAAAAATAAAAGTTACGATGTTGCAGACATCTCAGACAACTTGGCCGCACACATGTAAAGTACGGAACCCACTCAACATAACGTCTCCGCTCAAACTTCGTCTACATGCTCCGAAACAAAAGCGATTACAGACTTCGACTACTCGAAAACAAAACGCAATTTTCTCTTAAGAAAATGAGGGAACTCTTTCTCCCCATTGAAAAATCATCAACACCCTACCCGCCTCCTTGGAGGGGGGCTGCGTACGCTTTAATTAAAAATAAAACATAAGATGTAACTGGATGAGCCGAGCGGCGGAGGAAAAATGAAAGAGAAAGCCGTCCGCCCCCCGGGGGGGGTGCCGCGTGGAAGTCGCGGGGGCGGTGAGGGGGGAGGGGAGCGAGCACCCCCCTCGCTGTGTCACAGAATGACATCACTTTTCTTGTCGCTAATGAAGAGAACGTCTTAGATGGTTTTATTTTTTGCGAAACTTTATACAACTCGACAATAAATGTCCCGCGATAGTTAAATACAACTTAGGTGGGCTTTTAATTACTTTTTGTTGGTGCTTAAAGTTGACGCGTAAATGTTTTAAAAATTAAATTTAGCAATTTTCAAAATTAAGCACCTACGTACAACAAGGTCAAATTAACTTGACGCATCGAAATGTCAAATTAACATGCGAGCTCCATAATGACGTCATCAAACCGTGCGTCTAGTTAATTTGACCGTGTTGTACCTATTAGTATACTACGTAATAACTTGTATTTTATTAATAAAAACGAATAAGAGCAGTTTATAGCTAATCTGGAAATAAATCATTTTTATTAAATAAAGGAGGCAAACGAGCAAACGGGTCACCAGATGGGAAGCAACTACCATGGCCTATGGGAACTCGCAACATCGGAAGAGAGGGAATACGCTACGCGGTATTATTTTAAGTCCCGGAAGAGAACATAGATATTTTTATAGCATTTCCCGCGCGATAAAATTTTTTAAGGAACATTAAAAAAGAAATAAATTCCTGAAAAAACCTGCATATACACATACAATAATCCAGAGCCTAAGCTACTCTCACGTCAAATTATATTGATATGCACTAATTTATTATTAACAGTCATGGTTCTAAGAACCCTAATAATAAGCTAACATTAAGTTCCCACAACGCGCCTTAATTCCAAAGAAAAACGCCACGTCAAATAATTTTGCCACAACAACATTTTTCACCAAAGGAATACCTCAAAAGGATTCAGCATAAGTAGTCAAAGGTAACATGTGCTCCTAATGAGAAGATCTGTCGATGCACAGACGATAGGAAAATTAAAATGTCTAGACCTTAGAAAATATTAGCTTTTCAGTGTTTGTTACGATCGAGTACGGCGCCCCATTTCTCCTATTCGAGAACATCTTATTATGAAAATGCTCTCAAAAAGATTCCGGATACATTATGAGTTCGATTTTTAAAATGTAAGACAATGATATGGAGAGTAACAGCAGATTTTTCCCACAAATACATTTTTGATATCGACAGAGCTTAGGTTTCTATCGTGTTTTCACTGCAATTAAGTATAAACTACGATCTTGCTAGGAAATATATTCGGGTTTTTCGGAGATACTTTTTATACGACATCTTAAATTTTCAAGCTTGGTTTATTTTACGCGTAAAAAGTGCAGTAAGTGTTCATTTTGCCGCGAGGACAGTTTTTATCCTTAGTTCGGCAAAGGATTGCCGGACCTTTATTATATGAATTGTGAATTCAAAATTCATAAAAATCAAATCAGGCCTAAGAGGTACTAATTATATATTCGGTGGCCTAAATGAGAATGTTAAATACAGTTTTACGTTACGTTAACAGAAAGACAGACAGACCGACACACAGACAGACAGACAGAGATAGTTTAGCATTTATAATATTTTTATGGATTATAATATTTTCCCTAGATAATAATACTATTATAATTATTAAAGACTAGAATGTTGATAGAGAAATACATCACATCTACCAGGAAAAAATAAGAAGAGAAGGTATAATATACTCCAAGATGTATTCAAATTCACTTATTATCCCGTTTTCAGTGAAACCCCATAATTGACTAAACAAACGAAGAAAACAAAAAATATTTCACGCAAATTAGACCAAAAGAATCCCAGACCCCACACACTCATTCAATTTTCTAACCCATTTGCTCCTCAGAAAAACGAATATAAATCTTCATACCCGTACTCCATAATTCCATAAGCGTGTGTACTTCTTATTTCCCCCATTCCTCCTCATTTTTCCCCATTTTCATCTTATGAATTGATTAAGAGTTCATATCGAATGGGGTTTTGTGCAGTTTTTTGCAGCGCTCCGAACACGGAGTGGTAAATGTCTGGAAGCGCCATGCTTAATTTTATCTTAAACTATAGTTTGTGCGTTTTATGATGATATGGGTGACAGTTCTCATATTTCTTGCTACGGATTTTTTTTTTACAATAAAACAAAAAAACAAAACGTAATAAATTATATTCCATCTACAAAAACAAACGTTTCCTACAATTGTAAATGAAAAAAATTAAAAGTTGCTAAATGCTAATTTATTAATGTAAAATTATAAATATGAAATAGGATTATAAAATTATTGTTACGAAAATATAAAAAAAAAACCAGCCAAGTGCGTGTCGGGCCACGCACAGGGTTCCGTAGTACCGCTAGTTTTTGAATTTTTTCTATGGTCAATGAATGTACATTTATAACGTGTTTCACACTACTAACAACATCATCTCAGTTACTTTCAAAGGAATTTGAACGAAAAGTTCCTTTATACTTCGCCGAATACATTTTTTTTAGATGATCGACTATTACTCAATAACTTATGAAGTCTTCTTAGCCGTGATAGTTTTCCTTTTAAATTCAGCATATTTCCTACTCCCGTGAATTTTTTCACATTTCTAGAAGCAACCGTTTAGCTGGTAGAAGGGGGACACTGGACTGTAACGATTTTTTTCACTTTAAAACTTAATATTTCACAAACGGATCCCTTAATCAGAAAATGATCTATGAATACTCATAATAGTTTTAAACAATCTATCCAACGACACCCCACACGATGGGGTGGACACGAAAAAAAATTGTCATCCCCGCTTGATGTGTATGGAAGATAACATAAAAAAATATTTTTTTAAGATTTTATGTACCATTTTGATGCCATTATTAATATGTGCATTCATGCCAAATTACAGCTTTGTAGGTCCTATAGTCTCTGAGCAAAACTGCGGACAGACAGACAGACGGACGGACAGACCGAAACTATAAGGGTTCCTTGTTGACTACGGACCCTAAAATGTCAGATGCATGAAACGGAATTTACGTCAATAGAGATTGACACAGTTGAATCGAAATCAAATCGATGAAAAAGGCGGCCATCCTAAATCGCCGGCGCCACTCTGAAACATCAGTACGAAATCGATAATTTCGATTGCAATTCCTTTACGAAGTGAATCGATATTTTTTAATTATCGATTAATTTTTTTAGATAACTTCCCTACTATTGTCAATTATTATGTGTCAGTTGTCACGCATATCATCTTATAACGCACAAACTATAGTGTTGGTAAACTCATCAAGGAAAAATACAGTGTATTATGCTTACCTAATACTTTTTGATCGTATTTGATAAAGATGCATTTCAGCATCTTTATCAAATCCGATCAAAAAGTGGTAAAGCGTTATACATAATATAGACATTAAATATTATACAATATTAAGAAAAGTGACTTGCACTAGCAGGTGTTGTATTTGTTACCGAACTTTGTTACCCAGATTAAAGATAAAGATAACATCTAGAATTTTACAGCAAAAAAACTAATTTTGGTCAATTTTATGCGCACGTTGTCGATATTACTGTATTTCAAATCTTTTCAAACTAAATCTAAATGAAAATGTAAGCAAATAATATGCCTTTATAATTTACAAGTACCTACCATTAATTTTTTTATAATTATAAATAATAAAGTCATCTGTCGGCTGGGCTTGACGAAAAAGCGACCAAAATACGTCTGCCATCTTGCCTATGAATCAACTTCTCTGTGTCTCTTCCAGACCTTTTCATTTTATATTCCGTGGCACCAACATTAGTCTCGTTTGGTATTGAAAGTCTGAGTGCATTTATTAATTTGTTATTGAACGTGTATTGAAATGCTAATTTCATCGGTTTCGGACTATGGAAATATTGAATGTTATGAAGTTTGTGAGATTTATGTTATTTATTCATATTTATAGTTTGACCACGATCATGATCTACCCGATATTACCATTAAAATGTTGTTTAATTCCTTGGTATATTCTGTTTTCTACCGAACTTGAAAGTTAAAATAAAGGTGTTAGAAATGGGAGAATAGTTTTACGTATATCATGCTATTAGCTCGTTAATATTATAGACATCAACTACGATAACTTGGAGCGCCCCTCCAAATGACTGTTTCAATGTGTGTAGTCACATCCTTATGAAAGAGTTTGTATGTAGTAAGTATTCAACCAATCACAGTACACGTAATATTTCAGTTAATGTCACTTATTACCAAGATTTGTTGGTCAACTAATCATAACTAGCCTACCGCGCAAGACAACGCACTTCAAATATTTTGACAACGCACTTCAAATATTTTGACAACGCACTTCAAACGTTTTAAATTTTGGAGGGGCGCGCCATGTTATCGTAGTTGATTTCTACCAACTGTGACAAAACAAATTGACAATACTTTAGGATTTGTATTTATGTGTCCCTTACATCACAGAGTTTACTGCGTAACTATAGTAACGTAAAAAAACGGGCCAAGTGCGAGTTGGACTCGCCCATGAAAGGTTCCGCAGCAGCAATAAGGTTTATTTCTATAAAATTATAAGATTTTTGATTTATTTTTATATTTTAGTTGATTTAATGAAAGTTAAATTAAGGTTTACCATTTATGACGTATGAAAAAAAAAACTACTCGTTAGATCTCGTTCAAACCAATTTTCGTTGGTAGTTTTTATAATAATTTACATCATATATTTTTTTAGAATTATCATACCCCTACTTTAGAAGTTAGGGGGGGGCACAAATTTTACCACTTTGGAAGAGTCTCTCTCGCAAACTATTCAGATAAGAAAAAAATGATATCAAAAACCTCAATATGATTTTTGAAGACCTATCCATAGATACCCTATACGCATAGGTTAAACGAAAAAATTTTTTTTTGTTTCAGTTGTACCTATGGGGACCCCTAAAATTATTAATAATTTTTCCATTTTTGTATCAAAATCTTAATGCGGTTCACAGACTACATCTACTCACCAAGCTTCAATAAGTGGCTGTGACATACGGACGGACAGACAGACAGACAGACAGACAGACAGACAGACAGACATGACGAATCTATAAGGGTTCCGTTTTTTGCCATTTTGGCTACGGAACCCTAATAAAATGTAGCTGCGTTATAAATAAACTAACCTTAAATAAAGAAACTTACGAAGAAACAAACCTTCAAGAAAAGAGCGTATTCTCACTTAAAAGGCCGGCAACGCACCTGCAGCTCTTCTGATGTTGCGAGTGTCCATGGGCGACGTTAGTTGCTTACCATCAGGTGACCCGTTTGCTCGTTTGCCCCCTTATTTAATAATAATAATAATAAAAACTTAGTTATAAGCTACGATTTACGAAAAACAATAACTAATGTTAAGTACTAATGTTAAGTACTAAGTACATAGGTACGGTTTTGCTCGATAGTTTTACTCGAAGTCGAGCAAAAACCACCGTGTGGACCGCAAAACTCACAGCTCGAAGGCTCGCATCGAGCCAGTTTGAAGGCTCGAATCGAGCCGGCTTGACAATTTTTTTGACACTAATTTTTATTATTCGTAGCTAATTTCCTTCGAACTGGAGTAAAACTGAATGTGTGGACGAAAGCCCGAGCCGTGGTTTTTACTCTACGTGATTGCTCGATCGAGCAAAACCGTATGTGAGTACTTACACTAAGTAAGGAAAAGTAACTCCGTCAAAAAACATGTCCTACAATACTTGTCAAAAATGTACACATTGTCTAGGTACACATTTTTAATACCAACATTTGCAATATTTAGGTGGCCTTCAGCGGTATCACGCCGTTTCCTTAGTTTTTATTATTCGTAGGTTCTAAGGAAATGTATGTTAGTCTAGTTATCTAGTACATAAATGGGTCCCGATCTCGATATATAGCTTCTTTGGTTATTAGTTAGTAGATTTTTAGGGTTCCGTACCCAAAGGGTAAAAACGGGACCCTATTACTGAGACTTCGTTGTCTGTCCGTCTGTCTGTACGTATGTCTGCCTGTCTCCAGGCTGTAACTCAATAACGGTAATAGCTAGAGAGTTAAAATTTTCACAGATTGTGTATATCTGTTGCCGCTATAACAAGAAATACTAAAAACAAAATAAATATAAAAATTTAAGGGGGCTCCCATACAACAAACGTAATTTTTTGCTCTATATCAATAATGGCAACAGGTAGGTACTTAACTTTTTCACAAAATCCTTAGTTATATGTTTACTTCAATATTTAATAATAATATTAAAATTAAATAAAAAATTAAGGGGCGCTCGCATACAAAAACACAATTTTCGGTCAAATTTTGCTCTATAATGGTAAGGAATTATTCTATTTACTATCCAAGAATCCCCTATTTAATAGAAAAAATACTTCTTAAAAACGCTTTATCCACCACCAAAACTAACACTTAAAAATTCCAATCACCAAGATGAATATTTGAAACATCTCATGGGGCGCGTGGGCTTAATGATCTAATTCTTGTCATGTTCAGGAAAGGGGTAGACCCCCCTAAAAAACTTGAAACAAACCCCGCAAAAACCGAAGACGTTCACCCCCCTAGGGGGGCGAAGGAGGCGATGAATAATTATAAAAGAAATAAGATAGACGTCGACTTAGCGCAGATGAGTAAACATTGCTTATGTTTTTAGTGATAATATGTTGTATGTTTTGTTTGGGAATTTTAAATATTAGGAGATAATGTCTAATATTTGAAGGTGTTTTAAAATTAACTGCATACAATTCAAGACGTGAGTAGAAGAATAATGTAAGTAACATGAAAAATCTTCCCGTTTTTTTTTGCTTTAATACAGGCTTTAGGGCCGGAAAAAATATTTCAAATAAAAAAACTGTCGATTATACGTGTAGCTAGATATATTAGCTAGGTTATGAAGTAGATAAGTTACAAGTTTTAAGAAAATAATAAGGGAAAAATGAGTCCGTATGTTACGAAATGTTACTTGTTCGATTCTTCCACTCACGTTTTTAATTGTATTCTCTTTGCAGTAACATTTGGTATCAATAATTTCGTGACCTTGATTGTGTTACAACTATTAAAAAAAAAACAACTGAGCGGTAATCAATCATCTAATTAATTAATCATCATCATCTCTCTACATTAATCTTATTTACAGATACTATACTCAAACTCAAAGGTCTAGAATTCTAGATAACTGCAAAGCAGTACATGTCGCAGCAAAAAAATCCAAGCAATAAAAAAGCAATGTAGATCCACTTCAGTGCAAGAAAAGTAATCACCGACCCGCATCTGTTACTTCGACGGGGGACAGGGGATCATGTTGCCTTCCTTATAGTTCTAACCTTGATTTTTGTTTTACTAAGTATTGAGTAAAACTATAATAAGACAATATTTCTGTGTAATATTCTAAAATGTCGTCCCAATATTGGAGTCAGACGCACGCACGAAGAGTTCCAATTTTCAGAAAAGCAGAAATGTAGCTATAGCGGTACAGTGTACAGTTGTGCACATATTACAGCCTGTGTGTCTACCCGTCTTCAGGCTTCAACAAAGACACAGACGGACATACAATAAAGTCTTAGTAATGGAATTTATGTGAAAAAAGGAAATTGAAAACTATAGTTGTACCAGAATCTTATGGAAAAAAGTGAGAAAATAAATTGACTCTAGTCTCTAGCAATACCGGGGCAATTGAAATAAAACATTTTGATCCTTTTCTTTTAGCAGCTACTCTGTGTATTCAACATGCAAATATAAAAATTTATCCAATGATTTAGGATATTTTTTGAAAATTTGCTGTCAAAAATTGCCATCAGATTCTGGTAGACCTATACTTACAGCGTAAGAACCTATGCGACGAAGACAAAAACGTTAAAGACGAATAAACTTTACACGTTTATAATGGCTTATATTTTGTCTTAAAATCAATTTATCTATCATGATTCATGGGCCATCTTCTAGTTACGTGCAATGGCTATGCATGTACAATGTACATTGTACATTCATTGTTTTATTTTTTCACATAAACCTGCCATCACAAAAAACCTATGCCGTGCTCCTTAAAAAAAACTTTCCAAGATTTGAAAATAGAACAGTGTGCAGGTGCATTCCCGCCCGATGGAGCGTAGCGGTGGGGCGAGGGGGGCAGGGGGTAAATTGATTACGTGTAAGGCTGTAAGACTACTTATATGCACCTCAGCGTCGTTTAAAGCCATTTCCACTAGACGAGAGTTAACGAATGTATTGAATTTGCAGCTTCTGTTTAAAATGGGAATATTAATCTACGTGCTTTTTAGCTTCAGCAAAAACTTAGGGTGTGCACTGAGTATTGGCTCCTTAGTCCTTATGCACCATCATCATATCAACTTTAAGTAAGTATTACTTTCCACAACTTATAGGCTCGGATTTACTAATGTGAAGTAAATCTGGATTACTACTGGAATATTTAATGTAAATCGTACTAGAATGCACCAGGTCCAATTCAATGCATAGCAGTGCATTCCAACCCCTTTAGTAGCAATCATCCCTGGATTGAACAATGTCAAATCTGCGTCGTTTTTATCGTTGCGTCTTTTTCAAACGCTTTTTTGTCGGTATCAATAATTATTATTAACGATGCTAACAGCTGGACTTTAATAAAGGCTCTTTTGAGAAAACATATTACCTACTTTTATAAATATGTTTTCTTAAAAGTGCCTTAGTTGTCTGATGTTGCCAACGCAAAAATATGCACACCAAACATTTATCATTGTTTTCGGTTTTCCGTTTTGGAATTAAAATTATTAAAAAAAAAACAAATCCCCCGTCTTTTAATCAGACCTCGTTACGATGTGCAAATGAAAATTCTAAAACCTTATTTCATACCCTGTATATAAATCAACTTCAGACTAAAAAAAGATAACCACGAACTTGCAGCAAGTGAAAACTGCAGAGATAATGCATAAAAGGAAATCGTCACTCCTTATTTGCATATTTTCGGGACCCCTTTGTTCCGAACGTGTGTGGCTCGAGAGTAAGCGTGCAGATGCGTTACTTCTAAGCACTGACCTCCATTATAATACAAGTACGGCGTATGCTGGTTTTATGATACCCTAGCTATTTTGTGCCTATTTCAAGTGGAATCTGCAGCGCCCCAATGTGGGGGAAGAGAACTAAATCTGACGTAAAAATGACGTTTGATAGTCGCTATATTGGCGCTGATAGCAGTAGTGGGAGTACTTGGAACTAATACTAGTTTCTACAACTAATAGCGATTAAGCGGCCATTTGCAAGTTACGGCAGATTTAGTTCTCTTTCACCGCATTGGGGGCGCTTAATCCGCTTCAAATAGGCACAAAAACAGTAGGGCATCATAAGTCCAGCGTAATTGTATAATGGAGGTCAGTGCTTCCAACTCAATGTTGATCTGTCAGTGGAGATACATTTCCTGAACAAATTACATAGAACTATTATCTGCCTTTGTATTTATTTTTGAAACAGTACAAATAGAAACGATAATTGAAAAACTATTAACGGATTTTTCCTCCTACAGGAGGTCTGCTTATTTTTCACAAATGACATATTTTGAAAGAGGAAAATTAATAAAAAATAAACCATATTTTATCACTTAACTTAATTGACATTGCATGTAGTTGAGATAAGGAATTTAAAAAAGGATTTTAAAAAAGTTTGTAAAGCCGCTAAGGCTATTCACATTAGGAATAAAATTAAAAATTCGAAAAATAAAATCAAAACTACTTGGAAAGTAATGGCTGGTGAGACTGGAAACGTCACCTGTCGTAGCTCTGATTTTGAAATTTATTTTGAAAATAAAAAGATTACCAATGATCATGAGGTTGCGACGGTCTTCGAAAAATTTTTTGCTGACATTCCGGTCTCAACTACGAAAAATTTAAACTCCTCACCTGCAGCTGCTGAAAAACTACTCAGAGACAATGTAAAGGAATGTAATGTCAATTTTAGGTTTAGAGAGATTGTCCCCAAAGATATCATTGATACTTTTAAATTAATAAATATTAAAGATACTACTGATCTCTGGGGCATGTCTACTAAAATTATCAAATCAATAATTGACATCATAGCTCCTCATCTATCAATGATTTTTAATGACTGCATAAAGAGTGGTGTTTTTCCTGACTTGATGAAGCACAGTAAGGTTGTACCTTTATTTAAAGCGGGACTTAAATCTGATCCAACTAATTATAGGCCTATATCGATTCTACCGACTCTAAGTAAAATATTTGAAAAAATAATTTTAAATCAGTTACTGTTACATTTTAACTTAAATAATTTATTGCACAAAAATCAATATGGTTTTACTAAGGGTCGATCCACAACGGATGCTGGTATAGGTCTTCTTTATAGTATATTTGAAGCATGGGAGGACTCGCAGGATGCCCTAGGGGTTTTTTGCGACCTCTCCAAGGCTTTTGACTGTGTTGAGCATGCTACATTAATCAGGAAATTGCACCACTATGGCATTAGGGACTCAGCACTCAACCTTTTGACATCTTACCTCAAAAATAGAACTCAAAGGGTTGACATTAATAGTAAAAGGTCCAATGGGACCAAAATAGAATTAGGCGTCCCACAGGGATCCATTTTAGGTCCATTCCTTTTTCTCATCTACATAAACGACTTACCTTATCTTGTTAAGGATAATGATAATGAGATAGTACTTTTTGCTGATGACACTTCACTTATTTTTAAAGTGAAGCGACAACAGTCAAATAATGACGAGGTAAATAGTGCTCTCTCAAAAATAGTACATTGGTTTAACGTTAATAACTTACTTCTAAATTCTAAGAAAACTAAATGTTTAAAATTTACTTTGCCCAATGTTAGGCAAGTTAAAACCAATATACTATTAAATGATGAGAAGATGGATTTGGTGGACACCACTGTATTCTTAGGCATTACACTAGATAGTAAACTACAGTGGGGTCCTCATATTGCTAATCTTGCAGATAGGCTCAGTTCTGCAGCATACGCAGTCAGAAAAATACGGGAAATTGCTGACGAAGACACAGCAAGACTAGTTTATTTCAGTTATTTTCATAGTAGAATGTCGTATGGCATCCTCTTATGGGGAAACGCTGCCGACATTAATACGATTTTTGTGCTGCAGAAGCGAGCTATACGTTCAATTTATAAAATGTCAGCTTTTGAATCTCTGAGAGAAAAGTTTAAAGAAATTGGTATTCTAACTGTTGCTTCTCAATACATTTTGGATAATGTTTTATATGTTAAAAAGAATCTTAGTAAATTTACAACCAAAAGTGACAGTCACGGAAGAAACACTAGAAATAAGTATAAACTAGAAATACCGGTGATCAGACTTAGTAAAGTTAGTAAATCTTTTAAAGGTCAATGTGTACGCCTTTACAATAAAATCCCAGAAAACGTTCAAAATCTTTCCATTAATAAATTTAAAAAAGTAGTCAAAGAACGTTTGTGTGCCAAAGCCTATTATAAGGTCAATGATTTCATAAACGACGGCACATCTTGGGAGTAGGATGGCTGCTTGCAAGGCTACTTCTACATTATTTTATGACTTACAATTATGTATGTATGTTGACATTGTATAATTTTAAGTTACAGCATTGTAAACTTTATTTTAAAAGATTAATTTTTTTCTCACTTTTTTTGGTAAATAAAGTGGGCCCCCTGCGAGTTTCTTACGCCGGTTCTTCTCGCCGGGTTAGTTCCCGAACCGGTGGTAGGCATCATGTAGACTTTCAGAAAATATTTGCAAAAATTTATTCTGAATAAAAAAATTTGAGTTTGAGTTTGAGTTTGAATAAAAATGTAGTGCTTAAGTTGCATCATTGACATTTTACACCGATACTTTAAAAAATCTTAATTGCAACTCAACTTCGCATTTATTTCCTTTAAACTATCGTTATTTAAGCAGTCAAGCTTTGATTTGTGATTTAATAAGGTTATTTGATAGGCCGGTAACCTTTTACTTCCAACTGTCCACTCTACGGCTGCCTGCTCTCCCGTCGTACGGGGAAGTCATTAATTTTTCAAGGCTCAGAGGAAGCGTGGTTTTTTTGGGAGGGTCCCAAGCACTAAAGATGGCAAAGTGCGATTCCACACGGATAATTCTAATTACGCCCGTCAACGTATTTAGCTGAAGTAACTTGATTACCGCGCGTAATGGGGCGTCTGATGGACTACCTGAGTAGTTCTAATTATCATCATCATTTATATCACCGTCAGCGTTTATGTCAACATCATCATCAACCTCATTTATGTCAGCATCATCAACTACATCATTTAAGTCAACGTCATCATTGACAACATCATTCAACTGAACCTAAATGTAAAACCTATGGACGTTTAGAACATAAGACGAGAAACTTATAAGCGGTTTTCTGACAGTTATCAACAACTGTGATCATCTTATCTTTGTGACGGTGCCCATAATGAGCGCCATAATCATGCATCGCACTATGAAAGTTTTCTAAGTGCGTTGGTAACATAATAACAGGGCCTGAAATTATTTATATCCTCACATCATAGTTATCTCAGAACCATTCTCGCACGTTCAATATAATATTTTTACAAATATATTTTATTTAAAATGCAGAATAACAAAAACTAAACAAATTGTTTTGGACAAATTTTGTCCACGTGGTGATATCCCCAATTCCTAAAAAAAAGTGGTAATCAGTAATCAGTTTTTTATTTACGGTAATTTTTTTTAGTGCAAATAAAGAACTTTATTCAGTTATTTATATTGTGGTAACATAACAGCTTATTCTGTAATTTCCCCTTTAGTTTTTCCACTATAATTATATTTAATTGGATGATATAACATTATTTCGGTTCGCGTATATCAAGTGGGGATGGGGTGGGATCGCAATTAAAATTATAATTTTTGGCAAGAGTTTTTACCCCTTCTTTATTTGTATCTTTGACTTGGCCCGCCGGCGATAAGGGTGGCGGTTCACTGAGATTAGAAATATGATCTTAAAATAGGTATATTTAGTTTTAGGGTATGTACTTATTTTTAATGCTTTAAGAAACTAGGATACTTCCATTATGTATCTGAAAGTATGTTTTATTCCTATAAGCCGTACAAATTATGACTCCGCCATTATTGATTAAAAAACCGCCCTATTTATTATTATCGCTATGTTTGTTTCCCATTATGTAGGAAACTGTAAAACTTTGCACAAAACTTGCACAATGTTTTCACATTATGTAGGAAACTGAAATATTTTCAAACACAAAGTTTTTATGACGGTTTGTGCAAAAGTCTGATGATTTGGACATAAAGCCTAGGTTCTGAAATAGGTATGCTAATGCTTAAGGTGACGCCGCGTTAAAGCACATAATATATAATAGTACCTTATGGTTAAAGTAAAAAACCGTGTTGGATACGTTTTAGATTGCAATGGAACAGCAAAAAAATGGAAAGGGCGTAAGCGAGAAAATGGTTTTTGTCACGTAATTTAAAAACCATAAAATATACATTTCATATAAGCTATGGGCAAATTAAAGTGTATGCTTGAACCAATCTATGTATAAATTTTGTAAGCTTAAATCACTCCTCTGTTGGCAAAATAGGAATCCCTTTTTTTACAGAGGTCTTTTTGATTGATTATTCTGTGTTATAAAAGTTGACCAATCGTGTTATGATATGGGTAATTCAAAGACAAAGACACGATGAATACTGACAATGAACTTGAATTTCTTAGCTTTAGTCATTGCTGAGAAAAACCGATATCGCTACAGCCAAATTATGAAGGCGTCGCCCTAACACGTCACGTATCTGTTGCCATATTGTATTAGTGTGCCACTGGTAAGACAAGTGTGACGTACTGTTATGACATCAGAGGCATAATAATATTATGTCAATGCACTGGCGTATATTTTGGAACGAATCAACAGTATGGCGTCGACTTGACGTCATGAGAATTGGGCAGTATACTGGGCTATGTTTCAGAACATACGCTAAATAAATGAACAGAGTAATTAATGACATTACCATAAGCTTTTGCGCTCTGTGTGTTCCAAAGCTAACCCCCAAAAATACGTTTCTTTGGACACCCCGCCACCATTGTAAGCACCCTTTAGGTATTAAATATTCATTTATCTTTTTAATTGTACCTCGCGCATGTGATTTTAGTTTCTTTGTTTGAGATTAAAAGGAAAAGTCACACACACACCAATGCGCATATACAATACTTTTGAATTAGTAACAATATGAAAGAGACTGGCCTATACAACACAGGTGTCCTAAAGCCTCACTAGGCTTCTACACTTAATTAATTAAGAATTAAGATTGCTTAGATGATATTATGTGAACTCTTTTGCGTATAAAGTCAATATTTATTTATTCATAGCTAGACTAGATGACACCCGATACTCCATTGCACTCGTAATCGCGCGGAAACCGTACATTTTTCCGGGATAAAATGTATCCTATGTTCTTCCCCGGGATTCAAGGTATGTCCATATCAAATTTTAGCTAAATTGGTCCAGCGACTTGGACGTGAAGAGGTAACAGACAGACAGACATACCTTCGCATTTATAATACTACTAGATGACGCCCGCAACTTCGTTGCGCCAAAATACGTTTATCGCGCGGAAACCGTACATTTTCTGGGATAAAAAGTATCCTATGTTCTTCCCCGGGATTCAAAGTATGTCCATGCCAAATTTTAGCTAAGCCGGTTCAGCGGTTTGGGTATGAAGAGGTTACACACAGGCAGACATACCTTCGCATTTATAATATTAGTAGAAACTCCCACAAGAGTTTCAAACCTAACATTTAATTAGCAAAACAATATTTTCGTAATATTCCGTTCTTTCCCAACTCTTTAAAGCCAGTGCAAGCAAAGATCCAACTTAGCGAAGTCCTCGAGACCACAATTCTCTTGTCTTGTCTTACCTTGAGTGTACCGTCCAGCTGAAGTGTGTACATCTGAGCAACTCCGAAGGATAATTGCTAGGGATACTGAGTTTTAGTCAAACTGCATTCGACATAAGTAGGTTGGAGCAGAGGGCGCTAATAGCACGTACAGTAAACAATCCGACCAAAATCCGACATGCAGCGTCATATCAGAATATTGACAGAACCGTTATCAAACGTGAACAACACTTTTTTTTACTGCATGTGCTGGTGCTGCCGTCTAGCCTAAAAAAATGCAGTAATATATTTCGACAGCGAGACAGAAGTATAAGGGACTGCAATTGCAAGCGCCAAAACATTACGTCGTGATGCGATAATATACCATAGACTTAACTTTTAACCGACTTTTATTTTTAAACTTTGTTGCTGAATTATTAATTATTGAGTGTAACTTGACTGAAGGCCCTGATCTTCAAAACCATACTTTTTAAGGCGGCTCTTGTATAGTTTAAACTACGTTGGATTTTTACGTGCAGAAAGATTTTTGCCGTATCTCCTGTAAGCGGAATGTGTTTAATTTTATTGTTCAGATTCTATACTTGTAATGTTATAATTAAACAATTATTAACATTATGAGATTTACACAGTTTATTAGGCTATGAATGTCATGCGAATTTGTTACTACATAATTAGAGCTAATAGAGAATTATTCTCTATTAGCTCGATGGATTGACGATTTAAGAAGATCAGTCCATGATCGATAGGCTTGGTCCTTGTTGGTCTGTGCTCAGATGTGTAGGCTGATGATGATGAAATCTGATTACGCAAATATATCATTCAATACTAATATTTCATTTGTGCAGTTCAGTAAATTTAATAAAAAACACCAACCTACCGCAATACACTCTACAAGCTTATTTCATTACTAGCTAGGGCTGCCACAAAAATATTTATGCATAATATATAATAAATACAGTATTTATTATTATCCAACTAAATATTGTATATTGTATTGTGTAATTTTAAACTTAAAATAAACAACGTCTGTCAAAATATATTTTATGCATATACAATAAATACAGTATTTATTGTTATTAAACTAAATATTGTATTTATTGTGTAATTTCCAACTTGAAATTTATCACGACTATTTAGATTTCAAGACCTTATTACTAAACACAATTTATATTACAATCGGATGGAATTAAGAAGGTTTTTATAGAGTTTAAATAATAGTAATTATTCCACAATTATTAGTCTAATTCCAAAAAAAGTCCAGTGTGGTAAGAAGTAATTGAAATCATGTTTAGAACTAGCTTTGCTCCGCGGTTTATTAAGAGCCCTCTCTCCCTAAATTAGCAGGTCGATTGTTTGTCAGTGCGAATATCGACGTAAATGACATTAAAATAACATTCATAACAGCGCGCCTTGTACGGTGGCGGTTACGACGCTCGCCGCGTCCATGATAGGGCGAAATCGGAGAAAAAACCTTTTTAAGGCTTAATATAATACATATTTCAAAAAAGTAAAAAAACCAAATTATTAACTTATGTATTGCAAAGCAGTAGATATTTTTTATATATTCTTTTGATAAATAATGAAGGAGTAAAGTGGTTTCATTCAACGATTAGGAGGTAATTTGGTTTTTTATTTCTTTATTATGTGATACCGATAGAAAAAATATGGCAAAACCAAATTACGTATCATATCATGTAGATTACTAATTATTTTTTATAATTTCTCTGTTAATGCCGATGAAAAGTTGTTTCATCTGCACGCTTTTTTCGAAAGAACAGCCTTAACGAAAAGAGTTTGTGATATTTTTCCACAGTTAATATTAATCCGGAGTATCAGCTAGCTCTATGCCAATTTTTATTAAAATCGCTCCAGCCGATTAAACGTAACGTAACGTAAATTAGTAACAAACATACTCAATACTTTCAAGTTTCACCTTTATAATAGTAGGTATTATAAAACAAGTGCTTCGTGACAAAAACCGTACATTTTCATTCTAATCGAGGTAAATTTAACTTTACGTCCAAGAATACGAGATAATATATCAACCCTAAGGCCACGTCTTACTCCCATTTGATTATTACTTCAGGGATGGAAAGGAATACAGGATCAAAGACATTAAGGCCGGGCTTATCTAGTGCATTCAGGCGGACTAATAAAACCTGGAATCCTCGAGTCACATTAAAGTGAAATAAAATCTTTATTTACGTACTTGGAGACATATTACCATCATTTACTATGCAAATGCATGTTATGTATTGAATACACAATATTTAAGACAGTATGAATGCGATGGGATCTATATTATCTATACTAATATTATAATTGTAATATTATATATTATATTATGATATTATAATTAGGAAGAGTTTGTGTGTTTGTTTGAACGCGCTAATCTCAGGAACTACTGGTCTGATTTGAAAAAAATTTACAGTGTTAGATAGCCCATTTATCGAGGAAGGCTATAGGCTATATTTTATCACGCTAATACTAGTAGGAGCGAAGAAATAGAGAAAAGTGTCGAAAAAACGGGAGAAACTATTTGAAAGGGCTTATCTCACGAACTACTCGAGAAATTTTTCTGTTATTTTGGCACAGATAAGTAGACCATGTGGAGGATCATAGGCTATTTTTTGTGGACTGATTTATCTGTGAAATATCTAATTTACGCGGGCGAAGCCGCACGGAACGGCTAGTATAATAATTATTATTTAAGACATAACTAGATGAATTAATAGGTTACTAATAAATTATATAAAAATATAATAATAATAAAAAACTGTCGTGTTTTGCATAAATAAGGGCTTTAGGAAGGGGAAAATTATTTGAAACTAAAAAAAGTTGATTTTATATAGCTAGATGATGAATTAAGGAAGTTATAAAGGATGTTCAAATTATAAGGGAAAAAATGAGTAATTGCTGGATTGTTGTAAAATATTAGTTACCAACTTCACCCACTTATGTCTTCAATTATATAACAGTTTGAAAGAAAATATTTAGAATTAGATAACGCCCGCAACTCTGTTGCCCAAAATTCGTTTAGGGTGAAGCAAAACGAGTGTAATTTGTGAGTTGTGACTTGTGAGTCGCAGAATTTCGGTCGCGTATTTTATCTTTTCATACAAAATATCATGACTTACAAAATTACGCCCGTGTGAATCAAACAGTAATCTTATATGAATCTGAATGCAGCAGAATTTCTGCCAGCCGAAATTCTGCGACTTACAAATTGCGCTCGTTTGGCTTCACCCTTATCGTGTAGAAGCCGTACCTTTTTTCGCAACAAAGAGTCCTTTCTCCTATCTCAAAGTATTACCAAACCAAACTTCAAATCAGTTAAGCGGCTTAAACGTAAGTCGCAGGTTACACGGTCAATTTTTCATCAATGTGATCCATCAATCTGATTGACGGAATATTGATGGTTATAAAAAGTTCATATTAAAAATACGATCAATCCATCAATCCGGCGCGTACGCGATCAAATTTTCGTCAATCCGTACCAGATTGATGGATCAGATTGATGAAAATTTGACCGTGTAACCGGCGACTTATGCCACAGATTACCAAATTGTTGGTAATGCTCTGTTTCCTAGGCTTTTTTACTGAAGTTTAAGGCAGATTTACATTGAATCGGCAACTGACGTTAGTCCATTGCCGTGTCAGTGCACTGGCATAGTTTAAATTGATTTCAAGTCAGCATAGTACCACTGACGACATCCACAGCTGACTCAAAGTATAAATCTGCCTCTACACTATGGCAGTGCCAGGTCAGTACTGACAAGTCAGTGGACTGACGTCAGTTACTGACTCGATGTAAATTTATCTATGTATTTCGCATTTATAATATTAGTATGGATGAATCATCAAACCATTTCTCCAAGTTTGTATTTATGTTATACTAGCTGACCCGACAGACGTTGTCCTGTCTTAGCGATGATTATTAAATTCGAATTGGTATAATTAAGAGAACAATAGATTAAAATGTATTATCTCCATGCCTTTAATCAAAATAGATTAAATAGTTTAAGCGAAAATCAGTTTATTGTGCGGGAACCGTACATTTTCCGGGACAAAAAGTATCCCTTGTCCTTTCCCGAGACTCAAAGTATCTCCATACCAAATTTTATCAAAATCTATTGAATAGCTTACGCGCAAATCACAAAAGTATATTGTGCAGTAACCGTACATTTTTCCGGGACAAAATGTATCCTATGTTCTTTTCCGGGACTCAAAGTATCTCTCCACCAGTTTTCAGCCAATTCGGTTCATTCGTTCTTGAGTTATAAGTAGTGTAACTAACACCACTTTCTTTTATATATATATATAGATATTCAAAGGGAAAACACGTGTTAATGTGAATGTTAAGGCCGAGGTGGGGCGTGGCGGTGGTTTCCATTACCGCTTAACTGATATCGACAGCTCGTACAGCTTACAAACATCGAGCTATGTTGGCGTGACGTGGTATTGTTTTCTATTACCATCCGCAGGACTTATTTTATGGTAAGCCCATGACCGCGGCTTCGCTCGCGTAAAGAAGTATTGTTGTATACAAACTTTCATCCCCTATTTTAACCCGTTGGGGTTGGAATTTATCAAAATCCTTTCTTAGCGGATGCCTACGTCATAACATCTACCTGCATGCCAAATTTCAGCCGGATCGGTCCAGTGGTTTGGGCTGTGCGTTGATAGATCACCATGTCAGTCAGTCACCTTTTAGTTTTATATAATACGAGCTTTTTCCCGCGGCTTCGCTCGCGTTAAGAAGTATTATTATATACAAACTTTCATCCCCTATTTTAACCCCTTGGGGTTGGAATTTATCAAAATCCTTTCTTAGAGGATGCCTACGTCATAACATCTACCTGCACGCCAAATTTCAGCCCGATCGGTCCAGTGGTTTGGGCTGTGCGTTGATAGATCACCATGTCAGTCAGTCACCTTTGAGTTTTATATAATTATTATATACCTATAGATATAGATGTATAATATTTAGATTTGTTAAAAAGACGTAGAGGTTTCATGATGCTATTTTATTTAGTACTAGATGACGCCCGTAACTCCGTTGCTTTGAAATTCTTTTATCGCGTGGGAACTATACATTTTTCCGGAATAAAAAGTATCCTTTAACCTTTCCGGGGACTCAAAGTATATTTATTTCAACAAAATCTGTTCAGTTGTTCGAGCGTGAAGAGTTATCAGACAGACAGACAGACAGACACACTTTCATTTATAATATTAGTATGGATAAGTTTATTTGGTAATAGAACAAATATTTAAATCATTGAAAATGTATAGAACACATACATTAGTGTTATATAAGAATAAGGTGTGGATCAATATAACAAATTGCAAAATTGGGGCAGGTGGTAGGATATTAATATCAAAGTATGATGTTAAAATCCGGCTAATTACGAGTCGGACTCGCGCACGAAGGGTTTCGTACATTGGGTTTTTATGAGAGTCCGCCTTGAATATTTATTTTAAATATAAGTAATTAAGGATTTTGTAAATAAAGTATTTGTTGTTATAGCGGCAACTTAAACACACAACCTGTGAAACTTAAGAAATTGGAACTTAAGAAAAGGTTCTTGAGATGCAGCCTAGAGACAGACAAATAGATAGACGGACGGACATCAAAGTCTCAGTAATAGGATTCCGGTTTTAACTTTTACCCTTTGGGTACGGAACCCTAAAACACGTCTTGTGTAATTTATTCGATATCTTATACACACAAACAAAACTCATTGTTAAAAAAGTTTCACAAGTCACATTTTCTTTACATGTACACAGTATCCCAACACCAGCTTTCACAATAAATGAGAATAAAAACTCAATACAATTTCTTTCAGGCGTGGTCTGTTGAAATAAAACTGAAACATACCAATACACTTAAAAATATTCACACGTTGCAGAACACATTCCATTTTCAAACATGTTCTTAAAAAAATTTGTTTCAACAATGTAAAGCACCCCATTCACGACACAATGGGGTTTTGTTGAATCGCATGACCCGTCGTGTATGCGTTCGTGTATGGGTGCACTCACTGGATTGTTTTGTTTTTTATTCTGTATTTCCCTTTTGTGTTTTCCCGTGGAGAGCATAATTTTTCTTGAGACATTGTGGTCTGAGTATGTAATGAATATTGTTTTGTTCGTATCTGATCTTTTATTTGTATTGAAGTTAAAAGCTAGTGGAGTAATTGATGTCTAAGGAAATAATTTTATAATAGCTTATTTTACTAATAACATCTCCGCATTAAGCATTTTTCCACAATGAATCCTTCAAGAAATAAAAAACAAGACGTCAAAATCAAAAACCCACGCTACTAACTACATTGCCAATAATTTCGCATTAAAAAAAACAAACATCAGATGAAACATAAATTATAATCTGTGGAGTGAGTATTAACGAAGTTGAAATTGCCGATTGAGCGGTAATGACACCACGTTAGATCCATTACTAATGAGCGCACGATCATGCGGGTTTGACAGTAGTTAGCGCTTCCAAGTACGGTCGAGAGATTCGATAATAGTGATTTAATTAAAACTGAAAATCTAAAATCTAAAATACATTTCTTGAACTCCAATTGGTAAATACTACAACTAATAATAATCGCAAATAGCACTGGCTTCCGATATTCAACTGTTAGCAGCTTTGGATGAAGGTCACAATAACCACAAATCACAATGGTACCTCCGTTGTGATTAATCTAGCCTAAGTACGTGTCAATGTCCATATTTGAGAAGATCTAGGTTAATTATGATGACTTCTATGCGTCTAATAATTCGTCAATAATATTATAAATTATTATATTGTCAAGATATTATAATATTATAACTGTTAGTTTATTTTAAAATAATGATTTGAATCAAAAATGTAATGCAGACTTGCGACACAAAACTGCGAATTCGCATCGCATTGCAAATATCTGTGACAAAACTCATACTTTAATTATGACATTGCGATGCGAATTCGCACGAATTCGGGAATTTTATGCACTCTAAGGGCTATCTCTATATAATCTATATTTAACTATGTGTGGGAGCCCTTAGAGTGCATAAAATTCTCCGACTTCTATATTCTCAGAGTATCTAATCCTCCGTCATTGCCGGGAACTCTTCGATTTGGTAATTGGAGGTCGCGATTAATGAAGCCGGTGTGTGTGGTTTCTTTGGCGCCAACTTTCAGACGACATAATTGACACTAACTTTTTATAATTGCTGCTTTGATGTGACGTCTCATTATAATATGATATTATGAGCCAACTTCCTAATGATGTGGTATTTTTCATGTACCATTGATGTATTGGTATGTAAAATCTATCTAGAGAGGAGTGAAAGACGGAATAAATTATATTGCCAGTTGCTGTCTCTTTTTTGCTGAGTCTCCATGTTAATAATGATAATAATAATAATCATATAAAATAATCATTTATTTGCCAGAGTGAAATGTACAATGATAATATGGTCTTCATAATAAAATACAGGATCATAACACTCAACTAAATTAAAAGTATGCAAATGTCATATTTTATAACTAGTCTAAAAGGTGGAGAAAAGAAGTAGAAGTACTTAAACTAAATGTCACATGTCATAAATAGAGAACTGTCAGAAATAAGTACCAGTGTTGGTTGTGGCGTCTCTATAGTGCTTCATCCATCCCACTGGAATATGAAAATGTAGGAAATACTAGACTGCTGCGCACACACTTAGGCACTATCAAGTCATTACTGTGTTAACCAGCTAGGAACCGGCCACGGTACCGTGTTGGAGGCATTACCACAACAAAGTACCAATACATCACACTCACACATTGCTGCAATCTTTTGCATTCTTTATATATTGTGACCTATATTTTAAATTATATCAGATACGTATTCTGATACAACTTCTATTGATCACATAGTTTCAATAAAACATGGTCTCGCATTAAGATTTGATTTGAATTCTACAATACGCATAAAAGGTGAGGGCGTGGTATTATTAAGTGCGATTGCATTCATTATTAGGGTTGGCGACGATGAGTTTTTGAAATATTCTAATAATTTTGATTGTGATATTTTACTTTAGTAAAAAAAAGGTTCAGCTCTGCTAGTGTAAGAGTTTAATAAACGCTAAACTCTAGCTTGATTTATTGATGTTTTGTTAAATACCACTCGATATAAACTTTACAAAAACTGCTCATAATAGATATTATAATAAACACTTAGATTATATCAACTAAGCTTGAACTGCATACGTTCCTAAACAAAAATAGAAAAAAGTTATTTAAAAGACAGAAAAACCTGACTATATTTTTGTTATTTATAAAACAAGAACCGCTAATTTGTTTGTTTTTATTTTGACACAAGTTGACGCCGCGACTTTACTTCAAGTTAAATTCATGAAGCAATCATACTTTAGGTACAAACGCACAAACTCTATAAAAAATAATCTTTCTTCTGGTGCAATCTTGAAACAACGATATTTTTCACAATCATCTAGGTAGGTATCGAGCAAAGAATGGAAAAACACAATAAAGTAGCAAAGTGGCAACCCTATCACTAATATAAAAGCATGTTCGTAAATTGAAACAGCGGGTGAGATAGGGAGCCGCGAGTATCGGCAGGTCATCAGTCGGCCTACATATACATTTCCGAGTATTGTGCTTTTTGGCGGACCATTATAATGCGTTAGTGGAATAAGTATGTTATCCTACGTAAAACGGGATACCTAAGTTTGAAGTCTTCTAAGACGAAGTGTATCTAGTAGAGATAGAGCACCAAATAGAAGTCCAAATGGACACGTGTGACTCTTAAAATATCTTAAAATGCAGGCGTGTTCTTTTTTGGTAGTTGCGATATTTGGTTATGCCGTCATGGTTATAGCTGAGAAAAATTCCTAATAGTGGCGGAAGATGCTTCTTGTTTACGCGTTTACCCTAGCCTAATAATATGTAGATATTTTGAAGACGAATTTAAAAATACAACAGCTCTCAAGTTTATATAGCTCTTACGTGGATATTATTCGATGTCATACAATGAGAATTTCTGGTGATAGTCTTGACTTGCGGATGCTCCTATCATCAAACATGATACGATGAGCAATTTATCTAAACAAATATTCATTTCTCCATCTGCATTCGGACAAAAAGAGGCCAAATGCATTTCCTACTTAATTTTTCTCTAAAAATTGCGACAATAGCACAAAATTCATGGAAACAAACCAAGAATATACAGTTTAAGCCTGCGTGACTGCCCTTTATACGTTATCATTTATGCAATGTGATTCATTACTACACATGGCCCTTTCAGCGGTCGCGTGCACCGCCACCGCGCGGGAAACGCGAAATATGTTCGGAAGGACGAGGACTTGTAGGGATACGCCAACAACAGTTGTTTCCCGGGATTTGCTTTTTGTAAAAAACCAGAAAAGTAGCCTATGCCTTTCTCCATTATCTAGTCAGCAACCAACAATTAGCCAGGTATACAGCAATTGTTTCCCAGGACTTGTGAAATACCGGGATGAAAAGTAGCTTATGTCTTTTTCCATTCAACAACCAACAATTAGGTACAAACATTAGAAATGCTTTATTTCTCTAACACTTCACGCTATTGGTTCTTTAAAACTCTTCTCGCAGGAGATTACACCAACGAATTCGGATAGAATTGATTGAAAAGTTCCTACTTAAATCTATTTTGAGATCTACTCGTTACTTTACATTCTTAAGTTTTAATAAAATCTGCTTCAAATCTTTATACAAATTAAACTTTTTCTGAACTTTTTTTTTAGTAACGGCCTTATCTTTGATAATTGCAGGTAATTTTTTAAGCTTTACTAGTGTAATAAAAAATTGTCTGGAATGTCCACATTACTCCTCCACTAGCATGACGGATGGCACGGGCAGGACTATTCATTTAAGTCCCATGTACGACACTCACAATCCATCCACCATGCAAATGTATGATTATCTAATTACTAACCGCGTCTTTAATCGTAAATGTGTATGATTATAGATTTGCTATTTATCGGGTACGTGGTGCAGTCATCAATAAGGTTGTTTAAGTTAAGAAAACTGTCGATTTTGTTGGTTTTAAGCTAATCTTTTTTTAATGGTATTCTACCATTATTTTTAAAGTTGATCGTCTTTGTAGATTCGACCACAGTTAGATTCAACCAGAAAACCGGCGATTTTTTTTAAAAGTTATTTCTCTTAGTTCTGATTCAGACTCACATTATATGTAAGATAATAGAGTTTCGATAAAAACTGTACTCAGACAAACATCTTGCCCATACCTAAAATTGAAATCTTAAACCCTTTCATATCGCATATGCACAATTCTCTTTTCTAAAATCCTGAATTTTCCGCGTAGCCTACCAAAATCCTTTTATTATACGGATTACCCTGACAAATATTTAGTGAAATTGGTCGGTTTAACTAAATATCATGAACCCTGATACACGTGGGCTCTAATTTACATTGGCTTAAGGTAATCCTGAACGCGGGGTGTGGAGCACGCGTCGACAAACATCGTCTATGCCTAATTGTCGAGTTTAGTACCTTATTTAAAATATTTGCATGGAGATACTGTCTAATGTTCGTATTACAGTCCAGGCCATTTAGCCGAAACTTTTTCGTCTTCGCTTCGTTATAGAATCGCCGATCAAAATGTTTGGAATTGACATAAGACGAGTCGAACGTCAACGTCATATTAACGAACGCTTATGTCAATTCTGTACATTTTCATCGTCGATTCTATAACGAAGCGAAAACGAATACATTTTGGCACACCCCTCTGGACAGCTGGATTTTCGCCAAAAGCTGAAAGTTTTCCTGTTCATAACACATATTACTTTTACTGCCAGACCACCTCAAAGTCTAATACAGTAGTCAAAAATGTCCGGCAGTGGAATACAAGATTCCAATAGTTATTTCGAAGAAAATGAGATAAAAAATTGAGCTTTATATTTTATCTGAGGTCAGGTAGACCTTCAGAAATACATACCTGCTAAAGTAACCACAACCGAAGCTCCATAGTAGCTTATTCTTACCCCTATAGAGTCATACGGAAAACATCAGGGAATTATTGCTTCATTATGATGGTATTTCTTCAAACGCCTCCGTGGTCCAGTGGTTTAGAGCTCCGCTCTTGACTCGGAGGTCGTGGGTTCGATTCCCGCGTTGAAATCGTCATGTTATTTCCAAGTCTGGTTAGGACAATGCAGGCTGGCACCTGATTGACAAGTAAGATGATCCATGCGTCGGATGGGCATGTAAAAAGTCGTTCCTGCGCCTGATCTCTCGCCAGTCGCATTGGTTGTCCGTCCCACTGGGTTATGAGAGTAAAAGGAGTAGAGAGTGCTCTTGTGTACTGCGCACACACTTTGGCACTATAAATTACTTCTGCGTAACTGCCCTTGGTTTCAATGAAATCGGCCACCGTCACCGAAACCGGTGTGGGAGTTATTATTTCTTCTCCATAATTTCAATTTTTGTCTGTTTTATGTAAACACGCAATTTTTCTGAATTGCTATTTCATACTTTGACGTTTGCTTTAAAATAAAGCTTCATATAAAACAAACAAGTGCATATTTTTCATGAAAACTTTTTACCAGGGACATTTTTTGAGAGTCTTGTGTTTTATATTAATGAAGTAAAGCAGATATTCGACAGCGGCTGAGTTAACGAGAGCCCAAATAAAAGTACGGACTACGGACAGTGCGCTGAGAGTTTAGGTTCTGTGGTAAAAATAATGGATATTATACGTAGGATAGTATGGTAAAATAATGAGTAAGGGCCAGTCCACAGCTGCGTTGCGGTGTCGCAAGGCAAGAATCTACATTGCAATGGCTGCAGTTTTTGGGATACGTCATACGACGCCGCATCGCATATTGACGAGCACAAAAGCTAATGCGCTTAAATACACCAATCAATATGGAAATATCAGCAAATTCAATCGTTTTAACCTTCGTGCAATGGTATTTACTTAAAAGTAAAACTATAGAACACAAAAGTTTTTTTTGTTATTCGAAGAAACAGAACTTTACTCATTAGATGACAGACGATCAACACGCGTAATTTTGTTGCATAGTAAATACAAGGCAGAAGTGTATATAACTATATAAGTTTAGCTTATACAAAATTGCGACTACCTACGTTACGACCCAAAATTATTTTTGCATGTACCTCTAGTAAAGGTAAGGGTAAATTGACAACATATAATAAACTTTACCCCTTCAATATAACGTCTACAATCTCCTGCACTGTATATTATGATCTAACATAGTATATGCAATTAATATCAGTAATTAGGTTAGGCTCACACCTCAAATTGATACGTGATCCAAGATGATCTACAGATAGATGGGAATGGGATTATCAATATAGTGATAGTGTGTTTATCCATCTGTTTGTGTTAAATCGAATTGATAACATGCAGAAATTAAGTTGGTACCTGTTTCCGTAGAGTTTCCTTAGAACGAGATGCTATTAGCCTAGGATCCCTTCATAGAATGAAAAGTATTTTATATTCAATTTTGTATGTCAACAAATTAATTGCAGGTGGGTGCCTAAAAAATTTCAGTCCAGAATAATAATAAAAAATAGAAAAAAAAAATAAAAACTTTTTTTAACATTTCGCTGGTTTGGTTAATAGACAAATTCTATACCAATCGAAAGTATGGAGCCCGTAGTATGAAAACGTTAAGTTGTCTATTTTTTTCCTGTCACAACTCTTGGGTAGGCAGGTAAATCGATACTACTACTAATCGGTACCGGTCTGGTTAATGCTTAATGGATATTCTTTGGGCTTCATACTTTCGATTGGTATGGAATTTGTCTATTAACCAAACCAGAAAAATGTAAAAAAAAACTTTTTTTTTGTTTATTATTTTTTTATTTTTTTATTCTGGACTGAAATTTTTTAGGCAACCCACTTGCAATTCTTTTTTTGACATACGTAATTGAATATAAAATACTTTTCATCCAGTAAACAGCTCGGTGAAGGTCCTTCTATGAAGGAATCCTAGGCTATATGTTAACTTCTGCGTCACTTTATTTACTTCAGATTAATTTATTATTTTTAACAAAAAATTAAAACCGACTTCCAAGGTGAAAACAATATTAATAGCATCCTTATAATATGAACTAAAAAGTATTAAATAATTTTTCCTATCGAATATGTAGTGCCTTTTCCCGAATTCGGCTAAACCTCAACTATTTCTGTACTCAATATTCATCATTTTGAAGTTGGTACCAGATATAGCTGAATCTTTATTTCTTTGACAGAAAATTTGAAACTTTTGAAACTGGCACCGACTTCAAAATTATGAAGATTGAGTACAGAAATAGTTGAGGTTTAGCCGAATTCGGGAAAAGGCACTACATATTAGATAGGAAAAATTATTTAATAAGTACTTTTTAGTTCATATTATAAGGATGCTATTAATATTAATATTGTTTTTACCTTGGAAGTAGGTTTTAATTTTTTGTTAAGAACAATAATTTCACTCTTTTTGGTTACCTAGTAGGTAAACTGTTAGTGCCAATTCAAATTGTATAAAAAAAATAGTTTCATATTGTCTTCACTAGATGTCACTGAGGCGACCCTGTATCGCGCTATCGCTTGTACGTAGAAGTTTTATATAGGTAGTTGTAACTTACAATAGATATCTGTTGTGTTGTTGAAAGTTTTAAGCAACTGACAACTCAACAGTGAGCTTGGTGTGAGCAGTGAGCATTGAATTGACAACATAAATCATAATATTGAGTGGTAATTGATCTCGTATAATTGTTATTAAGTTGACCTCCGTCAGGGTCCGCGAATTTATAAGTGGTCGTCGGTGGTACTGCGTATATTCTACGTATCTTATTACTTATCAAAGCGCACGACCGTGCGCCGCCAAGTTCCAGCAGGCCGCGCGCATGCCGTGCACTATTTACACGAACGGTTTCGACGCACTTTTGACCTCCCTGTAGCTCAGTAACTATTGCAAGTACAAAGATAAAATTATACGTACGTAATCATGTACTAGTACTTACGCAATATACCAAATTTCATAGACATAGCGTTGTTACATCCTGAAATATGTCCTTGTAAAAATAGCTAATTTTGGCACTCACTCACTCACTGACCGGTAATCAAAACCTCTAGGCCACTTCCAATTGTCTTAGCGCTATGAAATTTGGCACACAGGTTGGGTTTTATATGTAGATTAACAAAAAATTGAGAAATTTAAGAAATCGGTCAAGCGTGAGTCGGCTCATCTACGAATTTTAGGAAAAATTTCTTATGTAACAGTGAATACGTGTGGGAGGAAGAGAGAAGGGTTTAAAAATATTGTCATGTATAATGCACACTGTATAGCTTATAAATAAATACTGCTACCTTAAAAATTTCGCTTCTATTGATAGGTTAACAAATACCACTAGCGCCATCTATCGAAAATATTGTTTATAAAATACTTTCAATAGATGGCGCTAGCAAAGTTACTTTGAAACGCAGAATGACTTAGATTAACAATACATGCGGGTGTGGCACTATAAAAATAGACCGTACGATTTCTCGAAAAAAAGTATTGAAATCTCACCAAAAACATACCTGTTAAAAATGGGGCCAAGTTCCTATTGGTTAATTATTCGCCTTAAAAAAGAGTTGAAATCCAATCCAATGCCAAGTTTCGATGCACTTCAAAATCGATCATAATCATCATCATTAACAGCCTGATCCTTAATACTTCTAAATTGGAACTTGGCAGGTTTTTATGATATACGTAGCATTTGATTAATTGCATAATTAAATTTAATATTGGTAATCAAATCAACCTGCCAAGTTCAAATTTAGAAGTATTAAGGATCAGGCTGTTGATGATGATGATTATGATCGATTTTGAAGTGCATCTAAACTTGGCATTGGATTGGATTTCAACTCTTTTTTAAGGCGAATAATTAACCAATAGGAACTTGGCCCCATTTTTAACAGGTATGTTTTTGGTGGGATTACAATTTGTTAAGACTGTTAAGAGTCATACGGCATACCCCAAGGCCCAAATATCAGGTAGATAGATAAATTTAAACAATACATTTAAAAAAATCTAAGTGAACACGTGCTGCAAATTTTGCAGTGCAAAAAGCTCGCAGCGTGGCATGCCGCATGGCCTGACATTCCGGTTAGAACTTGAATACGATGTTTACGCACGCGCCGCGCGGCGCGCGACGGCGCGCGGCGACGCCGTTGCCTCTGCGGCGCCGACCGCCGTGTATATTAAACAGCCTATAATAATTGGTGTTGTTATGTACATAATTATTATTATTGTATTCATACCTATGCCTTGTACTATTATCTATTGTGCCATGAGACATTGGTGACCTTAACACGACGTGGTAATGATGATGATAATGATGATGATGATGATGAATTTGAATTGCATGGTAGCATATGCTTTCTGTTCTTAAAACAACGCCGAAACTCCCAAACGTGTATCTATAAAGAGTCAGGAGTTCTCTCAGCATCTTCGAAACCATGGTATACCTTGACCCAATATTTGACTTTTTGGTAGCATATTCTTAGTACACTTTACATAAAACCAAAATCACCATATGTCTCCATATAAATTTCGAGGAGTTCCCTCGATTACTCCTGGATCCCTTCATCAGGTCACCACTTTTGTGAACATGGTACCAAATTGGAGTGAAACCTAATACAATAAAACAAAAATTTCGAAAATCGGTTCACAAACGGCGGAGTAATCGTTGAACATATTAAAAAATAAAAAATAATCACAGCCGAACATATAACCTCCTCGTTTTTGGAAGTCGGTTAAAAAGTGCCATTGTAAGGGTGAAGACGAGCGTAATTTGTAAGTTGTGAGTTGCAGAATTTTAGCTGACAGAATTTTAGCTGCATTCAGTTTCATACAAAAGTCTTGTTTGATTCACACGAGCGTAATTTTGTGAGTCATGATTTGTATGAAAAGATATTTACGCGGCCGAAATTCTGCGTGTCACAACTCACAAATTACGCTCGTTTGCAAACTCACAAATTACGCTGCTCTAAAGGTGAAGCACCTTTACAGCAGCGTTCTACTATACGCAATGCGTTGCTGCTAATCGAAACTCTTGTTAATTATTGCCTATCTTCTTTGTCTCTCAGTGTAAACTTTGAACTGACCCTTAGACAAACTAATGCTAAAACCACCATTATCATCATTAACCTATAAATGCAATCATTAGACTATGACATCGATTCAATGATAGTTGTAATTTTGTCGGATGGGTTTGACACAACGCGACTAATTTACGTTGGTCTACCATCTGCCTATGAATGAACTTCTCTGATAGTACCAGCTATTTTTTTTAATTTTTTTTATTAAATAAGGGGGCAAACGAGCAAACGGGTCACCTGATGGTAAGCAACTACCGTCGCCCATGGACACTCGCAACATCAGAAGAGCTGCAGGTGCGTTGCCGGCCTTTTAAGGGAATACGCTCTTTTCTTGAAGGTTTGCAGGTCGTATAGGTCCGGAAATACTGCTGGTGACAGTTCATTCCAGAGTTTTACAGTGCGCGGCAGAAAGTTACGCCAAAAACGCACTGTGGAAGACTGCCACTCATCAAGGTGATGAGGATGGTATATTTTTCGCGTGGGACGATGGCAAAAAGTTGCAGGTGGTATGATTCCGAACAACTCCTCAGAGCACTCCCCGTGATACAACCGATAGAGGATGCAGAGTGAAGCTACATCTCGACGTAATTCCAAGGGGTCCAAGCTGTTTGAAACACTGTGGCAGTCAACAATTCGAGCGGCCCTTCGTTGGATACGATCCAGAGGGAGCAGTTGGTATTTTGGCGCCCCTGCCCAGAGATGAGAACAATATTCCATATGAGGCCGAACCTGCGCCTTGTAGAGCTATACCAATATGTAATAAAGAAATTTAAATTGAAAATTGAAATTGAAACACCTACCTTTCTTCCATATCCTATTTGTCTTATATTGTTTTAATAGTATTTTTAACTGGGCGTATTACATTTTTTAAGTTATAATAAAAATGAAATTATTAATGTGAAACGAATAGTCAACACTTGTCATGTACTAGGGCAGCAGAAACAGTAAGCTCAAGATCAGATATATAAAGCCGGTGACACACGCGCGACGCTATCGCTTCCGTAATTAGCTCCCGACAGGCAAGGCCACTGCGTCTTATCAAATTGAGACCAATTGGAAGTCAATTCTAAGCTGGCGAAGATAAAAAAGTACAAAGTAAGTGTGTGATGGCAAAATTAAATAATCGGCCAAGTGCGAGTCGGACTCACGCGCACGAAGGGTTCCGTACCGTTATAGAGCGAAAATAGGGAAAAATTGTGTTTTTTGTATGGGAGTCCCCCTTAATTATAAATAAATAAAAATGAAATAAAAAATGAAATAATAAAATTAAAATAAAATAAATTTTATTTTAATTATTTCATTTTAAATTACACATATAATTGAGGATTTTGTGAAAATTTTCAGGTATCTATATATTGCCATTATGGATTACGAGCCAAAAAGACCAAAAAATTAACGTTTATTGTATGGAAGCCCCCTTAAATATTAACTTTATTTTGTTTTTAGTATTAATTATTGTTATAGCGGCAACAGATATAGGTACATAATCTGTGAAAATTTCAGAAGTCTTGCTATAGCGGTTCTTGAGTTACAGCCTGGAGACAGACAGACAGACGGACAGAAAAACAGATAGACGGACAGATATCGAAGTCTCAGTAATAGGGTCCTGTTTATACCCTTTGGGTACGGAACCCTAAAAAAGATTGAGTAACGGTCATAGTTTCCCAAAAAATTTTACCCAAATTAATAGCCAGCAAAAAAAAATTTTTATAACTTTGTAGAGGAAGTCAAACTGTCCTTTACGTAGTTGACATAGTATTTACAACATATTATATTTGATAAATGATATAATATTATGATGGAAAAAGCTAAATGATAAAATATTTACAAAAACCTTTATGCTATAGATTTTGTATATTTTGAATAGTTAAAGCCGAAGTAATATGAGTGCTAGGAGATATGATATCGAACAACAATATACAAGCACATATCCTGACAATCCAAAGCTATAAACTAGACGAACTCGCTGCGATAATCGCGCGTTTCTCACACACTGTCGCTGTACCATTTGTTTAAATTACATTAGTATGTACGCTTTTAGAGGTAACGCGCCAGAGAAAGAAAAGCTATAAAATAGATATAATATAGAAAAAGTATTAACCCTAGAACAATTTGTAATATAAAACGAATCTGAAACAAGGCAAGAATTATAAGGATAGCATAGTTCGGTGAATTATAGCAAATTATTTTAGAATCTTTCTGCTTCTAGGGTGAGAGGGGCTTTTAAACTCTCCTTTTAATTTAAATGTTCTCGAAGATAAAATATTATTATGTTCTTCAATTTTATGTAAATGTATGTAACATCAAAGAACATTTTTGCTTTTCCAATAAAACCACACAACGCCACTAAACAATTAATAGTTTTTGCTAGAACGAGACGTTATGTTATAACTTATATTATATCTTCGACTGGTATTGGTCCTTAGGAGTCGTGTAGCGCGCGTGGGTGCATGATGCGTGTGCGCAGATTAAATTGCATTAACGCAACTCCACATTAGCGCTATTTATAGCTAACAATGTATCAGGAGTGTTACTTATGTCACTGGAATATTTGTTGACTATTGTGTCTAGGTGTGGCAACGCTTAGGCCGAGAACGGAGTTGCGTTTACGCGCGTTTCTGCTGCGTTAAGTCTGTGCGCGGCTTTAGAAATTAAATCCTATATTAATTTTAATACATTTTCTTCTTTATTGACACCTTAGTGTAAATAAAGTATATTGTGGAGGATTTGAAATAAAAAGCAATTTTAACTAGGAATAACAGCGTCGTCCCAATATACATTTAAAACATACGTACAAAACACATCAATAAACTAATCCAATCGAACACGAGCCTGATTTGTCAATAAGGCCCTTAACAGATGAAGAGATCAAACTTCGTAGATCAGCTGGTGTAGACGATGACACATTTAAATAACTTGCCCACATCCTAAATTTTTTGAATAAACTACTCATTTTGCGCTTTAATAGTGCAACAATAATATTTCTTTCATCATGTGCATGTTAAGGTTTTCCAGCATTTATTTATCAATGATTAACACGATTTTGTTGATTTGGCAGTATTAACCCAACAAGCCCCATAAGGACACCGGTGACTACGACAACAATAGAATAACAATAGATTTCTAAGAATCCGCGAACGAAGGATTAAAATCACAGCCAAATAATGCCCAATTCTGAGGTTTATGGAAAGAAGTTCGTCATTCATTCAATAATTCGTAGAAATTGTATTAAATACTGTTCAATCATCAACGCTGGGCTGTTGAATAATTAAATAAGCTTACTCATCCTGTCAGAAATAACTTAAAAGCTGATCTAACTTTACGCTATCTGAACGCTAAGTGTGAAATGGGCCTGTGAGCAAATAATTTCGTATGTATAATGCGTCCTGATACCATACTCTCGGTGATACGGGTTCCGATAGGATTACAGACTTAGTAGGACTTAGGCAGTGTAGGCCATCAAGTACCAACGATATTTGAGAATATTATTGCCTGCTGTTTACAATTGGTAGAAAAATAATTGCCACGCCACGCCGGAAAAGTCTTTCTTTAAATGCGTGAATTTATGTTGTGAAAAAGGTCACCCAGAGTCGTGACTCTGGGTGTCATGAGATTATTTTTTCGATGAACTAAGGGTGCTAAAATGAACCACGGGTATCTTGGGAATATTATCGTTTGTGACGGCAACTCACCATCCACACAGCTCTATAGAATGTATCAATGTTATGGAATCTAACCCTAGAACACTAACCTTATTTTTCGACGCTTGTTACTAACCTTCGTCGTTTCGACTACGACATTTTAGAAAGACGTTTAAAAGGTGTTACTGAAATGAAATGTTTCCAGTTTTGTTTTTAATTCAATACAAATGTTGTATTTTAATTATTTATACTATTCCAATAAAGTGATTTTGCATATTTATTACCGAAACAACCTTATAATTGAGATCATAATTTGCATGCTACTATTTATGACGATATTGTGGATAAAAAAACTTTAAAATTAATAAAATGATGGATGTGAAAGACTAATAAAGTGAAAAAAAATAAAAAAAAATAGTTATTTATATGTTTGTGGCATATGTCAAGTTTGTGCTCTCCGCACAACGATTTTTGCACTTGTTGCAAGTACTTTTAGGACATATACCACATGTTTTCCTTTTTTTGTGCAAGAAATATATGAGCTGCACTATTTTGTTTAGTTTCTATCGTGAAAATCGTAGTATTACTACTTTTCAAACATTTTATACGACCACCCGTTATGTCAGCTTACATCAATTTCGATGTGGTCTTCTTTCTCAATTCCTGATGAATTTTGACTAGCGCTTTCATCTTGTTATAACATCCAAAGTATTGTAGTTATAATATTAATAAATAATATCAATTAAATAAATCCGCAAAAGAAGAAAAATGCGCAAAAATGTACAAACCTTATAACACAAAATGTCGCGTTAATACTAACCCTCGTCGTTTCGACGAAACGTGGTTGCTGGTATGGCGCTTACAGCCCCCCCCCCCCCCCCCCCCCCACGTACAAAATACTACCGTCTGTCGTGAGGGCAACGGGTCGATAGAGATTAGCTGAAGTATGGAAGAATGCGATCGCGCGCGCAAAAGATAGAACCATTTTTTTAAAACCGCGTCGTCGAATCGACGAAGGTTCTATCTAGGGCTAAAGAAAATTGAGTAAAAGTACAATAGACCTACAGGGCTATTGCAGAACTATTGATTTGATTAATCATTTAGTATATTCCACATTTGTGGAAAATGATACTTGGACGACATTGATAGGGAATTGAAAACAGAGATACATCTTGAGCAACACATTGTAACGCAAAATCTGGCTACGGGCCACCATGATGACAAAACAGCAATTTAATTATTTTCGCAATAAAAACTGTCCTATGTCCTTCCTGGTTTTATTTCCATTGCGCTTATAGCAGTATGAATATTTCCTACACCAAAACCAACACAAACCCTAGCTGAATAAACAGAGCATCTCAATATGCGAAGAAAATAGCTCAGATGACTGTCCGGTGACTGAGCGCCGCCGGTGAGCCGAGCAAACATCTTCAAATTGTTGATTGGCTGATACACAGTATTTGATTTGTACCCACCGTGTGCGTTGCGCATACCTGTATAGAGATGATGCAACGGGAATGCGAATATTTGAAGCGGGTTGCAAAGAGCTTTATTCATGGGCGCCGGCAGGGGGGTGCCAGGGGGTGCACTTGCACCCCTTGGGAATCTCGGGATCAACAGGAATGATTGAAATAAAAAGCATTTTGTAACCCAAAATACCATGCCGTACAAAGATAGTTCGTAATGTTTCGGCACTAAATGTATTCTGTTGACGTAAATAGACGGTCACTGTTGTTCGTAAAAAGTAAAAAGAAAAGAAAGAAAACTAAAATCTGCACCCCTTGGGAATTATTTCTGCCGGTGGCCATGGCTTTATTAATAACGCTAAATTAAGGTTAGATCTATATGCCAGGCATCGTGCTCGTTGACGACTTAAGAGACGTAGAAAAACTGTCTCAGAAAGATAAAATCTACGCCGTGCTTAGTTTTGACTGCATAACGCATACGTCAAGTGCATGACCTTGGTATGGGAGGATATAGGCGCTTTATTATTTTGAGTACGCAAACCCTAATTAATAATATAATTTTAATTATTTTTGACACATGTAAATATACAAGTTTTCATTTTTTAGCCCGAAAGTGGTAAGCCACAAAATTTTTATGATGGCAAAAAACCATAACACAGAAATTGGCTTGCAGTGACGATAGTCTAATTTTTTGTGGATTTAGGTTTTCACAAATAACAACGATACCACAGTATAGGGATATAATATATTGCTATACTGTGACGTAAAATATCTAAATCCATCCATCCATCATTCATTATTATCAGCTCTATAAATTCCCGGTCCGTCTCATGCATCTATCGGCAGGGATAGGCACAATATAGGCAGAGATGAAATACGTGAGATTCGAAACGTTCTCTGAAGAGCTCCTTATTATACGACTGTTGCATACAACGTCTTAGGCTGCGTCTACACTGTCTACAATGTCTTAGGCAGTGTCTACACTGTCGTAGACACGATTTACACTGTAATTAAGTTTAGGGTAAGTTTAGAATACACGGCCACATTCTAAATACCCTGTACCCATACGCTGTATGTAATTGTACTTCTTAGGTCATGATTTTTCACTCAGCTAAAGGTCTTGTCATTATTTTCGATGGAATTTTTTGATGCGTTTCATAAAAACCGGTATAAACTAGATTTTAGGATGAATTTGGGTAAACTATTAACACATGCCAGCACGATTGAACAAATTTACCAGAAGTGGTAAAAGCCTACACGATATTGGTTTTGCCAATCATACATCTGTTTAAATATTTCTGCTACCCCGTGTTATTATCGCCTAATTTTCTCAACAGTGTAAACATAGCCTTATTCTTATGGTATTTGTGTCTCGGATTATTATTACACTTACGTCTAAGGTCCTTCAAGAAAACTTCGAGCCCTTTTAAGCTGCTGTATACTTGATACGGTAAACGAGCAGTGTCTAGTCTATTGGCAAGTGCTTTGGTCTATTAGACTGTGTTACACTATTTGAACTATTTAGACTATGACGTGGTCTATAAAAATGTACATCTGTAAAATTTATCAGCCTTTTTATAGAACCAGGAAATGGGCAGGTTGTTTTGAAGGAAATTCCCAAAACTAAAAGTTTCAAATGTCACTGTTCTAGTGTCGCGAATTTGTAAAACAATAAAAACATTGTTCCAGACCGTTTTTCAGTCAGGACTGAGCCCCTAACCAAGACGTTTTCTTTATATGGGCGAGACCGCCAATTTTTGCTGATTTGCAATTATTTTTCTCCGTCCTTTGTATTTTAATAAATTAAATAAAAATCAAAAAACCCGACTGCAAAAAATTTTAACTAAAAAGAACGAAACAAGACCTAATTCTGCCGGAGGCATCGAATCCATGTTTTAATTGATACGACTCTTGCTTACGAGTTTCATGCCAGGATAAATAGAAGGTTACATAGAAAAATGCAGAAAAAAAAGTGGATAATAAAATGCAGTTGGAGGCATTTCGCACCAAGTTTAACATTAATTCATAAATCATAAAATATTATGCCTCCGACTGCATTTTATTATCCACTTTCTTCTTCTACGTTTTTCTATGTAACATGGTAGAATTTTTTATTTTTTTTACCTCACAATATGGCGTCAAACATCCGCCATTTTGGTTTTTTCTTAATGTCACCTATCTAAGAACACTCGGGCTATTAAGACAAATCTAACGATACCTCAAATGTGAAAACCCGTTTAGCCGTTCTGAAGATACGAGGTAATAAAGAATATTACATACATAATAAGAAGATACGCGCTAAACACATAACCCTCCTGGCAGTCGGGTAAAAAGTATTGTGTTTATCTTCTGCTCGAAAACTGATTCTAACGAAGAAAACAAAGTACTCAAGCATACATTAGAATTATTTGAGTTCCAATAATAGTCTAAAAATATATTTACAATTAAACATAAAAAAGGTAAGAAAATAGCTAAAAATATACAATCCGCCGTGGAAGAGGTGCACTTTAACTGTAGCTGTAGCAGTAAGTATGACAGATTTGAAGATAAATCGGATATATTATGAATACTTATATAAATGGCTATTACCTCATCTAATTCTTATAGTATTTTAAGATAACTTTCTTTATAAACTTTTTAAAATGAAATGAATCGTTAGAAACATCAATTCTACCCCACATTTTAAACGTCATTAATAATACCTATTTATTGTTATCGTTGGGTGTTAGGGAAGGTAAAATCGGGAGGTGGCAACGCTCAGTTTTTACGTATTCTATGGAAAATCTCGTAATATCCGCCATTTCTCGACAGTTCACATTTGAACCTCAGTCGGAATGTGTACACAGTTTTTTCAAAGGAAGTTTTTTTGTGACACAAATGTAAGTATTATTGTTTCACATAAAACTATCAATGCATCATATGAGTAGTCAAAAGGGTCATGTTTGGGGCTATAATAAAAACCACATTGTGTATTATTTACAGAGATAAGTTTGATTTTCTCAACGCTGTGATAGCCTCTACGCTATCATTTTGGTGCTTCAACGTCATATTTCTCAACGCTATGATAGCGTAGAGGAATAAATTTGCTACAATTTTGGTGTCCCAACGTCACAAGCAGCGTAGATATTCGCCAATTTTCTTTCTCTCGCAAAATTTTTCTGCGTCATATTAGCAAAAATTGGCGGCCTCACCCATATCTTATTTATGGAATAGCCGATCAAAATGTAAGGATTTGTCATTTGACATAACAAGAGACGAATTTCGACTTTATTTTATCGAAACACATTTCTACCAAAAGTAATTTGAAAATACCTATAAATTTTCGCAATCGTAAAGCATTTTCAAAACATCTCAAAACTTTTACACTGATGTAATATTTATGAGGGAGGGTAGTTGTAATTAAAACGTGAAGTATTCCCAACTCGCGTTTAAGTCACATTAGCGACGTGTTATCTGTAAGGAAATTGAATCGACCAACACACTCGAAGAGTAGCGAATATTGGATAAGTTACAATGGAGGTGGTATTTCTGTAGAAAAAAAAAAACGCATGGCTTTACTCTAAGACAATAAAATATGATTAGTACCCACTTAACTTTAATTTAGCAAGAAGATCTTCTTAACTTAATAGTAATAAGACGAGTAAAGTTTTGCATGGTGAAAAAGATTCTTTGAATTTGAGTTTATTTGTGATAATCTTAGTAAAACTTATTAATTAATTAATTGATTATTTCATGATTTCTCTGGTTAAGAGTTTTAATCATTGTCATTTTTTTATATCAAGTGAATTTCGAATAAAACGAGCATAATGTGAAATTGTTCAGTTACTGCATTTTAATAATTAAGTATCATAATTTAGAAAATTAAACGAAAATTTGGTGTTGTGCGCAAACTATCTCAATTTTAAATTGATAGATTAATTTTTATGCTATAATATATTAAATAAATGAAATCTCAGTTTCGTAGCTCAATGTTCTAGCATACGTAACTCGTGGTATCAGATTAATTTCGGATATGGATCCCGCCGCAGGATATGGAACTTATCTCGGAGGATATTATTTTTATATCGACATGGATATTACGTATTTCAATTATGGTATTATACTCGTAAATATCAGTGAGTGTCTGTCTCTACTCTCGGACCTTTCGGTTTGTTGAACTGATTTTGGAGAAATTTGGTTTGTAAAAATGACGGCATTCCCGGATCAATCCGTTATTTTTTATACCTATAAGTCTAGACACTGAAACAATATCTTTGCAAATATATTAAAGCCCATAGAAGGCGATGATTTTGGCAATCTATATCGATGGTATCAATAGATAAGTAATGATTCCCAAGTGATATAGGCTATATTTTTCTTTTAATTAATCTACTATAACCAGGCTACTTTCCCACTTATCCCACAACCATTTTGTGGTACATTTTATAGAAAAACTATCACACCTATTGATTTATGCTTTAGCACAGTAATTTTTATTTATATTATTTATTATTATTATTATTATTATTATTTTAAGTTTACAGTTTTGACAAGATATTGTCTTTAACCCGTGAGCGAGTTGTGTAGATAATATACAGGTTCTTTTATTTTAAAAGATAACTGAGCTACAAGTGGAAGACAAACATTAAATCTAGGTACTATCAGAGAAGTTGATTCCTATGCAGATGGCGGACCTAAGTAATTTGGTCGCGTTACGTCAAACCCAACCGACCGATCACAGCTAACATTGAATTGACATAAGCCGACCACATGACTTAGATCCGCCATCTGCATAGGAATCAACTTCCCTGATAGTACATACTAATGTATTTAACAATATTATAATTTACAGAAATGACAAGACATAACAAGTAAATATGTATATGTTATCATCAGTCAGTCAAGTTATGACGACGTAAGCCCTCACGAAGCTCGGCTTTTAGCTAGTATATTTTAGTGTATTCAAAGTAGATAATCTTGTACATATTTTAAACTCATTATTTCAAACATCAACGCAACCCCCGTGTAATAAATGTCATCACCTTGTATGCAATATATCAGATAGCAATTTTCCCTTCCCAGTCTGACATTTCCATTACATATAATGTTACCGGCCTCTGGCTATGTGGGATTACTTTTGGCATATATTGTAATACTATACTTTCGCAAGGTAAAACCATAGGTATGAAAATCAAATTAATGTTTGGTATAAAAACAGGTAAACTTTTGGTATGAAAAATCAAAATAATAATATTATTATGTTTACATGTAATAATTACTAACTTTAGATTAGAGAAAAATACGGGTCGTTTTTAAATACAGACGTAAATTATTATTATTATTATTATTATTTTTATTAAATTACCTACAACACAATGAGTGGAGCACCATGGATGGGGTTTTGGTGGGTAGACTACGCAGGAGTCCCACATACCCGGCCGATATCCCCAATTTGCCGGGGATGCGTAAAGCAAATCCACATGTTAAAAAAAAGGAAGTTTAATTTTTTTTAATGCTTAAAGCCAACAGGGAAAATTACGCAAATATCGGAGCAGAGGGCACTACTAGCACATACAATAAACAATCCAACTGAAAACCGACATGTCGCTGGCCCCGGGCAATAAAAGCGTAATATCAAAAATCATTTTGTTCAGGAGAGACAAAATAAGCTAATTTGTTTATACTGCAGCGTACAGTGGTCCAAAACAAGAGTTTGAAGTGTCATATGAAAGTTAATTTTTTTACCTATTTAACCATATCAAAACAATTGTAACAGTGTAAAAATTTATTGAAATAATTGAAAAAATATACTAATAAGCGATATTGTTTCAATTGCAACGTTGTTTACTGACTTTATAAAAACACCAAACCGCTTGAGATTTACAAGTGTACGAACATAATACGACGTATTTTTCGCTTTAGATTTCGAGCGTACCAGCCGATTACTCCCTTCTTCTGGGGAATCTTACAGCGAAAACTAGGCTGTAACGTATCTTCACTGGTTTTTTTAGTTATGTTTCATAGAGTAATGCAAGAATACAGTTTTAGTCGTAAGAGAATTTTCCATTCCATAAAGGTGTTGTCATTTATTATACCCAAAATGTTATTTTAAACATATGAAATAAATAGGGGTGATAGACTAGTACTCAGAGAAGCCAAAAATCAAATAACATTAAAAAGGTCGTAACCGGCGTTTACAGCTTTGTTGCCCGGGGTCAGTGATGTATACCGCACATGTCATCTATACTAATATTATAAATGCGAAAGTATCTCTGTCTGTCTGTCTGTCTGTCTGTAGGACATAGGCTACTTTTTAACAGGAAAAAGGGGTTGTAAGGGGGTGAAAATGCGTAAATTTGTTCAAAATAAGTAAGTTCCAAAAATTCATAACAGATGGCGCCAAGAGTCTCCTACATCGCGGTATCGCTTGCTCATACGTCTTTCTATAACAGGTAGTACCATGTTCAGTCAAGTTCTCCGATTTTTTCGATTATACACGTTATTAAAATATAACTCACTATTCAGTAGGTAGTAGGTACTTTATCTATGAAGTACGTAGCCTTAATTAAACCTACCAATGATAAAATATAGTTTATGGGTAAAGCTAAAGTTGTGCAATGGGGGGCTAAATAAGATTTAAATTTGGTATAAATAAAGTTTAAATTAAAAATGAAATATTATGTGCACACTGCACAGCTGTTTTTGGGTAGGTATTTTGATTTAAGGGTTACCAGGGTTTTAATTTGACACCAATTTTGTTGACACCGCGCGCTATAAACTGAAGACCACGCGGACGAAGTCGCGGGCAACAGCTAGTATCAGAATATTGACAGAAACGTTGTCAAACGACGAACAAAAATTTGTTTACTATGCTGGTGCTGCCGTCTAGAGTCAAAATTTTGCTGTAATATATCAAAACTAGCTGTTGCCCGCGACTTCAACCGCGTTAACATAGTATACCTATATAGACTTTCATTTAAACTTTCAACCCCTATTTCACCCCCTTGGGGGTAGAAGTTTCAAAAACGCTTAAACACGTATCCAATCATTTTTAATCAGTAGCCCAAACATAAAATTTCATGTTTCTAACTCAAGAAATAACGGACTTCCATTGAAACTTTCAACCCCAATTTCACCCCCTTGGGGGTAGAATTTCGAAAAACGCTTAAATACGTATCCATTAATTTTTAATCAGTAACCCAAAAATAAAATTTCATGTTCCTAACTTAAGAAATGACAGACTTTCATTCAGACTTTCAACCCCTGTTTCACCCCTTCGGGGTAAAATTTTCAAAATTCCTTCCTTAGTGGGTGTCTACTTAATAAACACAACCCTACTCACTAAATTTCGTGGCTGTAACTTTAACAGCTTTTGCTCAGTGATGATGAATCAGTCAGTCAGTCAGGATATGTAATTTTATAAGTATAGCTATATTGTATTGATAATTGTTACATTTTTATTAAATTAATTACTATTTTTTTACCCCAATATTTGCCGCACTACCTATGACATGACATGAGACATGACTTCCATAACTTTTCCCGCATAACATCCATGCTAATACGGGGCTACCTGAACTATGATCAACTACCACACAACTTTACCATCACCAAAAGTCCGTATGTATAATTTGGATCATTTGAATAAGGCGAGGGTGCACAAATAGTTCGGGACGCTAGAGGTCAGGAGATATGCGGGGACACATTTACATACATTTACATATCACACGGTATACAGTTAGTGACGGCGTAGAGCGATGCATACAGCGTAGAGGCGGCGTACAAGGTAATAACTGATATTATAATTTTTTGGAAAATCAAGGGGTTGCACTCCGGGAATACCGTTTGAAACTCATGTAGAAGTAAGAGTGCAACAGCTGGACAGGCATACCTTTTCGCTGCGTGGGAGAAAAAAAAAAGAGAAATATTGCCTCATCTCCTAAACCAGCTGCCTAATTTCCCTTTGTATCATGAATTTTCTATGAGATCACATGTCTGTATCAACGATATTTTATATTTTGACAACAACTTAGAAAAAGTTTAAATCAGTTAAACAATTTTGCACCAGTTTGTGGTCGCTGGTTTGCACTTAAAAAATCGGCCGAAAATCTCTGAGTGCATGTCCCGATCGACCTTGAGTAAAATCCTTACATTTTTAATTACAGAATAACAACCACACTTAAATACATTTAATGATTACTTAGTTTTAATTTAATAAAGAGTTTGACAAAAAAATAAATCATTAAAATATCTTCCCAAGTGCTATTACAATTAGCATCCTGACTTGGTTTGTCTACTCGCTATCATACTCTATGGGTCCAACTTTTAAGATGCGATTATTCATACAACATCAAAGGTAGCACTCAAATACAACATTTTTACAAATACTTGGATTTCTGCGTATATTAATGAGAATATATTGTAAGGTGAATCATTTTACAGGTAAATTTTACAAGAAAAGCTTTCTGATGCAGATTTCCATTTGAAAAATGTACAAAAAAATATTTAGAATCGTTACGCTTGTTCGCCTTGTGTTTATGTTTAATCCGTGATGAAAATTAATGCACGGTATTACGAAAGATTTTGGTTTACCTAAACGAGAAAATGTGAGTAGGTATAATATCTAAGACAGTTCTGAACATAATTTACCAGATTGCTAGTTATAAAAATAATACCGAAAAATTAAGTCTGGTAAGTTATAGAAGGATTATATTCAGTGTACCAAATTGTACCAGCGAAGACATTGAATCATAGGTTCATAGGCATATCCGCAGCCAGCAGACCGATTAACTGTATCGTACATTTGTGAGTTACTCACGGAGTTAGTAACTAAAACGGAGGAGTGAGCAACGGAAAGTGTCACTTTTGTATTCACTTGCACACAAAAGTAAGACTTTCCGTTACTCACTCCTCCGTTTTAGTTACTAACTCACAAATGTACGATACAAAATCGGCCAGCAGACCGTCTAAAAGTCTTCTCACCTCTAATACTTTAGAGGTGTCTGGCAGTGGGAAGCAATTACTGTCAAAAACTTTAGGCAGTGGAAGACGAGATTCCAAGTGCAGGTACCCCGAAAAAAATAAGATAGATAAAAATATTGAGCCTGATACTTTATAGAAGGTTAGGTAAGCCTTCATATCTGGATACCTTCTAAAATCTAAAGTAATGGCGACCGAAACTCCATAGTTGCTGTTCGTTCTTACCTCTATTAGGGGTCATATACAGAAAATCTTTCAGATTTCTTCTTTCAGTTTTATAAAATAAAATTCAGGCTGTCGCTGGCTCTTGAATTATTATTAGTGATCTATGGGATTTGACATAACACGACGAAATTACGAAGGTACCCCCATTTGCCTAGGAATCAACTTCTCTGACAGTATATACAACTTATTTGCGTTTCTAATTTAGAGATTGAATTGCACACACAATTCAGCAAACATTCGGAATCGGGTAATAATCGGGTAGTACACACGTTCCCGGGGTTATCCGACAAGTCTGGGATACGGGATACGGGATTAGCGTGTGTGCTGGGATACACCACGTGATCGGGTTACACACGTATCAACGGGGTGTGGTACAAGTGAAGAGGAAGTTGCAAAATTTTGTGAAATATTATGAACAGCATTGCAAAATTCGTACTGAATTATTTCATTTATTTAAAAGTTTTATATTTTAAAAAATCTAAATTCTAATCTATTAACTTTTATTAAGTTACTTATTTTAAATTATGCAAGAGAACTAAATATACACATCAATTAATTAGTAAAATTCTCTAATAAGGAAATTCTTATTTAAAAAACCTTTAAATTATAATAATATTAACTAAACTTGGTTGACTACGGTACTCTAAAACGGAACCCTAACCAGCTGATTTTTTCGTATATTGGTAGGTTAATAGTTATAATATATTAATCTAAGAGTAACATTGTCCTACAAAATATAGAACAATCCATATTTCAGGACTATCAAAATATCAAAGTATGAAACCCTTTCTATCTTTTTTAGCTACCACATCAAAAAAAAGTTCTAGGACTCCCTGACTATGCTATTTTTATCTCGGTTTGTACGATTATTCGAGTCCATTTTTCATAGAATTTCGAAAAGGAGGAAGCTCAATGCTTGGCTGTTGATTTGTTTATTGCGTTAAAGAAAAAATAAGTTGAAATTTTATAGTCTAAGCGGATATTTGTGAACACACAGCTTATGACTTGCGCCGTTTATTTCAACATAGTTGGACCCTCGTTAAGATTAATCTCGGCTGGCGACATCTGCATCCGACAATTATGTCCACGGATATATGCCAGAATGTGCCAAGGTAATATGCCAGAATAATTGCTGTAATATATGCCACATATTGTTCGAAACTTATGCTCGGGACGACTTTAATTAGGGGCTGAGGTATCCTTTACTCTTTGATATTACTGCACCTATTCCATTGATATGGCACGGCATGATATGACTCTCCACGTTGGCAAATGATGGACAATAATAGGCAATTATCAGTAGAGAAGCAAAATCCTATGATCTACCTATAATAATAATTGTGGATGCTATAAAAAACTGTTTTTAATTCTTTTTCTTCTTTAACATTGCCTTTTGTCGCCTGGCATTTTTTTTACGAGTGTAACATTATTATATTTTATGACCATAGCGTCAAGCGTATTTTAAACTCATACAATAGATTCTAAACCCAGACAAAAGGGTTTAAATCGTTTTTACTAAGCCATATGCAGGACAACAATTAAGTAAGTGTGTCTTGTCCGGTTAACTTGTGCAAATAGCCTTTAAATTTATAAAAATCATACGCTGAGATAATAGATATATAACGCTTTATAGAGATCTCAGCGTACAATAATATTATAATAATTATGTAAAATAATTATTATTTTAATTCGAAAAGTTAACGACTGAGGTATATCTTATTCAATAGCTTTCAAACTTTATCGAAACTGACATGAGCATGAGCGTATGTCGCAGGCTTAACCGACTTACGTAAGAGAGTTAAAGGATATCGGTCCTAGTCCAGGAGCCGGCGGCCATTTATCAGGCTCGTAAATAGCTCCATATCACGGCGGCTACCGACAAAACACATTATAATATCTACAGCATAAACAATGGAATGGGCAAGAAGAGGGTGGGGCGGCAGTGTCAGAGGTGTGATGAGCAGAGCGGGAAGCGTTTTTGCTTCCTAACTAATAAGAATACACAGCATAGATGTCGAAGCATAGCATCTGTAAATAAGATTACCATGTAAATATTTTATAGGTATTTTATAATTGCCACTAATAATTATTGTCTTTATTCTAAGCCATGTCGCCAGTATCTGCTCCACATAATATTATAACAATAATACCTAAGATACTGAAAGGTTCATTATTCAATTATCTCAAAGTAGTAAAATTATCACCTTTTCTATAAATAAATTACATGGAACGTAAAATATAGTTGTTTACGATAATATTTTTATTACAGAAGAATAGAGCTAAATATTTTTTTTAAATTGAATTTAAATTTTAATCTCTTATTAATACATCAATAATAATTAATTACTAGATTATTTATTAATAACCATTACTTCATACATTATTATTCTTAAATGTGACAAAATCTTAGAAAAAAGGAAGCATTTGTCTTCCGCCAACACTGCGACCGCACATTCACGCTAAGAAGCCCAATTAATCAGTAGACAGGCTAATGAGCAAATATTTCACTATCCGGCTCCTCGCCTATACGTGAGGGTTGTCAAAATATTGTAAAAAACGTTTGCCTCTCTACATTCACTATCTAGAGTTTATAAAAGCTGATTAGTTTTATTTATAAATTAAAACTTAAAGGAATAAGAGCTGCAGTTATGTATCTTCTAGATTATAGAATAAGATTAAGATTCTTATAAGCAAAGTTAATTTAGGGGTAACATTGAATTAAAGTCTGAGTGTGCCTTGCTGATTTTACTGCTCGCTTCTATTCTGCTTTTCATAAATCTATACTATTAGGTATCACAACTAGCCTACATTTTTACGTCTTTTTCTAAACTAAACACACAATTGTTCAACAAGAAGTCCAGAAATTATTATAAACTCAAGACACCGACAACTCAAAACCGAGCTTAAATCCATATCTGTCACATCCAGAATCCAAACGTACACAATATTAATATGACTAACCCTACCTATATCACGGCGGAATCCCAAACCAATGTCTCAACTAATATTAAGTACGGTCTGCAGAAACTATTTAAATAAGCCCGTACCCGAGCGAAACAGCATTAATAATTCTCTCAGCCGCACATACGACCATATTATTGGCATCTGCGTGTGACAGCCCTGAGGACGGTGTCTTGAGATTGTAGACTAGGAGCCGGTGTGAGTTTTTATGAAGAATATTGTATTCAGATTTCGGAGGATATAATATAAGTATTGGACAATATAATTATTGTATAAAAAATAGTTATAAAGTGTACATAGGAAAATATATTTTGTGTATCGGCTCACCAGCTTATGCTTGCTGGTGAACCGATACATAAATGTCTACAGTGGTAATGCCAAAGAATGTATACTTCTATTCTCTCTCAGAGACTTTATTGACAAAATCACAGATTTCTTTTGGTGATCATGAGTTCTTAAAACGTTCGCACGTCGCCATTATAATATTATGGCCGCATAAATGTAAGGGTGCAGCTATTCCACATTTACAATGTTATTGAATCTACTATCTATTATTAAAAAAAATCTATTTCTTATACTTTGTCTATTCTTTCCGCAAAAAGAAACACAATCTAGGTGGTCACGGCAAGCATCAGCTCCTAGACTATAAGGGTTGTCTTCAAATATGTCGGCATGCCATGAAGTCGGACTGTCACACACTGGAGCACAAGACAAAACATTTGGTGCGCGCCGATTGCCTTATCCACGTCCTATCCACGACATGGCAGATTTTGATACTTGAATTTAATTAATTTAAAGTTTGTTTAATTTAATGAAGACTCTTGTGTATTGGATAAAGAGTTAATTGTCATTTATTAGGCCGATGCTGCAGTTCAGGGTGTTCAATCTGTTATCACTTATGACCATAACATAACCGAAGTTTAAGCCGACCAAAAATTTGGTTTTGGGTTGGCTTGAACGAGACCAAAAGCTGGGCGAACATAATTATTTTTGACCAGATAAGGCCTTTTGCCAGATGCTGTTAATTTTAGGAAATGCTTTAAAAGTTGTTTGGAATGTTTGCTTGGTGACCAATTTACAACTTTTGGGTTTACAATTAAAAATACCGGTCACGTTATTGGTTTTGCCATTTACATCAAATCTTCCCATTTCCCAACAAACCTAAAGGAAAAATTTGCATACTGTTTATTGTGTGTATGTGTGTGTGTGTAATTCATATTTAAATTATTTTTAGCCCCAGTTTATCAGTTTGTTTGTTGTTGTTGTGTATTTGCTGTCGAATTCTAACTGCTAAAATGATGTTACCAAAGATGGCGGCTATTTTGCAAAAAGAGGAAGGAGACGTCAAGTATCAAAATCGCACAACACTCTACAATAATGACCACGGCACAAATCTACATACGGCGGGGCATTTCTTGCATCCCCGCCTGAGATATGTGTCTTGCGCCCCTGCGAGACCCGGCCCGAGCGCGGGGTGGTACGGGGACGGATTATGACTTGATGATTAGTAAATAATATCTAATAACTAGATGATGCCCGCAACTCTGTTGCGCCAAAATTCGCTTATCGCGCGGGAACCGTAGTCCGTACATTTTCCGAGATACAAAGTATCCTATGTCCTTTCCTGGGACTCAAAGTATATCCATGGCAAATTTCAGTAAAATCGGTTCTGCAGTTTGAACGTGAAGAGTTAACAGACAGACAGCTGTCTGTCTGTCCGTCTGTCTGTCTGTCTGTTTTCTTACACACTTTCGCATGGATTCATCGTCATCATCAGTTTGGCAAGTTTGATTACTTCACTTGTTTTTCTTTAAGGCGCTATATCGAAAGTAATTTTACCGCAAGGGCAATTTTATACTTAATTTGTATCACTATAATGCAATACATCTATTTTCGTTTAAAAATAATCTTCAAATTTCGTATTTTTAAGAGGTCATTTCGAAAATTAAATGTATCGAGGCAAAATACATTAATCGTGTTTCTAGTTCTTCTTAAACCTAGATAAGGCTATGAAGATATGTATATCTCATTACCAGATTTGTAACATTTCTGAGGGTCCTATAGTATTACGTCAAAAAGGACAGCTTTTTCAATATAGCGCCTTAAAAATATTGCCTCCACAAGACGTGTTTCTAATACTTTACAAAGCATCAGAATAACACTTAGTTCTGAAGATACCAATTTATTTTATTTTTTATCCGTGACTTCCTACACATGCGCAACTTTAACTTTAATACGTTCTATAAAAAAAATCAGAACGCTTACATTTGTACCATTGGTTTCAATACAAAACCAATCAGCTATTTTATAACACACACACACACACACACACACACACACACACACATACACACAACCAAGCACAAAGTTTTACAGAACACAAATTTTCGTCTAAGTCCGTCCCTGTATGTATGTTTAAGGTATGCGCCGACGGTACACGATAACTTAATTCCTGCCGGCCATCCCATCCCTTACCCGTATCAAAATTATCCCATCGCGCTACACCACCCGGGATATGTGCTATTGAAATCTTAATAGTCCTAGTAATTTATATTGTGACTGAACTATTTTGACTGAATTATTTCCCTAGAACCCTTCGGAAGACTCTATCCGTACTAATATTATAAATGCGAAAGTCTGTCCTCTTCACGCCCAAACCGCTTTGAGTTCCGAGAAATTACTTAGGGTGCGGTGCAGCGCGGCGCCGGAGAGGTGCTGAGCCTGCGGCGGCGTCCTGCATATAAAAATCGACGGCGCCGCACCGCACCGTGTGGCATAATATAATTGATTTTTATATGCAGGAAGCCGCAGCGGCACAGTTTCGGCGCCGCGCCGCCGCCGCACCGCACCTGTGTAGCTTGAGCTTCTCCCATATGGGTCTTAACACACTAGGCTGAATTACGCCGGCGTAAATTCCGCCGCAAATGTCAAACGCATACAAATACGCGACGGAATAGTGTGTCGTCTCTCGCGTTCCACCCGTATTTTCTATGAGTTTGACATCTTTGAGGCTTCTCCTGTTACGCTCTCCCGCACCTATCCTATTGTTTGGTCACGAATTTTGGTAAACAATGGCACGTACAAGACAAAATATGATATTCCAGAAAATGTATCTTGCATGTTTAGGACATTTTAATACATAAACTGCTTTACATTTTCGCGTTAACAAAATCTACAATTACGGTACACATGCCGTCGTGTTGTGTGGGCGTGCGTGGGCTTAGAAATTATTCCCCACTGCTGGCCAAATACTGTTGAACCCTGATCTGCGCTGAATATACTTATTGGATTATTAGACGCATATATTTAATTTAATTATAATACAGGTTGCCATAAAATAAAGTAATAAGGGTGTATATGACTGCAGAGTGAAAGTAGCAGCTGCACTGAAAGAGCAAGTTTTTTATATTTGTGTATGGGCAAATTCCTGAGTCCTGACGCTGGGGTGCTTGCCCGTACAAATCACAAAAACAAATTTACACCTTTAGCGCTCCTACTTTCACAGTGACCTGTATGCAAGGGACACATATTATATGTATGTGTCTTGTATACCCTAAACTCTAAAGTATTATCACTTGTTTTGTTACACCCTGTATAGACTGCCAAAATTACTTTTTTACTACAGACGAAATACATACGAAACCCGCATTTGTTGCATCGTTTATCAAGGAAATCGTACGTTTTCAAAACTATATTATTATATCCTTTCTCGGGACTCCAAGTATCACCATACCAAACAGACTGACAGATACATTTTTGTTATTATTCAGTATTATGATTACTGATACCATTGAGTATTGACGAATGCTTATTGAAATATCACGATGTATTCACAATAATATTTTTGGATCCAAAATGTTTTTCACGTTACTGAAACACCAATTAGGTTGTTTGAGCAGAGCAAACATGTATGTACACGGTAAACTGTACATTTTGCTGTGTACATTGTAAACCGCTGACTTCCGAGTGCAATTCGAGCGTCAGCGTTTTCCGCGACGCGATATTTTTGCTTCTGCCGACTTTTAAAATAATGATGCGTGTTTTCTGGCGCGAGAGAATAAAATGTACAGGATTTATTTCTGGTTCTGAGGGTTTCTGAGGGTTTTTGGAGAGTTTGTCTATTTAACAGGGTTGTTGCTGGTTGTTGATTGGATGATTGACATTTCAAATTAGCCAATTAAGCCTTCCGCACATTATCCGAAATTTCTGATCAGAAAAATTCGGACGGCCGCCGGAACGCACTCTGTTCATACATTTTGTTGTGGACCCCGCATACTATCAGAATTCTGACGTGTCAAAATGTATGAGCGGGGCGGGGCGTCCGAATTTTTCTGATCAGAAATTCGGATGATGTGCGGCCGGACTTAAAGCTGTGTGATGTGACATCGAAGAAATTGATTCCTAGGCAGTTGACGGACCTACGTCAATTGGTCGAATTCTGTCAGTGTTAGTTGTGATCTGACAGTTGGGTTTGATATAACGTGACCAAATTACATAAGTCCGTCATCTGCATATGAATGAACTTCTCTGATAGTACCATCGAGGAAATTGATTCCTATGCAGTTGATAGACCAACATCATTTGGTCGAATATGTCAATTCAGTGTTAATTGTGATCTGTCGGCTAGGTTTGACGTAACGCAACCAAACTACGTAGGTCCCGATCTGCATGGGAATCAACTTCTCTGATAGTACATTATAATTTATAAGTCTGACAAAAACCTCAGAAACTGGGCTTTATCGTTTTAAATTGCTAAAAATATAAAGGAATTTCAAACAGTGTTAGTAGCATTCATTTCGTTTTGTGCTAACTAGTAACACAATGTTACTAGACAATCTCTCCCTCAACTTAACACAACTTAAGACAAAGCACAGTTGACTACAACTCAAAGTTACATTAAGATTTAAGTGCGGGCCGGGTATCAGATCGCAATTACAGACTGACAAATGTTGGGTATTAGGAGCACATGTGACGGTCCCGACCAGGGGGAGGCTGGGTCTACATGGAACCAGGGCAGGGGGAGGTCAGACCCACACGGACTAAGGACAGGGGGAGGTTGGGCCCACATGGATGGACAGGGAGATGTTAGACCCACATGAACTTGGGGTCTGCTTCAAGCCGTGTCCTTCTTGTGATAAAGCGAAGATTTATGCTATTTTAAACCTCATTCGTCTAAAAGTCAAATATTTTCACTTCAACTAGGATTCTAAAATAAAACATTTTACTTATGCGTCCATATTTATTGGTCGGTTGGCATTTTCTGGTTGGTCCAAGCTAACTAAGAAAATTATTCAATTATAGCCTATTATAAATACATAGGAGTTGTTATATTGTTACTTAGAAACACATTAGCATGTACATAATACAATGATATGTATATTTATCTCATCTTATATATAAAATTCTCGTGTCACAATGTTAGTCCACGAACTCCTCCGAAACGGCTTTACTAATTTTTACCAAATTTTATATGCATATTCAGTAGGTCTGAGAATCGGCTACTCGGTACTTTATATATTGATAAGTGCATTTGTTGAATAAATAATAGTAAATTATTACAACCTGAGACTGACGGCGACCATTGTTTTTGCGACGGGATAGCAATCGACGTTGCCATGGTGACATACTTATTTAGTCACTTCAATAAAATAATATGGCAAATATATTATGGCAAAGCAACGTTTGCCGGGACAGCTAGTATTGTCAATATAAAAATGTGATACTCTTGACTAAAATGAAATATTGGATTTGTTATTATGTAATAACTAATAAACAATGTACTTAATGAAAATATCTAATTAATTTATGAAGAATGTTAAATTTATTTTAATTTATTCTGTATACAGTAATGACATTTACACACCATTGTTATGGTAGGATATGTAAGAACTATTATAACCTTTGTTACCCTTTTGACTTCATAATATATGTGAATAAATGATCTTGATTCTTTAAAAAAATCTATTTTTGCTATTCTTTTACATTATTTTCTGTTAAGTCTGTTGGTATTATGTAGGTACTTGAATTTTGTAAAAAGAGCTGTTCACAAAATAAACTTATCCGAGTACAAAATTATATCAAAATAAACACAACAAGGCTTCGATTTCGATGACATTTCATCATTTTAACCGCACACAAGTCAGCGCAAACTTTTTAATTGCCCTGAAAATTCGCCATCGCGAAAAACCTCTTTGTTTGGCAATCGAGTGCAACGACTCGGTTAACAATTGTGCATGTATTCGAATTTCGAGAAAGTTTGGCGGATTGTTTCCGAAACGAACTAATTAATTGCCTCATGAAGGTCCTCTACCTAAGCTAAAAGCTTATAAAGAAAGAAAGGTATATAAGCAATGGTAGAACGAAAGATGTAAGGTTTTTTTCGAACTCTATTGTTTTGTTTTTGCTCTTCTTTGGCAAATGCTCCTAATTATGCTTTTTCCAATCTACTCGCTTATCTGATGACTACGTATCTAAATGTGTGAAATGACTTACTTACCTCCAAAAATCCGCAATAAAGTTATACTAATCAAAGATGATTATAATATTTTGATGTAAGACATGGACAAGCACCACGACAAATCGATATTTTTGATATCTAACTTCATCATCGGATGCAACTTGTCTAAGTGTCCTGAATCTCCATTATCAAGCACGTGCCTATTTCTCAATCCTGAGAGACGGCATCCAATTACTATGGTAACACTATATGAGTATAATAGTCGACAAAATATAGTGTACGCTAATAGAAGAATTAGGGGCGTGCCGTGTCGATATTATGTCGATATTGTAGGGATGTGCAATGTCTACCATAATATCGATATTGCAAATTTTTGTCATGTCTATCATAAAGTTAATATACCTAGCGGAATCCGCTAGATACGAGTATATATTGTTAACTTTATGGTAGCTATATCGATTTAAATCGGTATACTACAAAATCGAAAAAAATACCTCTATTAACTGTTTCTTTGACGATGGCCGGTTTCAGTAATAGCTACGCAGGAGAGATTTGAAAGTGCCTAAATATGTGCGCAGTACATACGATTATTCTCCTCTCTGTCTCTCGTAGCTAGGGTTGCCAACTGTACTTTATAATAAAGTATTGTACGTTATTTAAGGTAATTGTACTCTGTACTTTATATTAATAATAAAGTACGCGAAAATACTTTATTTCTCACTAGACGTTCCGCGCAGCTTCGCCCGCGTAAATTAGATATTTCACAGACAAATTAGTTCACACAAAATAGCCTATGATCCTTTACGTAGTCTACTTCTTATCTGTGCCAAATAACAGAAAAATTGCTAAAGTAATTCGTAAAGATAAGCCCTTTCAAATGATTTCTCCCGTTTTTTACACATTTTCCACAATTTCTTAGCTCCTGTTAGTTTTAGCGTAATAAAATATAGCTCATAGCCTTCTTCTATAAGTGGGCTTTCTAACACTGAAAGAATTTTTCAAATCGGACCAGTAGTTCTTGAGATTAGCGCGTTCAAATAAGCCCTTTCAAATAATTTCCCCCCGTTTTTTCCACATTTTCCTCTATTTCTTCGCTCATATTAGTCTAAGCGTGATAAAATATAGCCGATAGCCTACCTCGATAAATGGACTATCTAACACTGAAAGAATTTTTCAAATCGGACCAGTAGTTCCAGAGATTAGCGCGTTCAAACAAACAAACAAACTCTTCCGCTTTATAATATTAAGTATAGATATAATAATAAAGAAAAATAAATTGTACTTTATTTTTATACTGTGTACTTTATTTTTCATACGTAGAGTGACCAATGTACTTTAAATCCAAAAATAAAAGTTGGCAACCCTACTCATAGCCTTGCATCCTACAACACTGGGAGACCGATACTGGCGAGAGATCAGGCACAGGATCGACTTTTTTCATGCATAGAGAAACTTGGAAATATTTATTAGAGTCGAACCCGAGTCAAGAGCCACGCCACTTGCTTATAGAGGCATAGAGATGTATCTTGTCATTGTTCAACGTATGTATCACGCGCCGTAACAGAGGTAATGCTAGAGATTAGTTTAAATTAGTTTCTGATAGATATTACTTATGATTGGACGGCATTGTTACAAATAAACCACGTATGGCCTTATTTTTTGTTAAGTTGGTTAAAGAAGAGAATATTTTTATAGACGAGTTCTATTACGCCTCACTCAACAATCGTTTATTTTTCCGCAATCAAAAGAAGCCTATGTCCTCCTACTCTGTCGCCTATGTCTGCGCTGGTAAGATGAAATCCAGCACAGACATAGGCGAAGGAGTAGAAGGATATAGGCTTCTTTTGAAGAATTAATGTATGAGAATATACCATACAAATAACAAACTTTTTCTCTTTATAATATTAGTAATGTTTTAACGTCAAAACTATATTTAAGTTTTTATAAATATAGCCTGCTAATTCCTGGACCTTGAATTTGGCTGGGTACGCTCGCGAGTGACCATGATGACGATGATGGTGATGATAGGCTCCATACTAAATACCATTTCAAATTACAGTCATTAGATCAATCAGTATCATTTATCGGATCAGCTGTGGGGCATGACTGGCGAATTGCGGCGACATGTGAGGTCCAAACCTCCTCTGGTTTAGAAGTTAGCTGAGCAACATCAGTGCAAATGACAAAACTACCTTTTTTGCGTTGGGGGAATGCATTTACGCTTCCCCAGGGCCTGGGGAGGACCATCGATGTATGTGGGACTCCCCGGGGCGGACGGAAGACGCACCCGGGACTACCCACTAAAACCCCAACGGTGTTCCTGTTCCTGAAGGTGGGACTACGGGAAAAGCGTGATACACGACCGCAGCCCCACCACCTCTGCCTCACTGCGCCATTGAGTGGACGAAAATATCCTGCGCATTGGCGCAGTGATTCAGATTACATTGTAGAAATTTTTTAGCCATTATTAGTGGTGTCCATTAAATTAGCCTGCTCTGATTCAGGGACCGCAGCCGGATTGATCGTAGCTGGTTTCCGAATTGTCTTGCTCTTTTCAGAGCTTGCCTTATTTTTAGGAGCCGGTCTATCGCAAGTCTTGCTACCCACGCGATGGTCGGCTGGTCTGCCCTTAGATTCGCAGAGAGCGCAGTGGGCTGCGTTCTCGCATCTTACCGATACGTGACCCGGTTGTCCGCAGCGGAAGCAGAGTCCGCTGCGATCAATGTCACATGTGCACTTGGCCTTTGCGTGACCTGCCTCTTGGCACTTGTAGCACCGCATTTGCCGCGATGGCAGCAGTGTTACTTGCGCTACTACCCAGCCCACATACAGCTTATATTGTGAACTCGAGACAATCTTGGCGGCCTCTACTGGGCATCTCACCCAGACCGTACCCAGACCGCGTCTGTCTCTGCGTAGCTCCCCTGTTTTAACTGCCTCTACAGGACAATTGGCAGCCCTCGCGATCGCCTCACTAACCTCGATAGACGTGACTCTATCGTCTAGGCCTGACACTCGTAGCTCGGCACACTTTTGGGGTCTAGAGATTTTTACTTTCTCTTCCCCCAAAATCTCCTTTAGTTTGCCGGCCAGGGCGTCAGCCTTTTCAGTGTACGCGTCACCAGAAACCTCAAAAATTCGGGCTCCAGTTACAGCGACCCTGAATCTCATATCCGAGATCTCAAGCGCTCTTAGATCCATGCGCTTTCTCGCCTCACTAAGAACTTCCTCATATGAAGCTCCGTTCTTCTCAGCCTCTGGTTGAAGGGTTACGACCACAGCCGCAGTCTTAGGAGCGCGCAGTTTCTCAAACTTCCTTTTCTTCCTCCGTTTCTTCGGTGCTAAGGAACTTCTCTTATCTGTCTCCTGTTCTCTTACCTGTCTTTTCCTGTTTCTTTTAACTACCTCTGACCACTCTGCAGTGGGAGGTAGTATAGGTGCTGCTTCTGACTCGGTGACGTCGATACGTGCACTCGCCGCCTCTCTAGCAGCCGCAGTCATCCGGACCTTCTTTTGTTTTTTCGGCGCTGGGTTCGTCGGCGGCATCAGTGATGTGACTGATGGGGCCGGCGTACAATTCTTCTTCGATCGTGTCGACATTGCAAGTGTTGTTGCAGCTGTCGAACCATCCTGAATCCTGTCTGAGGCGAGAGGGGGGCGCAGGCGCGGCTCCGGAAGAAGCCGTGCTTCTAGTCCTTCAATCCGTGCTTCTAGTCCTTCAATCCGTGCGTCCAATCTGGCGCTGGTCACGGAGACCGCTTCGCGTACGGCACGCTGCAGCAGTTCTTCTACATCTAGCTCCCTGGGAGCTGTCTGTGGCTGAGCATCCACCATCTTTCGCTTGACGGTCTCCAGCTCGCGTTTTATCTCATCCAGTTCTTTAGAGAGGCGCGCGTTTGCGGCCTCTAAAGCCCTCGTTTCAGCCGACGCTGTCCGCTTAAGAAGCGTGAAACACGCCTCTTGTATGGCGCTGGTTGCCTTTTTCAAGGCGGCCACGGACGTCCCCTTGAGGTTCTTGGAACTTTGGACGACGTTTGAGATGTTTCCGAGGCTCTCCGTAATAACAACGCCCAACTGCGCCGAAGTAACTTCCTCGTCTACTATCATTGCCGAATCCGAGATACCGGAGGACTCCGACAGCCGGCGTGACCGAAGCCGCGGAACCCCTTTCGCTGACTCCAGAATCCGGCTCTCGACCTCCAAGGCTCTGATCGCTTGATCATTGTGATCCTTTTTGGCCTTGGCCAGACCTACGTTATGGCCAGTGGTGGGAGCGCGTCCTCTGCCTCGCTTTGAGACAGGTTTTCGCGTCTCCTTGTCCTTCTCAGGGCTATCTGGATTTCCACGTCTTTTACGTTGAAACGTCTCCCGTTCTTTCACCTTCTCACTATTTCTTTTTAAGCCTTGAGAGGTAGCAGACCCGCTGCCGCTCTCTCCGTCAGTGTCACTTCCAAAAAGAAGCCTACTCGTGAAGACAGAAGTGGACACGGGCGTCGCTGCTCGTGATCCTCCCTCCCCCTCACTTGCCGTCGCCATAGTTCCATTATCGTCTTGCCTAACGTTGTCTTTTCCTAACCTCCTTCTCCTCCTTCGCATTATGTGTGTCAACCCCCTCCCGTGTCAACGCGAAAATGCTCACGGTGGTACGGGGGAAGTGCCCAGGGACACGGCGTGGACGGACCGGTATCGCCCCCAGGACAAAACTACCTAATGGTATTGTAAGTTGTGTGGAGAGTTCGCAAATACGCAATTGCATAAGAAATTGCGTATTTGCGAACAAGACTAAGGGGCGGTTTCACCACTTACTGATAAGTGGCGGATAGGACCCACAACTTATTTGACAGATACTCTATACTCTAAGGGCCTGTTTCACCGCTTCCTGATAAGGCTATCCACCACTTAACTTGACAGATGAAGTATAGAGAATCTGTCAAATACGCCTATCCGGCACCTTATCAGGAAGCGGTGAAACAGGCCCTTACTGTCATATAAGTTGTGTATAGCCTATCCGGCACTTATCAGTAAGTAGTGAAACGGGCTCTAAGTAAGAGAAAAATTATTGAGGCTTTTTTCCACGTTGGGCCCTAAATAATAATATGATGGATAGTAATAAAATTAATAATTGCAACGATTATTACAAAAATCTGTGTCTTGTAACTATTATTACAAAAATCTGAGTCTTGTAATTGTAAGTTGTAACTCTTGCGTCGTTTGAAGCCTGGTAAACACCCGGGTAGACATAAATACAAAAGACTCAAAGACGCATGTAGCTTCAATGGCATTGTACAGTAATTGCATACCATCAAGTAACAAGCCTGCCCATTTGGCCATGCTTCTTCATTGAACGCGACTGTACTTGACAGAAAAATAGAAATCGATCTTTGCCCGAGCATACATAGGAAGAGCACGTTCCCACGTGCCTTTGTCGGCCTGCGACAAAGATTCGCCGACATGCTATCTCTATGTATCATTCTCTACTAATATCCCCCAGAGAAAACTAAACTCTAACGTCATAGATATAAAGCTTAACATAGCTTGATGGTTTCAATGAAAAATCAATTTACGTTCTATTTTCGAAAAAGTTGTAACTACCTTCAAATTGAAAAATTATTTTGTATTCAATAAAGGTACTTCTAAGGTTGTTTTTCGATTGTGGGAATGAGGTAGTACCAGAATTGACCCCTTATTTAAGATGGGGCAATTGTTTATCAATATATGATAGATCGTGGTCGTGGTCGTGGTCGGCAATTAGCGGGGATCACGATCATGATATGTGATGGGCGTTAGTATTGGACCTATTGATCATTGTTGATTAATAACGTTTATTTGTTAATAGATCCCGAGGATGAAATGAAGGATCTTATTAATTTGATTAATTTTGGGAGGATCTAGGCTTATTACCCAGTCATGGGACAGCACAAAAAGGAGCTCTATATTGTCTTGTCTACGGCATAAGAACAAAAAGTGAGCAAACGGGTTGTCGAATTTTAGCGGGGCTGCCTAAGGAGTTAAAAACTTTAAGCTCACCTTTTAGTTAAAAATATCGGCAGAAATAAAAACTTAAATATATTAAGAAATTAATAAAAGTATTAAAACATCAGCTGCTATAGTCGTCAAGGACAATTTGGCACGGAAATCAGGTCTTCGAAAATCAAAATCTTATAAAATGTCACATGTCAGGCAGCCATGTCCTATCAACGTCATCTAGCATCATTTTGCATTTGGCGGATTAATGAATTTTCGCAAAATATAAATTACGAGCTTTTTTGCCCGTGGCTTTGCTCGCGTTTAGAAGTATTATTATATACAAACTATCATCCCCTATTTTAATCCCTTGGGGGTAGAATTGATCAAAATCCTTTCTTAGCGGATGTCTACGACATAACATCTACCTGCATGCCAAATTTCAGCCCGATCCGTTCAGTGGTTTGGGCTGTGCGTTGATAGATCACCATGTCAGTCAGTCACCTTTGAGTTTTACATATTTAGATTATTTATTATCAACTGCTGTTTCATTTACCCACACATCTACCACCCATGAAAATATAACCACGTGCCAAAACATTCCACCCAATATTGGCACGGTCAAACACCCTCAAGTGTCAAATGTCAATTCCTAAACATTCCTAGCAACAGATGGCGTTGTAGTCCCATTTCGTGGCGATTCCCGTCACAATAATGTCACCATAATGTCACAATAATTGTAGCGGAGTCGCGGAATCGCTGTTCCGCTCGCGGCCCGCAGTATCTCACACATAATGTGTGCTTGAATAGAGCGGCTGAATAGTCTTGACAGTTGAAAAGAAATAATTCCACTTTTGAGGGCTCCGTACCCAAATGGCAGAATTCCTATTTATTAAACTTTGCTGTCTGTCTGTACGTGCGTCGTACGTACGTCCGTCTGTCTTTTACGATAATGCATTTCAAGAACCGCGATAACTAAGCTATGTACGTTACCGTATAACTTATAAGCTATAACGTCTGCAGTCATTACAACTCACATGTACGTTACAGTATAACGTCTAAAGTCATTATGCAGGTCGCTTTTGTATTCTATTGTACTGCGGGACGCTTAAAAATTGTGAAAGTTATAAAATAAAAATTAAAAGTCGATATAATAACTATTACATAAATTTAAGAATCAGTGTCATTTTGTGTGTGATTTTTTTATCAAACCAACTAATCCTTAAGTATCGTGTGTAGTATTAAGTAGGTACTTACCAAAATTCACCCACGCCAGACAAATCTGAAAAAAATCAAACAGTTTAACAGTCAGAAACTTAATTAAAAAATATATTACCAAGTATCAAGACTCCTCAATTGTCGAAGTCGTCAACGTCACAGGTACAACATAAGTACGTCATTGTGGCGATATACGAGCGATCTTGATCGTTGCGTGTATTTAGCGCGATGTTAACTTGTACCAGACGGTAATAAGTGTTAACCCTCTCTGTGCCAATTTAACGATTCGATTTGAAATTAGAATAACATGTATTTAAATCCATACTAATATTATAATGTGTCCGTCTGTTTGTCTGTTGTCAGTGTGTTATATTTTCATGCTTCAACTGCTAAACCGATTTGAGTAAGGAGATACAATCGAGTCGCGGAAAAAGATATCGGACAGTTTTATTCCTGCAAAATGCACATTTCCGGTGCGGTACTCTAAGGGCCTGTTTCACTGCTTCCTGATAAGGCTATCCACCATTTAACTTGACACATAAAGTATGAAGAATCTGTCAAATAAGCCTATCGGGCACCTTATCAGGAAGCGGTGAAACAGGCCCTAATTATTTTAAACCTAACAGTAGCCAGCCCCCTTAGACAAAGTATCTTTCGTTAAAAACGATGACGAATATCGTTATCAAAATGTATGCGGTTTGACATAAGTCATCGCTAAATGACATTTCGTTTGCGAAGACTAATGTCAAATCCCATACATTTTGATAACGAATTTCGTCATCGTTTTTAACGAAAGGGACTTTGTCTACGGCCCCTTGTTTTACCTCTTTTCGGTTAACCAATACACGCAGTTTCTTAGAAAACTAGATGACACCTGCAACTCCGTTGCACCGACATTAATTTATCGCACCGGAGCCGTACATTCTTCTGCAACAAAATCTATCCTATACTGTACTCGGCGAAACATGGCGGTAGCGGTCATTGACTTCCTGTCAAAAACTTGTCATTTTGTATATAAACCGCGATTGACAATGAAGTGTCAGATGTTGTCAATCGCGGCTTTGTATAGAAAATGACAAGTTTTTGACGGGAGTCAATGACCGCTACCGCCATGTTTCGCCGGGTACAGTATATAATATTATGTCCTTTTCCGTTTCCCAAAGATCCTCTATACCCATTAAAATCGGTTTAACTGCTAAAGCGTGAAAATAATTTATTTAATAGCTAGATGACGCCCGCAACGCCGTTGCGCCAAAATTTGTTTATCGCGCGGGAACCGTACATTTTTCCGAGATAAATATATTCTATATCTCCATACTAAATTTTAGTAAAATTGGTTCAGGGCTTTGGGCGTGAAGTAGTAACAGACAGACAGACAGATAGACAGACACACGTTCACATTTATAATATTAGCACAGAATATATATTAGTAGTACCAACAGAATTCCCACTGGCGAAACCCGTTTAAAGAAATATCGACTCATGCTACGATACTTTAAAGTTCAAATTCAAACCGCGCAGTGCTAGGTGCCTACAATTATTATAATATTTGCCTACATATGCGCTTTCTTTCTATCGCGTAAGAGGTACCCTTTCTGACGAAATCAAGATTGTCACCTTTTAGAAAATAAAATAATCTTATTTTAATTACTATAGCTACTAATAGCAAACTTTTTTATAGTAATAGTCAAATTTTAGTAACCCAACGTATATTTTATAATAGTTTTATATTCGATTATAGTGCAGGAGCTGGTCAGGAATTTTTTACAACTTAAACATAGTAACTTGTGTTTATTTCTGTCTAGTATGCGATATTAGTATGGATGGATAATATTAGTAAAAACATTCTAAGCTCCAATTCTCAAAAATCTATCACGCATACATTGCAATTCGGCCACACTCCAGTAACATAACTCTCGTATGTCAAGCTACATACCCTGTGGCTTGTTGGCAGTAAATCAGTAACACGATACGGTAGTGTCGCGGGTTCGTGTCCGCCGAGGACGTACACGGCAGTGCTATTGAGGGGTTACATAAACACGAATGGTTTCGCAAGGGCTTGGAATTAAGTTAGGCTTTAGATTTTAGAACAGCCAATCTTAGTACAAGGCAAAGTCTAGTCAGTGACTAGTGAGGGAGCCCTAGAACATATATTTTTTTTTATTACTAACAAGCTAATTTTTTGTGAGTAGCTTTATTTTGATAAGACAAACAACATTTTTATCTGCGAAAAATCTTAAAAGTGGGAGCTAACAGATATCTAAGAAAAGATTTCATACTTTGATTTGATGGTCCTAAAATATGGATTGTTCTATTTGTAGGACAATGTTACTCTTAAATTATATAACTATTAACCTACCAATATACAAAAAATCTGCTGGTTAGGGTTCCGTTTTAGGGTACCGTAGTCAACCAAGTTTTGTTGATTACAGAACGTAAGAAGATGTATTTATCATCAAAAAAATATAATTTTTTTCACATTTATTTCAATGACGGTAGTTTCGTTAAAATCAGACCAGCTCTCCCCAAAGGTAATTTTACTGTGTTTAAGTGTGTGCACAGTACTCAATAGCTCTCCCCCTCCTTTACTCTCGTTGTTGTCACAACATTGTTAGAGATCTAACACAGGACCGAATTTGGCTTCATGCGTCAGATGATTATGCTTCCCATCCGACGCATCTTTCTTATCAGCGTCGGAAATCTGCCAGCGTCATCTCAACCTTACGAGACAGTCTATTTTATTTTATGAAATTTGGAAAACACAAGAAAAAGTACAAATCACACACACAGGAAGGCCAATTACATGTTTTCACAGATAAACAGCAGAAAAAAAAGACTTAGACACATTGGAGTCAGTGGTTAACACATAAAATAAATGGTTATGGACTATGGTAAAACAGTACATGGCAATACAAATGATGTAGGATACAAATTATTATTAAGATGTACACAAGTTTCTTCCAATATTTCCAGAAATCCCAACCTACGATTCCTGTCAAGAGCCACGTTGCTGGACTGGATTAATCCATGTCATGCAATATTATGTTTTTATTATTATATATTGATGATATCACGTCAAAAAAGGTACTACCTATACACAAAAAGTTCACAGAGACTTGGAACTTTGTGGGCTAATAATACAGCAAAAACACTTGCACAATGCACCAGATAAATCTGGTATCCACACATTCGTAACGGTAATAAAGCTGTAGCGGACGTCGGGAATAAATTTGTCAGCACACGTCGCCGTATCGCATGTGACAAGATACGAATGGACTTTAGAAAGGCAAGTAAATGGAATTATTTTAGGTTTCATTTTTAGCATAAATCTAGTTCTAAACTAATGTATAGTTTAGAATTGAAAATAATATGAGTGCTTAGTATAAGCCCTCTGTTTAAAGAGAAGTAGGATGAGCGAAGTTTCTGCAGCTAAAGCAGTGGTGTTCTTAACGGCTATATTTTCATAGCACGCTAGATGGAATACGCTACATTTTTCAAGCGCGTTAGTTTTGACGCTATGTTATAACGAATGAAATGTTGTCGTTTCGTTATAATACATCTTTTCGAATTAGCAATATTTTATAAAACGCTTAGCAAAGCTTATCAGTGTACAGTCTGGAATGAAATATTATTTAGTATTTGGTATATTCTGAGTGCCAATATAGTGATATTGTCAAAATATAACTTAATGATGTCTATAGAACCAAAAAAGTTTATAATATCTTTTTGTGAGCACAGATTCGATTACGGAGTGAGCAGTGAATTATGGTCAAATTATTGCTTTGATCTTGTGATGAAGTTTATGTATTTCAGCTTTAGAAAACCTTGTTATTCGAAACTTAGGAATTCCACTAAACAAAAGGCGCATACAAAATGTATTATCACGGTAGTGACAATAACTCCATTAAGTACTATTTGTTATACCATAAACTATTTACCTACAATTAGCTTAGATGATCTTTGTATTTTATCTGTTTTAATAGATTTACGTTATAATAAGATTGCATTCTACAAGTTATATTTTACACGACAATTATTTATGTACCTACATTTTCGAATACTAAACTTGCTATTGCAAAAATACATTTCTGTGAACGTAAATCATTATATTAATAATGAAATCGTACATTTTATTATAACATATTATGAATTAGTAAATCAGAATTGCGCCTTATTAGGTATATTGAATAACCAATTATATAGTATTGTTTTGAAATCATTAAATGAGATCGGCTGCACGTATTTTCATCCTTACCCTAAAATCAATTTTGATAAAGTGCTTTTTGCCTTGCCCTTTTGCATTTTAACTAATTTGAATAGTCCTAAATATTTCAAACTTAACATAACACTGTTGTTACTTATTTTGATATTATTTATTATACTTTTTTATAATGGTTTCTGAGCTAAATATTTTTTATCAAAATGCAAGGGGGTTACGCACTAAGACATCGTGTTTTAAAAGAAACATAGCACTTAATAATTATGACGTCATTTCAATCACTGAAACATGGCTTCTGGAGGGAATTCATAACGAAGAACTTTTTGATGACCGCTATATGGTGTGGCGCCGCGACCGAGATTATTCGTTAACCAATCAGTCTTTAGGTGGCGGTGTTTTGATAGGTATTCGGCGTGAGTTCGCAGCGGTGAGTCGTCCAGAGTGGTCCTCCACTTCTGAAGACCTCTGGGTGACTATTGTACTTAATATTCCGAACGAACCTTCCGTGAAAATACATTTCTGTACTATATACCTCTGCAGGCAAAACATGGGCAACACATCCACCGCGCAGCTAGAAAATTTCACACATACACTGTTTGACACAATTAACTCTTGTCCCGGTGATATGTTCATCATTTTGGGTGACTTTAATCTCCCACATATCGATTGGGATCCACAGGGGAACCTTGCAGCCTGTGAAATACCACTCAGTACAGCTCAAACTAATTTCATAGACACCCTACTTCAATGTGACCTTACTCAACGTAACCATGTTCGAAACGATAATAACAGGTTCCTTGACCTGGTCTTCTCAAATTGTGAACTTGAAATTACAGCCTGTCCCGATCCCTTAGTACCTGATGATATCCCTCACCATAAGTCATTAAATATAACCTTACCAATGAACCGAATTAGTCCTTTACATAATAAAACTAGAACGAAATATTTTTATAACTCCGGTGATTACGACTCAATAAATAAAAATCTTCTTGAAATTAACTGGACCGAGTCACTTTGTAATAAACCGTTAGATGAAGCGTTAAAATATTTTTATGATACGTTGTTTGAACTCCGCGATTCCTATATACCCAAAAAACTTGTACGTCCAAATTCCTACCCCCCCCTGGTATAGCTTCTCACTCATCAAGGTATTAAAAGAAAAACATAAATTTTTCCGCAAATTTAAGCTCTACAGGAATCAAAGTGATTACTCAACTTTCTCACTTCTCAGAAAAAGAGCTAAGTCTCTCGAAAAAACCTGCTATGACTCTTACATTAATAAAGTTCAAGAATCTATCACATGTGACCCTAGAGCCTTCTGGTCTTTCATTAAAAGCAATAAAAAGTCGACCACCTACCCTTCGTCTATGACTCTCGAGAATGTAACTGCGTCAACAGGGGACCAAATCTGCGATCTCTTCGCGTCTCATTTCCATGCCAATTTTCTTCAGCCTAGCCCTAGACCCATTGTTACACCTCCTGTTACTAATCCGTTTAATAATAATAATTTTAATATAGGAAGTATCAATATTAACATCGAGGAGCTTCTCAAACTGTTAGAGACTGTTAACTTAAATAAAGGTGCCGGCCCTGATGACATTTCTCCAATATTCATTAAAAAATGCGCTAAAAGCCTAGTCGCACCTCTGAGTATACTTTTCGAACGGTCATTGAACGAAGGTCACTTACCAAACATCTGGAAATCAGCATTCATAACCCCAGTACATAAAAGCGGTGATAAAACCAATATTAAAAATTATAGACCAATATCTAAATTATGCATTTTTTCCAAAATTTTTGAACGCATTGTCTATAACCAGGTCTATACTGAACTACAAAATTGGTTCATCCCTGAGCAGCATGGTTTCCTGAGAGGACGCTCGACTACTTCGAATCTCCTTCTCACGTATGACTTTGTCAGCTCTTCTATGGATTCAGGCTGCCAGGTTGATATCATTTACACCGACTTCAGTAAGGCCTTCGACCGAATCGATCACCGTATACTCCTTGAGAAGCTCCATCAAGCAGGTATACACGGAAACCTGTTCCGGTGGTTCTCCTCATACATCAATAACCGCTCTCAAGCTGTGGCACTGAACGGATTTATCTCATCCTGGATGCCCGTCCCATCTGGTGTTCCCCAAGGATCGCTTCTCGGGCCACTTCTGTTTGCGATATTCTTGAACGATGTGTCGTCCTGCTTTCTCTATTCACGTTTTTATCTTTACGCCGACGATACTAAAATAATAAAACGAATCACCTCAAGTAATGATGTTCAATTACTACAGGAAGACCTTAATAGATTTTGTGAATATTGCTTTATTAATAAACTAGACCTCAATGTTTCTAAGTGCTTTGTTGTAAACTTCACTCGTAAACTCCCTACCTCTATTATTAAACATAATTACACTTTAAACAATCAGGCCCTATCACATAAGAACTCTATAAAAGATTTAGGAATAATTGTTGACTCCAAATTGCTCTTCGACGAACACATTGATCACGCTGTAAAGAAGGCCTCTAAGGCGCTAGGTTTTATTATTAGATCCTGCAAAGACTTTAGAGCACTCAAGCCGATCAAAGTTCTTTACTGCTCCTACGTACGCAGTATACTTGAATACTGTTCTGAAGTATGGAACCCTATCTATCATACTTACATTTACAGAATCGAATCAATTCAAAAAAAGTTCTTGAGATACCTACAGTATAAATGTGGTGATAACCTTATCGACTATGAAGCTAGATGTATGAAATATCATTTCCTTCCCTTACAATACCGTCGCAAAGTCTCGGATCTTGTATACATAAGCAAAATTATTAACAATTTCATTGACTCCTCAGAACTACACAACAAAATAACCATCAATGTACCCACCAGGTTTTTTCGCACTTTTCTTCCTTTCCACGTTCCACCCTTTAACACTAATTATCGCCGCAATTCGTTCATTTGTAGGTCTTCTGCCTTTTTTAACGACCTCATCCGTGCTCACTCAAATATAGATGTTTTTTCGTTCAAACCTTCACACATAAAATTACTCGCTAATAAAGACTTCTTTTCTCCTGAATAATTGACCCATGTATGCATACGGTATGAAACCAGTTCAGTGACCCAAAGGTTTACTTATTAATATAAAGTAAGCTAATTAATTTTTCTTATCAATTATTGTACGTTGGTTATGCTACTATTTTTTTTTTTTCTTTTTTTAACAATACTCACTAAAATATTACCTGAATGTAAAAACTTGTAAATGGCTATTTGTTTTTAACTTAGTAATTATTGAGATTTGTTTAGCTGTAAGTTTTTCTGTACAAATAAAATAAAAATAAAATCTCGATTCGTTCAAGCGCGCTAGTTTTGACGCTACGTTATAACGAATTACAAGCGCGCTAGTTTTGACGCTACGTTATAACGAATTTCAAGCGCGCTAGTTTTGAAGCTACGTTATAATTTATAACAGTTATAACGAATGAAATCTCGATTCTTTCAAGCGCGCTGGTTTTGACGCTACGTTATAATGAATTATACGTTATAACGATCGATTGGACACGTTGTAAAGTTACCGACGTTATTGAATTCTTTCGTTAATAATTATAACGCGGTGGGTGAGTTAATATAATATAACGTGTTTATTAAAGATAATTACTTAGAATAATATAAACGTTTGAAGGAATAATTGTTTATTTGGTTAATTTTATTATGTTTGAAATATTTATTTTTTTTATATTTTGGTAATATACATCTTAAAATATTTTTACATCTTTTTTTTTACAACAGTTTTTTTTTTTTTTTTACATTTTATCTACATTTAAAAATATAATAACGTATCCAGATTTAGAAAAAATATGTTCACATGGAACGGAAGTTACCATTATATTACAGTACAGTGCTCTTCGGAGCAGGGGGTCAATTACTGATGATTATAAAACATTATAATTTACCTATGCACGCAACGCAACACTGAAAAATTTACGACAGCCGAATTCACCCGATTTGGGCCCGAAAGACACGACAACGAACCAACGAAAGTTGCGACTCGCGCGCGATCGGCAGCGCGAGCGGCGCCGCGCTAGGTCAGTGACCGCGCGATACGTTATAACGTAGCGTCTTATGCATAGACCATAGTTTTATAGCGCGCGCTATTCGTTGCGAAGAAATAGCGCGCTACTTTTTTCAGCTATACGTTATATTAACCACCACTAAGCTAAAGCAATCGTGATATAAGATTATATTTTATATGAAACCTTTGACAGCTTCCATATGTTTAAGAAAATGACATCGCTGTCTACAGGAAGTCAGTCAGTCAAAAAGTTAAATTAATGAGCTTGTCATCTTGTTTATTTAGCTGCTGTGTTTACATCAGCTAAAAAAATGACACAGATACAAGTAATAATTTGATAATTTGTCGAAAGATCAGCGGCGTCGGGGCTAAAATGGTCGCTTTGGAGAATCGCTTTGGAGATGGTTCATTGTTGGCAAATCGCGATGAGTCGGCAGCCAGTTATCGGATGATATTGTACACAATATTACCCTCAGTTTTTTAACCTATATTCTAAAAGTTCGCGCGCGTCTAGTGTCCATTAAACGTAGGTACAAAAAATGAAAAAGAAGTCCTAAGGCTTCGACTAAAACTAGATTAAGTTGAATTAAATTTACTGGTACAAACAATTTAAGAAAAGAACAAAAACTATTTTATAATATGGCGAATCCTTACACGACTCGAGTTTGCAAAAAAAACCCAGTGTAAAAAATATGAAGGTTACGAACGCAAATTCAGGATAGCTTTCTAAATCGCACTTACACAATCCCACTAGTGTAATCGCGGCGTACTGTTTATCGACCAATAGTAATCGGTGCATGATTTGCACGACTGTAACTGAAATCATAAATTGACATTTCAACATGAAGTGCACGCTATGCCGGGCCGCATGAAATCCTTACAAGTCTTAGTGAAAGCCACAGGTGCTGCGCCGCACCGCACCGTGTGGCATATCATTGATTTTTATAGGCAGGAAGCCGCAGCGGCACCGCACCCGTGTGGCTTCTCTTATGGCGCAGGGGAAACTCTTTAGTGTCACCACATACGGGCCACACGCCACAGCTACAAATGCCGTTTTAAGTTAGTCTATTGGTCATAAGGTGAATCGTTGTAGCGTGTTGCGGCCACCGGCGTCAAAAAATATATGAAAACTACAGGAAATATGCCGGTAGCGGCGTTTTGTGGTTGTGGCCGGTAGCCCATGTGCGGGAGCCCTAATGCGTGCCCTGGGTAGGAAATGTGCCTCAGTTAATAAGCTGAAGCACCCCGGGGATATGTAGGACCGTAACGCCAAACCTACCCACTTCCTGCAATTTTCCATTAGCGGTATATGGAGAGCTGTCCTTGATCTATCAAAAACTCACCACGGCCGGCTGGTCTACCTCGAAAGGGCCCGGTATTCCCCGAAAATCCTTACAAGCATAACACAGACACACCCAAAAACGTTTTTTTTTTTAACCTAGTCTACTTGCCGGATGCTATCAACAACAAAAACAGTTGGTGGCATGGTCATCGCTTAGTTTCGTGTTGTAATAAAAAAAAAATGACTTTTTGCAGGAAATACTTAGATGGTACATTTTATCATGCAGTACCAATATACCCGTTTTTCCTCAACTGACTCAAAATCTTTCAATGCACTGAGCGCCGCCACTACGCGACGCCCACGACACTCTGCGGCCGGGCCTGTCACCTGTATTCTAGGTTTTAAGTTTTCGCTGCGCCCCAACACGTTGCGGCACTGCATAATGTGCACGAAGCTTTAAGGGTCCGTATACGAAATTTACCGATTTCGCTGATTTTACAGACGTGATTTAACAGTTAAAATACAGTATTTCTATAAATTTTAATGCACAACATGTAAGATCATTTCAATTATAATCTAGTGTTGGAGCTAGATTTTTTATTTTTTTAAGTATTTTTAAATAATCCAACTCAAAACCGCGACAGTTTTGTGATTTTTGCTGTAAAAGGTTTAGAATATCACCTGTTTATGGATTGTATTGACGTCTTAACAGTATGAAAAAAATACAATGTACTGTTGAGAAAGGCGTCTATAAAATGTTGGAATTACTTTTTACCACTTTAATATGAAATAGTTGAGTAAGAAAATATGTAAGTCGGCAAAATTTTAGAGAAAATAGGCAAAGAATTGCTGTTAATGTCAATAAAACAACGACAGAAATAATCTATAGATGAAATTCTATCCAATTCGAGAAAAAAGAAAAAAAAAAGAAAAACAACTCACATTATATTTCTCGCCGCAAGTTCGAGTCGGCTTTCCGCGCTTAAATATATTTTAAATCTAATAATTAATATATATTTTTCTTAGTCTAATAAGGGGGAAAAACCTAATAATATTTCTGTAGCGAACCTTTGCAATTTCGGCAAAATCGGCAAAATTTCGTATACGGGCTCTTAAGGTGCGGATAGATTATGGGAAGTGAAGTAGCCATTACCGTCATGTAGGGCATAGGCTAGAATAAATATTGTTATTGTGCTCTAAGCTTTATTTAGTGGTCAGATTATCTAGGTGTCGATTATTTACAGTTGTGAACTATATTAAATGTGTCTGCTTACCTATTTGCCTTAAGCCACTGAACCGACTTTAATGGGTAATACTTTGAGACCAGTTAAAGGAATTGGAATGGTTTTTACCCATTAAAATGTATGGTTCCCACGCTATAAAAAATTTTGGTACAGCCAAATTGTGTCTACGACACGAGGAAATTTAAATTCAAACAAAAAAATTTTAAGTACCGCACGAGACGAATATTAATTATTTAACTGCTACGAATAACTTAACTGTAATTAAATCAAAATTTTGACATAAGCTCCATACATTATCTGTCAAACTCTTTATTAATTTGAAGTTTTATCATTAAGGGCCTGTTTCACCACTTTCTGATAAAGTGCCGAGTAAGCTATTCACATCTTTTTTGACAGATTCCCCAATCTCCATACTTCATCTGTCAAGCTAAGTGGTGGATAGCCTATTCGGTACTAATCAGGAAGTGGTGAAACAGGCCCTACATGTTTCTAAGTGCGGCCGTTTGACTTTGTAAAGCATAATAGTAAGACGTCTTTGGCGTGAGGACCATTCTTATGATCCACGGCCACCATACATCCCACACTAACGCGACCAGCGATTTTAACTGGTACTTATCACACACCGCGTTTTGTATACAAATATTTCTGTCGCGGCGAGACGTTAAGATATCGTATCGCGGACACTAATGCTGCACTAACTCATGTGCACGCGCCTTTAGTGTGGCGAAATGTCCCGGCTTGGGTATCATAGTCACAGGGTTAGTAACTACGTTAATTTTATAAGACTCAGTGGCTTAGAGCAGCTCTCGGACGACGTAGGTTCGATTTCTGCATTGGAAAATGTCGTTGTCAAGTTTGGTTAGGATGAATACCTGTTTGTCTGATAAGAAAAATAATATATGCATCGGATACATGCGGATGGGCATGTAAAAAGTAAGCCTGATCTCTAACCAGTCGTGTCGGTCTTCCGTCCTCCTGGGTTATGAGACGTGCTCTTATGTATTACACTCACACAGAGACACTATAAAAAACTATAAATAAAACCGGCCACAGTCACAAAAACCAGTGTTTTTCATTCTTGAACCTGCATGTTTTAACTTAGGCTTGACAACCCTAAGCAGTAAGAGTTTTGAGTTTCAGACAACCTGAGCTATAGGACATAGCAAAGCTTAATGAGATATATGTGGACGGAAGAAAATGAAACACGTGAATTGTATAGTAGGTATTAGTTCGACCCAGGAATCGTTAAATGTTTCCATCTAATATATAAAATTCTCATGTCACGGTGTGCGTAATTGAACTCCTCTGAAACGGCTCGACCGATTTTCGTAAATCTTAGCGAGCATATCGGCTAGGGTTGAGAATCGGACAACGTCTACTTTTTATATTGATAAGTGCATTTGTTGAATAAATAATAGTAAATTATTACAACTCGAGACTGACGACGACCATTGTTTGTGCGACGGGATAGCGATCGACGTTGCCATGGTGACATACTTATTTAGTCACTTCAATAAAATTATACGGGCGAAATACCTACTATATATGGCAAAGAAACGTTTGCCGGGACAGCTAGTACATTGTATATTATTTTGGGTTTCAAGTTTCAAGCTCACAAAATTTGGCAACTCGACAAGAGAATTTTATTTTATTACTAGATAATGCCCGAAACTCGGTTGCGCCAGATTTATCGCCTGGGAACTGTACATTTGTCAGGGATAAAAAGTATCCTATGTCCTTTCTCGAGACCTAAAGTATTTTCATACCAAATCGCAACAATATCTGCTCAGCGGTTTTTGCGTAAAGAGGTAACAGACAGACACACTTTCGCATTAATAATATTAGTATGGATAAGATTAATGTATTTTATTAAACAGGACAGTTCTGACGGTATTACAGAAAAAACTAAATTAAAAACATTCTGTTGTAAGCCATGCATTTTGCACGTAGCACAAATCTTTTCATACGTACAACAGAAACGGTGTCAAAAAGCCTTACACGCCTGAAAGACTCACTCGTAACTCTTTTCAGACGAAGTTTTCATCTCATAAAACTATTCACGCTTAGCGCTAAATGTGGAAGCATTTTCATACATCATAATAGCATGTAATAGCCCCTAGGCGCCTCTCAGGTGAACGTATGAATACACCCTCAACTAAAGTGCTCAACTTTTTCACTCCATGAATAGGGAAGAAGATGTTCACTATTATCGGCATTATGCTAAGTCTGTCATTAAATTTAAATGCACATGTTTATTAATTGAATAAGTTTGGAGAGTTGTGAGTGTGTTTATAGGAAAATGTGTTTATTATTAAGTTTTAAGCTTATACCGTCTATACTGTACTCGGCGAAACGTGGCGCTAGCGGTCATTGATCACTGTCAAAAGTTGTTAATGTTCTATACAAAGCCGCGATTGACAACATGACACTTTATTGTCAATCGCAGCTTATATAGAAAATGACAAGTTTTTGACAATGACCGCTACCGCAATGTTTCGCCGAGTACACTATAGATCTACTCACTCGTTGACCGTTTACGTTTCTATAGAGAGAGGCTTCAATCAGAGACAGTGGTAAGTTTTTCTGCTTTTTTAGTTACTTAGACAATAAGAAGAATCCAGAGAAATCGATATATTTTTTTTGTTTTTTATAATAATAACCTCGTTTCTATTCCCAAGCTCTCCTCCTCGTTCAAAGACTTTGAATACTGCTTATAAAATTATATGTTTTAATGAGTTAAAAAATAGTGGTCCATGCATTAGTTAGGTATTTAAATAAATATATTTAGCCATTGCCAGTCACCCATCCACTGCGCAAGTAGAGGTAAAGTAGGCTCACTTTATGTGTATATATTGCACACAATATACTTGGCTAAAATAAATTCTGTAAAGCTGTTGTGACTGAGCCAACTAATATCGAAATCTCAAAAAAAACCACAGTTAATACATTCTTCCATACTATTATAAATGCGAAAATCTGTAATGTGGTCTGTTACCATTCAGTACCATTACCATTCACTTCACGCTCAAACCACTGAACTGATTTTATTGAAAATTGGCCCGGAGACACTTTAAGACCCGGGAAAGGACATAGAATACTTTTTATCCAACGATATCAAAATACTAGTTCTATGTTTTTATCCCGGAAAAACGGGAAGGCTCCCACGCGATAAACAAATTTTGGCGCAACGGAAATTGCTAGTGTCATCTAGTTGTACGTAATAAATTCTTTGAAGCTGATGTAACTCATGCTTCATAACTGAGCCAATTAACATCAAAATCTCAAAAAACCACAGAGATTTATTCTCTAATATCTCAGCTATGAGCTATATAGATCATTTCTCACGTAGTCTTCATCGCCTTTAAATAACCCTTTTACCATTAGTTTCTGAGATAGAGCAATTAAAATGAGCACACAATAAAACAACGATATTCTGAACGCGTAGCAAAACGCCGTTGATGTTGGCAGAAAAATGAAAATATGTAATGTTTTAATATTCTCATCTATTACATTTTTGTATGTGGTACAAGTTAGAAGAGGGGTGAGATTTTTTTCACATCTTACTAAATTATACACATAATTATTGGAATGTTATAATCTAAAAGTAACTTTAAATCTTATGTAGCTATAAACCAAAGAAAATCTTTATGAAAATATTTTAAGCTCTCCAGTCATTAAAAGTAAGTAATCGATTCGGCAAAAATGGATTCCAACCGTAAGTCTGTCAACATAAATGCCGGTGTAGCATCTCCAAGAATATTATATTTTCTCACCTCCGGGCGGAAAACGTCAACTTTCTTCCCGCTGCGCTTACCGATGTTGCCGTTCTCCGCCTTCGTCGACGAGAAAAATAGTATACGCACCACGGGTAGTAAATAAGAAAGCCTCAGATCACAATATGTTTACATATGATCTGAGACATTTCTTATTTTCCTGCCCTAGGTGCGTAATGTAGGCACTATTACTTTTCTCAGCAGCGGTGCATTCTCCCAAGTTCTTTATCCCACCACGAAGAGAATTTCGTAAAAACGCGGCCATATTTTCATGCATATGCAAAGCTTTGTTTGAATGTAAGACGTTAGTGGTTTTAGCGATGCACCACAACGTAACGTAATATATGCGCTATTTTCATACACACGCCATTTTTAACACACCCTTTTACTATCTTGGGCTGTATAACTTCTTTTATTAACTTCTTTTATCTTTAACTTCTTTTATTTTATGTAAAAAAATTGGGAGAAGCCGCTGACTCCTGAAATACGGGCATTAGCCTAGTTTGGGTGTCAGAGTCTTCATAGGATTGTTGTACTGATTAAGTCAATAAAGAATTTATTATTATTATTATTATTAATATGTATGTAACGGAATCATTGAGCATGATTTTTACCTATCTCCAGACTCCAGTAGTCTGATTAATTCGAAACTTTGCATACGTATTAAGGCAGGGATCAATCTCAATCCAAAACGAAAACCTTGCACACAACCAAAGACCAAGCGTACACGCATCGCAATAAGATTAATTTTAGCTTAGCATAAAACTGTAGTTTAACTACTTTTTAACCGACTTCCAAAAAACGAGGAGGTTATATGTTCGACTGTGGATATATATATATTTTTTTTTTTTTTTTTTTTTTTTTGTATGTTCAACGATTACTCCGCCGTTTGTGAACCGATTTTCGAAATTTTTGTTTTGTTGTATTAGGTTTCACTCCAATTTGGTACCATGTTCACAAAAGTGGTGACCTGATGATGGGATCCATGAGTAATCGAGGGAACTCCTCGAAATTTATATGGAAACATATGGTGATTTTGGTTTTATGAGAAGCATCCTAAGCATATGCTACCAAAACGCAAGATTTTGCACCGAGATATACCATGGTTCCGAAGATACTAAGAGAACTCCGGATTCCTTATAGATACAAGTTTGGGGGTTTAGGCGCTGTTTTAAGAACTGAAAGCATATGCTACTATGCAAATTACATTCATCATCATCATCATCATTACCACATTAGGGTCACCGATGTCACCAAAATTGAACAAAACAAATTCATCCTTAAGTCCAGAGCATAAGGCACACATTTGACATTACTTCTGAGAAGTAAGCTGCTTCGATAATTAATATAAATAACATGCATGTCTCACAACAACACATGAAACAACCTAATTTCAACCTTTTGCATTGCGCTTAGCGTTCATAGTACATTAACTGTCTGGCGTCTCGCTTGCTATAATCTGCTAGGGCTGTCAAGCGAGCGGCGCGGCGCGCGCGTTGCCAGGTACCAGACCGGGCGGCGTATTTACAAAGGCTTATACCGTTTGAGTCACGAGCCAGACTCTAATAGATGAGCTTTTGTTTATTTATCTAAGATAGTTTTTTTTATAATTATATTTTGTACTCTCAACAAGTGTGTAGTTATGTACATACCTGTTTCTTACCTATTAATTAAAGTTTGTTTGTTAATTAAGTAGTATTTTTTGTCACTTAAGAGCCCGTATTCTCTTTTCTACTGCTCTCTTCACACTCACGCCCGTCTTTCATGTGCCAGGTGAAAAAGGACGATCGCCAAGTTAGCGGGCAGATAGAGGTTTTCTGTTTTTAAACGGTTTTTTATATTAAAGTGGTAAAAAGTAATTCCAACATTTTATAGACGACTTTCTTAACAGTGAATTGTATTTTTTTCATACCGTTAAGACGTCAATACAATTCATAAAAAGGTGATATTCTAAACCTTTTACAGCAAAAATCACAAAACTGTCGCGGGTTTGAGTTGGATTGTTTAAAGATACTTAAAAAAAATAAAAAATCTAGCTCCAACACTATATTATAATTGAAATGATCTTACATGTTGTGCATTAAAACTTATAGAAATACTGTATTTTAACTGTTAAATCACGTCTGTAAAATCAGAGAAATCGACAAATTTCGTATACGGACCCTTAAATACAGAATAGAAACGAGTAAGTAATTTCATTACTGTAACATTAAAATAATAAGTAATAACAATTTTCATATAACTATCCACCTACATATTTTTAAAGTTAACAATGACGATGTATTTACCATATCGGTATCAAATTGAATAGCATAATATGTTGCTGCAACGTTAGAAACAATTTAGCTAATCTCTTTCTAGGCGATTTCGGTCATTTTCTGTACTAAAACAGATAAGTGTTTTGTCAAGTTTTTGTCTAACAAAAGCTAAGCCAGTTCAGTTTGCGCTTTCACTCTAATGATATAGCCTTTGTAAATTCGCGACCGGGCGCGCACTAGCGGCCGAGCCGCAGCGGCGCGCGGCGACGGCCATCGAGATAGATAATATATTAATATTATACCTTAGTATGCAACCGCCATAGACGGTAGACCTCGCGCACCTGGGATCCAATTCCCAGAACATGAGAAAAGTTCATCTTCGAATAAAATACCGAATAATGAGATTTTTACGAGCGTAACACAGTTTGTCTATTTTCAAAACTTCACACTCAAAATTTTTCGTGCAAAGATCGCTCGAGTCGAACGAGTGGGGCCGGTTATTAATAGATGTCCGAATTCGTATAACACCACAATGTGGCCGCTTGGGAGTTGAAGCGTTCGAGACCGGTCTCTGCACGATACTTATGATTTGTTGCTAATAGTTTGTATCCTTCGATCGTGGATTCTTGGAAATATATTGTTATTCTATTGTGTCTCGCTCACCGGTGAGCTTGTAATAAGATACGTAAAATAATATAATACAGGTGTATTATTCTACGTACCATCGAGGAAATTGATTCCTATGCAATAATTGATAGACCAACTTTATTTGGTCGAATATGTCAATTCAATGTTAATTGTGATCTGTCGGCTGGGTTTGACGTAACGCAACCAAACTGCTCCCCGATCTGCATAGGAATCAACTTCTTTGATAGTACATAGTACGCGATAGTTTACTACTTACTAGGTAACTAAAAACTAAAAAGAGTGAAATTATTATTTTTAACAAAAAATTAAAACCGACTTCCAAGGTAAAAACAATAACATCCTTATAATATGAACTAAAAAGTATTAAATAATTTTTCCTATCGAATAGTGCCTTTTTCCGAATTCGGCAAAAACTCAACTATTTCTGTACTCAATCCTTCATAATTTTGAAGTCGGTGCCAGTTACAAATGTTTCAAATATTTTGGCAGACTGAAGATTCAGCTATATCTGGTACCGACTTCAAAATGATGAAGGATTGAGTACAGAAATAGTTGAGTTTTTGCCGAATTCGGAAAAAGGCACTATTCGATAGGAAAAATTATTTAATACTTTTTAGTTCATATTATAAGGATGTTATTGTTTTTACCTTGGAAGTCGGTTTTAATTTTTTGTTAAAAATAATAATCCTTAGGTCGTTTTTACTCCTAATGCTGTATAACCAGGCTGCATAAAGGCTGTAAAAACGCTTATACCCCTGAAATGGGCACAAATTATACAGCGTTTTGCGTTATATTGGCTGTACAGTAGCTGTATAAGCATAAAATAGGCTGTATAATAGCTGTATTGCGGCTGTACTATTGTGTACGAAGAAACCAATACACTCCAATTATTCCATTGTAACTAACTCACTTGTTCAGCTTTACGCTATAAAAAGTCTATTGAACAGAGTAACAAAAGAATTAAAACGAAACAGAAGATATATTTTAATGATGGCGTTTATAATAGCTGTTGATTAAAGTAACTTATTATAAACGCTGTGTTTAAGGAGATTCGATAGGGGCAGGATACAGTGCATTATCGTGCAAAAATAAATTTATTGTGGTTATATATATGTTTTGTGATAAAAAATAAACGCGCCAGCAAAATAATCAAGAAAGAGATATTAAATAAGGTTACTAAATATGATTTTTATAGGTTAGAAATTAAAAGGTTTAAATTAATGGACGTAGAGCCTCGTTGGTGCATAGAAGGTTGTTGGACGAACTAAAAATATTGATAAATATAACAACATTAGTCTAATTTTTATGTACTAATGTTCGTAATCTTCGATTTGTAATTGATAAAAATGGCGAAAAATGACGAATTTGCTAAGCAGCCTAAATTCTATTTTGATGGTCTCATAGCGCTAATAGCTGTACTATGTAGGTAATGGATATAGTATTCAGCTTTAAGCGGTTGGTGGGCTGTATAAACGAATAAATTTACTATTATTGCTGTTTATTACTCTCAAAGAGAGAAAATATACAGCTTTAGTCTGTAAAAGGGTGTACAATTAAACCATAAAAAGAAGCTGTAGAAGAGAGTTTGGCTACTCCATAATACAGAAATAAGATTTGTGGACCACCATAATACAGCTCTAAGCTGTATTAAGTAAGTGACGGTATGCATAATACAGCTATTGTACAGCTTTAATACTAAAATTCGGATCAAAGCGCTACAGGAAACTTAAAGCTGTACATGACAGTTTCGATACACTGATTTAGAACTTTAAGCGTACTTTGACTTCTTAATACAGACTTAATACAGCTAGAGCTGAATAATTACTCCTAAACCGACATTATAACACTACAATATCTCTTCAACGCTCTTATATAGCTCTAAAATAGAGTTAAGTGCTATATTGGCTGCTTTGAAGGTGTTCATTACGCTTGGTTGCTGCTTGGGTAGGGGCGGATCTTCTCTATTTTTCATGTTTTTTTTTTAATATCTTTGGAAATAAACATTAAGAAACAAAATTGTTCGGTCAAAAATATTTTAATATAGATTTACTAACAATTTATTCAAATAAAATGTATAATAATTATCCTAGTTAATACTTATACTTCGATGAATTAGATTTTTGTCGGAGGTGAGTTTGTAAATTAATTACAGCCAAAGTATTACGTTTTAAAAAAAAATTATGGTTTAAAGTCTTTTAAATATTGTGCTTTATATATCATATTTTGCATATCATATTTGCACCCATGTGCGAGTGCTCGACCGAAGGCAACATATTCGAACAAACCGCCCATCATGTTCTCTGGGAGTGTAACCTCTGGCAAAACGAAAGATCTATAATGCTTAACAACATACTTTGCAAATCTGGAGTCCCATATTACGATGATCTCGTGGACAACGCAAGGAACTTCCGTGCCTTTAAGCGTTTTTGTCATAATTATTACTGGAAACACTGTAACACAACAAATCCCAACATTAACTTAGATCTAGCTTAGTAGTCATAAATAATATTAATTATTCCCGTGGTGCTATCCCTTTAGTTCTTTGACTTTCGATCATTGCAACTTTGTGCTGTCTCCCGCTATTTATGGGGAGGGAAACTGTACACTTCCTACTCCTCCTATCTTCTTCTGATTAAATTCGTTGCGGGTCCCAAGACAGCTTTAGCATGTCCCTCGGGCTCCCTGAGATCATATCAAAGGGTTTTCGTGGTTGGATACCGCTGTCGATCCTGGCGACACAGGAGATACAGTGGTGGGAATGTGTGGTGGGCCAAAGCCCGTTTAAAAAATATCATATTTTTACATTTCGTTATTATATTGGAACTAGGTAAACCGGGAGTCACGGAATAACAAATTGGGGTTTATGCCCGCCTTAAGAGCCAATGACAATGCAATAAATTAAGCAAACTTTAATATTCATAATTTATTTAAAGGTAGGTAAGCTATTCTAGTCTACTAGATGAACAGTAGTCCGCTGCCGCCTCTCCCTCGCGTCGTCATGATGACGTGCGGACGTGTCATTAGTCGGTGATGAATGCCGGCCGTTAATGTGCCTCCATTCACGTCGACACGCGCCACATGCTTATTCTGGTAAACTGTGATGAGTGCATTTGGTGATAATAATGTAGTATACCGTCATCTCACAATTTTTACTGTATTATTTTACTGAGTGATGATAATTTTCGGTGATATTATCGTAATATTATTGTTAGTTTGATGATTGTTGGTGGGTTCTCTCCACCTATGTTCAATTTGTATACATCTGAAATTTATCTTAATAATATAAATGCACAAGCATTTTGGTTTTTTTTCACTTTCATTTCCTCCATCAACAAGGAAGTTTAGTATAAATTTTTCTGCTAAAAAAACCAAATATTTATGAATATCTTCTCCTATCAATAAATAACGATGCCTCTATGATTATAATTAAAGCTTAAGCAATAAGCAATCTTGAATTATCGCAACGAATATTTTGTCAACCAAATTTTTAATAAAATATAAAACCTACATCGTTCCTACCTCGTTCCAATACAGCTTCCGTAATACCACCGTCACGCTCGCAAATGTAGGTGTGAATTAAAAAGATTTTTAAATAAAATGCATAAATGCTCCATTGAGCGAGTGGCGGCTTACATTTAGATGTGCTGCTGTATGTCATTATACTGTGATGGATTCAGATGTAAAGAATACGAAATAATTCTACTGTTTTTTAGCTAAGTATTTGTATCACTATTGCTGAAATATAATTATCATATAAAAATGGATGGATACATAAAATTTCTTTTGTTTACTTACAGTTTGTAAAATTTGTACATTATCGTTGGCGGAGTAAATTAAACACAGAATACTGTATCACTGAACATTCTACTCCCGGCGGCGGCTGGGGAAGAAGTGAACGACAGTTCTCACGTCTGGCAGCCATCTTTTCCCAGCCGCCACCATGATTGGTAGTGCGGCCATCTTTATTTATCAATACACTACACAGTTGATACAATCAGTGGACTAAAACTAAACTTAATATTATGATGATTTTGGTCAAGGCACGTCTTATCATTTTAAACTATTCTGTAACTTCTTAAAAATACTTTTTTCCACAATTAGTAACTTCATTGTATAAATTAGTTTTACGGAAACAACTACTATAAATGATCAAACGAACTTACCAAGTGAAGTTCGATCATTATTATATGAGTCGCTTCATTCGAAGATATATAATTAATAACCAGTAGTACCTCTGTATCTGCTAGGCAATCGCGTTTTTTCAAAGACGTATGTGGGTAGTTGAAAAATTACCCGCACGCTCGGTCACTGGACGTTCCGGCATGAATCATTATTTTTAGAGAGAAGTAATGCAAAAAATCTTTCTTTCTTTCTTTGGGTACTGCAGCAAACATAGTTTCGTGCAGACTGGGTGGGAGGGAGATTATATCTTCGAATGAAGCGACTCATATAATAATGATCGAACTTCACTTGGTAAGTTCGTTTGATCATTTATACAACAGTTATTCTAGATGGCGTTGTTGAACAGTTATTCTAGATGGCGTTGTATGTTGAATTTTGTGGTCACTGAGTATTTTCACTAGTATTTCGTTCTTTTTTTCCTTATCCTGTAATGTCTTTTTTAAAGAAGTAATATATATAATATATTATATATATTACTTCTTTAAAAAAGACATTACAGGATAAGGAATTATCAAATATATATTAAATATATATTATTATATTATTAAATATATTATTATTATTAAATATATATTACTTCTTTAAAAAAGACATTACAGGATAAGGAAAAAAAGAACGAAATACTAGTGAAAATACTCAGTGACCACAAAATTCAACATACAACGCCATCTAGAATAACTGTTCAAAAAACTCCAAAGAGAAACGTATCTATGATTAATATTGATGATTGCTCTACACCTATAAATAGAAAAAAACGAGTTATTAAAACTGGAGTCAGCGAGAAGTGCATAACAAAACAGCTGTCGAACCAATCATTGCAACTTGTACAAAATAAAGTCACGATCCAACCGAAAGATGGCGCTACCAGTCCAAAAAAATCTGAAATATTAATAGTCGGAACTCAACAGATATCGGGCATAGCTGCGGAATTAAAACGTTCAAGAGACGGTACCACATATAAAAATTTCTCCGTGTCCTCCATTATTAAGCCATTTGCATCTTCTGAACATTTCGTGAACTCTTGCAACATAAAGGACTGTTCCGGAAATTACCTGGTTCTATGTATTGGCGAAAACGACAAAAATCCTTATAGGCTTATAATCAACCTCGTCTCAATTTTAATTCGCTTTAAAAATACTAACATAATCATTATAAATGTAAATAGTAATAAGTACCTGAACGAAAATATGTTAAATAATTGTATAAGAAATGTATCTTGTAATTATAACAACTGCTACTTTATAGATTATACAAAACTAGACATAAATCATATTTACAGTAAGAAAGGGTATTTAAAAGAAATTATAAAATGTATTAATAAGACAGTTGATGTGCAATATTATTATAACAAATTTTTACCATTTTATTCTCATAACAAAGTATATACAAATAACAAAACGGAAATCATAAAAGAGCACCTTGCGAAAAAAGGAACTATATTGTATTATTTTCCCGTAATAAATAAAAATAATGTAAAAAAGGAATCTGAAGAAAAGGTACAACAGTTTTTTCGAAAAACAGATAATAAATAATGATAATTACTACTTACTTCACCAAAATATAGCAGGGTTAATTAATAAGCAAGATCAACTAGAGATATGTATAAATGAGTTTTTAGAGAAAAATAGGCCACTATCAATATTATGCTTCTCTGAAACATTTGTAAAATCGGGAGAAGAAACATTAATCCAATTAAAACAATATTATGTAGGTTCTTCTTTTTCCAGGGCAAATGACAAAAGGGGTGGGGTCTGTATATTGGTGAATAAAAATCTTTCTAGTGAACCAATAAAATTATGCCAGGAAATTTCAATTGAATTAAATTTTGAGTGTTGTGGAGTATTTATACCTTTATATCAATGTATTATAATTTGTATATACAGAATACCAAATTCAAATGTATCGATTTTATTTGAAAAACTAGACTACTTACTGCATAGACTGCTTCTAAATTTGAATAAGAGAATAATAATAGTTGGCGATTTTAATATAGATCGATTAAAAAATGACGAAAAAACTAAAAAACTAAATGCTATATTAGATAACTACAATTTGTGTTCATACATAAATGTGCCTACTCGAAAAAATTCATCTATTGACCATATATATAGCAATATAGAAGGAGCAATCGGTGAGGTTCACTACCTTCATCTTTCAGACCATGATACGGCTCAAACCCTTTGTTTCATAGGTAAACCCGAAAAAAAAGTTAATTACTGGTATACTGAACGAAGAGATTATAGTAAAGAAAATATAAATAAATTTAATGAATGTTTATCTAAACTGTCTTGGATGGAAGTATATAGTGAATCAAACTGTAATAACGCATTTAAAAACTTTCACGAAATGTTTATGTTATTCTATGACTTGTGTTTTCCTTTTATAAGAGTAAAGATAAAATCAGATAATACGTCACCTAAATGGATAACGTCAGGAATTAAAATCTCATCACGTAACAAAAGAAAACTTAAATACCAATATTATAAGAATAAGACTATCGAACAAAAATATATGTATATGAAGTACACAAAAATTTTTAAAAAATGTATCTTGTCTTCTAAAAGATATATAAATAGTACATATATAAATAAGTCGCGAAATAAATGCAAGGCAACTTGGAACATAATAAAAAATAAAAACAACAACGCTAATAACAACAATGACATAAATAAAATAAATATAAACGGTATAGGGGTAACTGATGCTTGGAAAATTGCCGATCACTTTAATGAAAACTTTTTAAATGATAATGATGACACAAAACAAAACATTAATAACAATGACATGGGTTCTGTCGGCAATACAATGTTCCTGAATCCAGTATCATTGGACGAAGTACAAAGAACCATATATAATCTAAAAAATACCAATGCTGTAGGTTTTGACTCAGTATCAACATATTATATAGTAAAAAACTGTGCTAAGAATATCTGTGAAGTAATAACCTATCTTATAAATCTTTCCTTTGAGGAAGGCACTTTTCCTGAGCTACTTAAGTTAGCAATAGTCAAACCACTACATAAAAAAGGTGATCGGACTGATCCAAACAACTACAGACCGATTACTCTTGTGCCAATATTTTCCAAAATATTTGAAAAATTAATGTATAAAAGAATTAGTAATTTTTTAGACAAACATAATATAATAACAACAGAACAATGTGGTTTCCAAAAAAATAAAACCACAACACTCGCTACTTTTCGTTTGATTAAGGACATTCTAACACATATTGATAACAAAAAACAAGTGTCTGCGATATTATTTGACCTATCAAAAGCTTTTGACTGCGTGAATCATAAAATACTATTAGACAAATGTGAACGCTATGGTATAAGAGGTAAACCTCTTGAATGGATTGCCAGTTTTCTGAAAAACCGTAAGCAGTGCGTTGAAATTACTCGTATTATGAAAAAAGAGTTAAAAAAAATCAGATCACGCGTAAAATTGAATAAGAAAGGCGTTCCACAAGGTAGCCTTCTAGGACCGCTACTATTTATAATATATATTAATGATTTACCTAAAATTTTGAAATATAAGTGTACACTATTTGCTGATGACATATCCATAGTTATTCCTAACAATAGAGAAAATACAAATTATGAGAATGAACTTATAAATATACTCAAAATAGTGAAAAAATGGCTCGACAAAAATGGTCTTAAATTAAATTTAAGTAAAACAAAAATAATACAATTCTATAACAAAAAAAATAAAAAACCAGCATTAAAAAATAGAGTATGACAATCAACGTATAGAAGAGGTAAATGAAATTAAATTTTTAGGAATGATGCTAGACAGCTATTGTGATTGGAAAGCTCACGCTGATTTAATAACCAAAAAAATAAATAAATTTGTATATGCTATTAAATCTATAAAAAAAACTGTTAATAGAGCAGCTGCTTTAACAGCTTATCATGGGTACGTGGGCTCTCTGCTTAGGTACGGCATATTAATTTGGGGTAACACCACAGACATTAGCAGGATATTTATATCACAAAAGAAATGTGTAAGAGCTATACGCGGGGCCGGACCGCTAGAAACATGTAAGCCTCTTTTTAGTGAATATAAAATTTTAACTGTCACAGATTTATATATACTTGAGTGTTGTATTTTCATAAAAAAACAAATGGAACTGTTTCCAAAAGTTGATGAAAATAGAAAATATTTATCTAGGGACCCATCTAAGCTGAAGGTACCACTTAGTCACAGTTCTCTATTTCAAAAAAATTGTTACTATATGGCAATAAAAATTTATAACAACATTCCAAGAGACATAAGAGAGACACAATCAATAAATGCATTTAGAAATAAGTTAAAACTATGGCTTCTGACTAAAAGTTATTATAATTTAAATGAGTTTTTTGACTAATTATGTATAACAGTATTTAATATGACTATGGTGCGACATTATAATATATATAATTCAATAAATTTATATTTCTCATATTTATCTAATCCTAACTTTACATATTATTATCTGAATTTTGACATATTACCCAATTTTATTTTGACATTATATTAAAATGTCGTATTTAAAATAATTCTTAATTTGTTTTTAAAATTAATTCTTAATGTATTTGATATGATTTTTTTTGTATAATGAGAAAAATTTAATATTAATTTTTAATAATTAAAAATAAATTTCACACACCATTGTAATGGTAGAATGTAAGCACTGAACACTGGACTGTAACATCTTGTAATACTACTTCATTCTGTGAATAAAGACTATCTATCTATCTATCTATCTATCTATATTTCTTCGCTTCATTCTTCGATATATAATTAATAACCAGTAGATTTTCAGAGAAACGAAAGATTATTTTTTTTTACGAAATACCATATTCATTATGAATAGTAATCATTATTATATTGGAGAAAGAATTTAACAATAAATAATAATAATAGTCAGAAACGAAACGTAAGAGACCTCTATGGTTTGTGATTTAAATGATAACATACTGGGATCATGGTGATTATACATAATATTATAACTGATTCAGCGAAACTTTGTTCGTCGATAAAATTATGGCTAAGGAAAATATCGAAAGTATTGGAGTCGCTAGTCCTGCCTTTCGACTGTCGTCTTACTAATCGTAATTAATCGTGTCCAGTTTCAGTCCCCGTGTCTACGCTCGTGTCGACGCTCGTGTCAATATATATTATTATATAATATATCTAATATATAAAATTCTCATGTCACGGTGTGCGTGGTCGAACTCCTCTGAAACGGCTCGACCGACTTTCGTGAATCTTAGCGAGCTAGGGCAACATCTACTCTTTTATCTTTATATTAATAAGTGTATTCATTTGTTGAATAAATAATAGTAAATTGTTACAACTCGAGACTGACAGCGACTATTGTTTGTGCGACGGGATAGCAATCATGAACTTTACCATGGTGGCATACTCTTTAGTAGGTATAGTCACTTCAATAAAATAATAATATTATGGGCGAAATACTTTATGTGGCAAAACAACGTTTGCCGGGACAGCTAGTTATGTTATAATAATATATATTATAAACGTCAAGACTTAAATATTTACATATTTTTGTGGGTTTAATACACCCATGGCACTATTAACAATAAAACGTTAACAAAAAGGGGGCGCCTGAGGCTGAAGAATTGTCGCCTAGAATACTGATATTGTTAAAGCGTGGTAAGTCTATTCTAGATAAAGCCTACGCCTGGTCTTGTTTCCTTCTTTATATTTTTTGTGAAAAAAAATATGAAATGTAAGCGCATCTGATAGTCTGTATGTCAAGACTTAAGGCTCTTAATCCGTTAATTAAAATCTTTCGATCGACTAGTGAGTTAATAGAAAACAAGAAATAGGCTCTTAAATCTATTTTTGCTAGATATTCACTTATTAACTTTTAAGGCTTTCAAGCCAATACCCAAGTATTGGCTTGAAAGCCTTAAAAGTTAATTTTCCAAATTAACATGTAATTTTGAAATAAACTTACGAAGTGGTTTCAAATTTAAAATAATTCAATAATTGTATTTAAAATATAATACAATATTTTCCGCTTTGTTTGGGGAAAAGAAAATCTTTGAAATAAGGTAACCTTCGATAAGGGTACACGAAGATATAGTTTTAAATTCTAATAGTTTATTGATGTCATGATGTACTTATATTAAATTAAGCCAGTGGTCCCCTGTTTTTGTTTTTGGAACGAAGTTCCCTAATTTTTTTATTTTTCATACGGGCCGCAAACATTTTTGGTCTTGGTGTCGCGGGCCGCAACAAACATTTTTTGGTTTAAAAAATAACGTAACTTAAAATTAACGATTTACAAGTGAAAAAAGACTTTCACGTTGACTGTATAATAAGTACCCGATTGATGGGATGTACTAATTTGTCTCTGAGAACAAATACTGGAATGATCCAACAAAACAATAATAATCTCGGTCTGATGTTGAGACAAGACTTATCGAGTCTGAGTGTTATAGGTTTCCGTTACGAAGTTGTCTTTTCTGATAATATATTATCCGATAAGTTTGATAATAATTTATATCGAGATAAATCAGATACTGTTGATAAGTCTGATCATATCGGGACTTTGTTAAGTGAGATCTATAATGATTATAATCGATCGAAATGGAATCGATCTACAACACTTATTATCAGGAATGTTTTATAAGCAGTAGCTTAACTTAATCGTTTTTGGGATCATTTAAAACAATAATCTGTCGAATCCAACGAGGGCGCACCTGACGTCAGTAGGAGCCCTGGATCTATCCGGATCTGGTCCGGTTCTATCAGTACCGGTACTCAGGAAGGCTTCGGGTTCATTCGTAACCTGATCGTCCCGTACCTATATTGGTCACTTTTAGTGATATTTTCCCGATTGTCTGGTCTTAGTGACCTAAAAAAATAATTATTGGGGTAGCTCGTTATAATCGACTTATTTGTCGATAAAATATGTTGCAAAAAATATTGAGGGTAGTAACTATAACGTTACGTAGATATTAAGTAAGTTTTGTTATGTACACTCGCGGTGTATCCCGAGTCCCAAAATTGGTGCAAGATTTATTTAATAATAATAATTATATACCGGCAGACATAGTAAATCATAATCGTAGTTCTATATTTAGAACAAAAGGATCGCGCGAGACGCGCATTGGTTGTTAACTGATGAGACTCGCAGTCTATCTAGTTATTAGCTCGAAATAGCTATTCTCTATAAAACGGCAAAGATATTAATATTATAATAATAATAATTATGTAGTTATATTTATAGAACAAAGAGCGCGGGAAAAACGCGCGGTAGTTGCAATTTTTTATTTTTAAGCATTGTCGGAGACCCGTAGTCAATCCATACATAATGTTGATTTGAAAAATATCAATATATTTCAAATTGTAATTAACTCGCAGTTAATCCCCTCAAACCAGCCAACATAGTATTGTACTTCTATTTTTAGATAAAACATCATTAGAGACCCGCGGTCAATTCCGATGCATAAGGATTGTGTTTAGAGACTCGCGGTCAATCCACACATTATAGCGGTTTATAAAATAACTTAATATATAATTAAACTTGCAGTTATTTCCCCCAATCGGACAAACATATAGTTCTATTTATAGAATAGGTAAAACATCGTCAGAGATCCGCAATTAATTCCAATGCATATTATAGAATATAGATTGTGTAAAAGGACTCACGGTCCAAACACACTGTACTTATTGACTCACAGTCGCAGTACGTGCCGGTTAGTTAAAATAATTGCAGTAATCACCTGCAGTTGTTTTCCCCAATCCGGCAATCATATAGTTTTATAATTCTATTTATAGAACAGATAAAGCATACATAATATTATAGATCGTGTATAAAGACTCGCAGTCCCAACACATTGTACGTTTATTGACTCGCGGTCGCAGTACAAGCCGGTTAGTATTGAATATACTTGACTCGTCTAGGCCTCGTTAGTGCCTGCCGTTTATTTAAGTATTTAATAGTACTTACATGTATTTTCTTATTACACGATAAAATAACACTGACTTTAGTTACTTCCAACACTGCCTCAACCATTTTAATAATAATTATAACCAGCTGCAGTGCTTTGGCATGGTTACTAAGTATTCGTGCTCGCGTTGCCTCGCGTTAACAAAGAATGATTCATGCCGGAACGTCCAGTGACCGAGCGTGCGGGTAATTTTTCAACTACCCACATATGTCTTTGAAAAAACGCGATTGCCTAGCAGATACAGAGGTACTACTGGCTATTAATTATATACCGAAGAAAGAAGCGAGGAAATATAATTCCTATCCTTTCACAATAAACTTTGCCATATTATAATTGTAAGAGTTTAATCTGAAGGCGCGTAACCGGATAAAAAACGTTTTCGTAACCAAAAGGTTACAGGCTGAAACATAAATGATGCAATAAAACAGAAGTGACGTAATGAAATCATTGTTAATTACAACGTTAACCCTTAAACGTTAACACGTTAATTATTTACGTTAATGACGTTACACGTAACACGTATATTAGAGCCGACCGCGTGAGGGTTGACTCCCGTGGGATATATCACGCCCTTATCAAATGTCGACAAATAGGGCTGTATCGAAGTGAAATATCGACACATAGGGTTGTGCTGTCGATAAGGGTGGTGTTGAAACGGTTTTATAGACTTTTACTGTTGTTAAATAGATCGGATAGGGTTGTATTATCGATATAGAATATTGTGTGGGTGTGTCGATAGTGTTATGCGATAGTATTATCGAAATCGAATTGGTTATGTTAACAATAGGGGAGTAAAATGGAATAAAATTATTATGGGGATAGTTCGGAAGATTTCAGGAAAAAAATAGAAGTTACTAACAAATTTTTGAGCTTCTATGTTAATATAATATTGTATCCATACCGACTTTTACTAGTCTATAGATACATATTATATACGAAATAGGCTTGATGACTAATTTTTTTTTCTTATTGGTAATTGAAAGACACTTAAAAAATAGAAACATCGCTTAAAGAATGACTCCGATAGCCTAAAAATTCACCAAGATATGATAGTTCAAACATCTCATAAAATAGACCTGCCCGAAACGCTCCATACAAAGTACTACGAAAAACTGACGTCACTCTTTCGTAGTTTGTACGGATCGGAAGAGAACTTTGTTCGATAGGTATATTAAATATTGCGTTTATGAAAGTGGTTTCGTAACAAAAGTTGCTTTTAATTGCATAAGTTATCGAATGGTATAAAAATATTAAGAAATTTAATTAAAAAAAATCGATTCGATTATCCAACTTTGAAGCCGCATAACAAAAAAAAATACAAATGCTATTGAGCTGAAATTTTGGGAACACTTATTTTTTTACCGTGATTTCCTTATTTTATTAACAAAATTCGATTTTGTATAAAGATACTCCGTATCTCGGGACATTGAATAGTTTTTGTCCCAGATTATACAGTATGACTGGTGAGACATGGAGTACTCGGTACTCGATTCTCATTATAATTATGTAATAAAATTAGGTACTTAATTTTTGACCAAATTTCCCTTTAAATAAATGAATCATGGACACTTAGTAAATTACTATGCGGCTGGCGCTGCTGCGTGCGCCCCGCGCCGCGCGCTACCCCTCCCGTGCGCGGTGTCCATGCGTTAGGTAAATCATTATTTAACTTTAAGCTGCATTTACTCAGTGATCAATTGATATTATTTTTTTTAACTAATATAATAGCCAAATATCACGTCCTCGAGTATTGAACATGTCCCACCAGTCATGCTGTATTATACAATTTCTATTTTCAGCAAAATCGTTTCATCGGTTCGGGCGTGAAAAGGTAACAGGCAGATAGACACACTTTCGCATTTATACTATTAGTATGGATTATGATACTATGGTACAGTAAAGTAGGTATACATTGACATTCCAAATGCCAGACTTTCATTGAACAAAGCGATATCACGACTTAAAATACCAGCGACAATAGACAATAAATAACACACATGTACCCGCACTCATAACACCAAATCATTGGAACACACGGCCATAGACAATAAACATATCATAGATATTACCATACATCAGTGGTTTCCAAACGTTTTCGAACAGCTTTTAGAACTAAAGACATAAGTAGATGAAGCGGCTAACAGTATTTTATGTTTTTTTGCTTAAGCGGACGCTAAAAGCCTATAAGTGATATTTTAATGGATAAAAAATATGTTTGCCTTTGAAGAATAACTGTGTCCATGCAGGTGTCTGATGACATTTCTAAAACAATTTATATACCTATTGCTTACGGAGACACAGAGGCGGCGTAAAGCGTCTGGGCGGTGTGGGTGACGGTCTACGGCCTCGCGCCCCTTGGACGGCGCGTTCTTTACGAGTATCAAAAAAATAAAAATCTTTTAACAAAACCCGTCTTTTTACATCATCCATCAGGGGGCCTCACAAAACATATTTTGCCCACATAAAATTTAGGTCTTGCGCCGCCATTATCCTTTATTATGATAAGAACATACTTTGAGTCCCAGGAAAGGACTTGGGATATTTAAACCGATAAAAATATTCATTTCCTATACCTACTAGGCATAACTATCCACCTATTTTCTGTGATATACAGTACATTGTAATAATATATCACATACAATATCAACAAACAATATCAACGACATTACCATAGAGTATAGAGTAACACTCGCCTGTGGCAACGTATATGGGTGAAAACCATAAATATTTTACCGACAACATTACAGGCATTATCATAGACAAGAACATTACCATAGAGAACATAGAGCAAAATATTACATAGAGTAGCCTTTGGCTATACGTATGCAACATACGAAACCATAAACAATGTTACGTAGACTAACGGCTTTATCACAAGTATAATTATTGCCCACATACCTACAAGGATCAGCAGGCGTACAGTTTCTTTCTACGGAAGAATAGACAAAGTGACAATTAGCCAAGACAAAGTGACGGTCAGACAATGGAAATCCGCCATTTTGTCGATAAAATATGTCAGGTTGTCGATTCTTTTCCATGTCTACTGCAGTTGTTATGCTAGCCATGTTGGAAGAAACCGCTTAGAGCGCTATGTCCTCCATTTTGCACATTGTCATAATTTCGTATATTTTTGTTACTTTTGTTTTTGTCGTATTTTAGGTGCAAATAAAGAATTTATTATTATTAAGGTTCATTTTGGCACTTATCATGGAAACGAAAATGGTAAACTATTGCATAAAACACTAGCTTGATCGCATTACATTACTCCAATCTAGTGGTCGAATCCAGTAGTGGCTATTGGAATAATGTAAAGTGGCATTGGAATGCACTGGAATACAATTATTATTCAGTGCATTCTATTACCCGATTACATTATTCCAGTAGAAATCCATGGCTGGATTCGTTCACTGGACTGAAATTTCAGGCATGTATTGATATTAATATATAGTAAGCCTAAATGTGACATGTTAACAATGAGACATATTGTGATAAAAAAGTCTTGTAGAACCAAGTGTAGAATCAACATATTAATAAGGAAATATTAAAACCCACAGACATAACCATAGATTTTCAGAGTAGTAAAAATAAGAAACTCATACAAAAACCATAAACTACATCATAGACAACATCATAGAGTGCCATAGATTATGGAGTGCTCATGAATGCGGAACGAGGCAGTAACGAGGCAGGAACGAGGCAGTAAAACAAAACGTAAATTGTGAACCCCGACACGCATTAGCCCCGGGATTTTCCACCATATGAGAAAACATTTTCCGGGTGCAACCGAATTAATTTTTTAAATGTTGCTCTACTTTTTTTTGAAGCACCCAGTTTTTTGGTCGGTGAGCATGGAGCTGGAATCTGGAGTTAATGAGTTAAAAGTTTTGCTAGTAAAAAAAGTTTATTTTTATTTATATTGCTATGCAAGTGAGTTAAATATTTTAAAATAAAATAATTACATGTTATTATAGTTTTTCTAATGCTTTTTAATTGGTTTGTAACATATTTTAAGAATTTATGACAAAATAACGAGGAAAGGGAAATTGTAAAGACATCGACGAGTTAAAATGATTGTTTTATATTTTTGGTAATATCTGTGTCTGAATATTGTTAAAATCTTGACAAAAGTGTATGTTCAAAATAATAGAATAATATAAACATGTGACTATGCCTGAAAACTATAAGCTATAAGCATATAAAACAACAATTGACATATAACTTCTATTTTCTGTCTACTTACGAATATAAAAAATTTAACCATAGCCACTTTCACCTTTAAGGGTCCGTATAGGAAATTTGCCGATTTCGCTGATTTAACAGACGTGATTTAACAGTTAAAGTACAGTATTTTTATAAGTTTTAATGCACAGCATGTAAGATCATTTCAATTATAATCTAATGTTGGAGCTAGATTTTTTTTTAAAGTATTTTTAAATAATCCAACTCAAAACCGCGACAGTTTTGTGATTTTTGCTGTAAAAGGTTTAGAATATCACCTGTTTATGGATTGTATTGACGTCTTAACGGTATGAAAAAAATACAATGTACTGTTGAGAAAGTCGTCTATAAAATGTTGGAATTACTTTTTACCACTTTAATATGAAATAGTTGAGTAAAAAAATATGCAACTCGGCAAAATTTTAGAGAAAATGGGCAAGGAATTGCTGTTAATTTCGGCAACTTGGAGGTGTAATTCATAAAAAGAAAACGACAGAAATAATCTATAGATAAAATTCTATCCAATTCGAGAAAAAAGAAAAAATAAGTAAAACAAATTGTAAAACACGATTCAAAACAACCTAAATCTCACATTACATTACTCGCCGCAAGGTTCGAGTCGGCTTTCCGCTCTTAAATATATTTTAAATCTAATAATTAATATATATATATTTTTAAGTCTAATAAGGGGAAGTAACCTAATAATATTTCTGTAGCGAACCTTTGCAATTTCGTATTCATCGGCAAAATTTCGTACACAGACTCTTAACAAGGCTAACAAAATATTAAGTTGAGCATCCTCTACTCAGTTCCGTCGTTTAACCCTACGGGCGGCCACCTGTTGCTCACACAACATACGTCTACGGGGCATACACGTAGGCCGTACGGGACCGGGACCGTACTCGTTCGAGGACGTACCCGTTCAGGACCGTTCTCATACGGGGACGCTAAGAGATTCTCTCCGGGAAAATTGAGTTTCGCGTGGTCGCTGTCACGATTTATTTATTTGTTTACGGGAAGGGTAAGTTTGTCATGGGGTATTATATACGTTATAAGTTTATTAGGGGTTATGTTACGTTACTTTGCGATTATGGTACTTATGATCTTAGTCTTGCTACTGTTAGTATTATTAAAATACCTGCATATTTCATTGACTATTACATGATAATTAATAAGTAATATAGTATTGTCAAGATGTCTGTAGTCTTCCACTGACTATTAACTAATATCAAAGCTATTGATTCCTGCACATTAGGGTATCAATCAATTTTTTGTTGCAGGTTTTATTTCCTCTTATTCCAGAATTGTTGTCTACAGCAGCTCTTGTCTTTGCATTTCAAAGTTATAAGACGACGCGATGTACCTAGCTTTTATATTGTTGTATATTATTATGTGTTATGCGTGCTTAGTAAAGAAATTGAATTTGAATATAAGACTTCCAGCAGTTTGTAAGTTAGTGGTCATGGTGTGCTGGATAGCGGTAAGGCTACAAAACATAACATGAGTATATTATATATAGCCCAATAATTCGGGTCGTTGTCAAAACTTCGTCAAAACATCATGCCTTTTCTTTCCATAATACGAAGAACGAAAGGGACAGCAAGATATCTAAACCTCGGTAAACTTCAACTCTCCCAATGTAGAGGAAGCTGAAGTTAATCAACAAACACTGGTGTACTTCTGGTTTCTTTATATTTTAGTCTCCCAACTTTTAGTAGGCTTGCATTCAGCTCATGTATCAATCTCCTTTAAAGGAGATAGACAGATGCAGACTCCGGTAATGACTGTTTACAATTACATGCACGTCCACACAGAACATTAAGCGCACCACACACGTCCCATTTTCGTGACTATATGGTTATTTCGGCTGGCATAATTTTCAGGAGGTAGCGGTAATAACTATGAGATATTGACACAAATAGTTTTAAATAAAAATTTTAGCAACCAGTTGCTAAATCTACTTGTTATAAATTATAATTACTTATTTTTTGTGGGCATTGGGAAGGTATTATTTCAAGCGTTAAATTATTCCATACATAATAACGAAAACAAAAGTATATGAAGTTTAAGATTCTGTTAGTTAAAACCTACGAATAATAAAAGCTAAGGAAAAATAACTCCGTCAAAAAACATGTTCTACAATTAATTAAGTACTTGTCAAAAATGTGTACCTACAGTCTACATACACATCCATATCCATATCCATACTTCCATACTAATATTATAACGTGTGTTTGTCTGTCTGTCCGTCTGTCTGTCTGTCTGTCTGTCTGTCTGTCTGTCTGTTTGTCTATCTGTCTGTCTGTCTGTCTGTCTGTCTGTCTGTCTGTCTATCTGTCTGTCTGTCTGTTACCTCTTCACGCTCAAACCGCTGAGCCGATTTTGCTGAAATTTGGCGTGGAGATATTTTGAGTCCCGGGAAAGGACATAGGATAGTTTTTATCCCGGAAAATGTACGGTTTCCGCGCGATAAACGAATTTTCGCGCAACGGAGTTGCGGGTGTCATCTAGTTTCCAATACATTTGCAACATTTAGGTGGCCTTCAGCGGTATCAGGCTGACGTTACATGACAGTTCGAAAGGAACCAAATTAAAAACGGTAATAGTATTATGGGAGTTTCGTTTCCTTAGTTTTTATTATTCGTGAGTTAAAACAAAACAAAAAAATATAAAAATAAAAAACAGAAAAAGTATTATATTATGAAACATAGAGGAATAAAATTATTTTTGTTATTTTGCTGCTCGTTGTTACAATGGAAAGCATTGCAATTTTATTGAAATATTTTTATATATTACTTTAATTGTAAAAACTAAGCCCAATTAATCAAATAAGTAAATTAACAATAAGAATCAAAAATTCTTACTTTCATGCACTACAGTCTAGAACTCCACACCGACAAAATTCGCAAATCGCTTCAGCCTGTGACTCGTCCCGCGCGTTATCAGCACCAATCCTGCTCCTAGACCGCACACGTCGGCCGTACTAATTCTAATGACGTCATTATGAGAATGTGATTATATTATTCCGGTCGCATAATGTATGAAATGCGTATTATGTACTGCTAAACCACGGGGAATAAGTTTGATACTTGATAATATGTCACAGACTTGGTAATTGGCAGATAGATTTATCTATAGATCTATGCAGCCCCCCTAGACAAGTGGCAAGCGACTAAAGCTACGCTCACGCTAACGCTACAAAATGTATGGGATTTGACATTAGTATTCGCTAGCGAAGCGATGAGTTATGTCAAATCGCATACATTTTGTGGCGTTAGCGTTAGTCGCTTGCCACTTGTCTAGGGGGGCTGGTATTAAAAAGAGTAATATTTTGGGTTAGTAGTCTCTGGATCTTCTAAATCAGTTTTAAAAATTGTATCACCGATATAAATTCAATTCATAGCTGTGTCGCGTTATACGGTGCAGATCTACAGCTGTTGATTGCCGTCTATATCTATACTAATATTATAAATGCAAAAGTATCTCTGTCTGTCTGTCTGTCTGTCTCGCTTTCACGCCAAAACTACTGAACTGATTGTAATGAAATTTTGTACACAAATAGTCTAAAGCCTGAGAAAGGACATAGGCTACTTTTTAAATGAAAAAGGGGCTGTAAGGGGGTGTTTATGCGTAAATTTGTTCAAATTAAGTTAGTTCCAAAAATGCATAACAGATGGCGCTAAGAGTCGCCTACATCTCGCTATCGCTTGCTCATACGTCTTTCTACATATAAGAGGTGGTACCATGTTAGGATGGGTATTTCAATTCTTTCGATTGTTATAAAATTTGGTATTAATAAAGTTTCAATTGTTATACAGTTTAATTTAAAAAAATGAAATAATATTATGTGCACTGCACATTTTGGGTATTGTGATTTAACGGTTAAGTACCAGGGTTTTAAAAAGCATTTAAAGACACCAATTTTGTTCACACCGCGCGCTATAAATGGAAGCCCACCCGGACAAAGTCGCGGGCAACAGCTAGTAATATTATAGTTCTATAGGTTAGAAGTAATAAAAATTCACGATTCTGTCTGTCGAGTTTGAATTTTGTCACTTCTTTCTTTTCTTTCTCAGACAAAAATTATGTTTTTGGCTAGATCTTCAAATAACCTCTATGACGTGCTAGACAAAAAACATTATTACGACAGCTTGTTGAAGCACTCCCACGGTTAGTAACTATTTAGTTAATAATATGTATTAATATTCATAATTCAACCAATCATTATTATTAGCGTTGTCGTTTTTAATGGTCAATAAAGTTTTTATAACTTTGTGTTTTATGATTTATCATTATTTCTTACCAATCGTCCATGGCCTAGTGTAGTGGGTATGGTCGTTCGTATTTAATATGACATAATATAATATAAAAAAAATGTATGGTTGAGATTTTTTTAAATAATACAACATAATATTTGCTAATTGGCAATTACGATACGCGATTGAAGTAGTCAAATGAAACATTGAGTTATTGAACTAGCGTTATAATTCTGTAAATATAATAATATTTTCAGTTAAAGCAAAGTCTATTAATTAAAACAGCTAACTAGGTTATTAATAACATAATTATTTTAAACTTTTGTCTCACATAGCAAATATCTGTCAAAAAGCTTTAATTACTTACAAATAAAATTAATTAAAAAGTATCAAAACTGTCCGCACGCGGTACAGATACTATCACAGTAGCACATAAGCTATCATCAGGCTCCCACATCGATCAAGACTTATCACCGCAGTATACACGACTTTAATCCAACAACTCCACATCTCGCCCATTAACAAGTATCAAGAGGTATTGTTCCCGATTAGCGGTACGTCACGAGAAGTTGACATTTGACATAGACGAGTACAAAATAGATAACTCGTATTTAAAGCGTGTGTTTCGAAATTTTACCCAATACATGCACAGTGTACTTAAAAGTTAAGTACGAAAATAGAGCCCAGATAAAGATATTAGGTACTGCAATCTTTTCATGCAGAGGCAGCACCAGCATAAACATTAAACAAAAAGTTTTGTTCGTTATTTGACAAAATTTCTGTCAATATTTTGATATGACCCTCGGCTCCAACTTTTGTATTAAGTATAATATGGGAATGTTACGTAAAGGTTAAATCACAAAAGTACAAAAACAATGAAAATATTGCGACAAGGATATTACCGCAATACTTTTGTTTCCTTCCGAAATATGTGCCAATTCATTACGTACGTCTTGACACACCAGTCCAATATTGCGATTAGTTTTGAATCACAGTCCAGTTTACCGAGTTTTATTTCAGAACATACGCATAAAGAGGAATTCAGCCCAATAAAATGCACTAAGAGCCCGGGTTACCCTCGAAATTCTCATACATACGTAATACCAAAATCATTTTCTCGTACGAAAATATTTAACATGTTTGAGTTATTTTTCGGCTTAAAATAGTAATTACCTAGGTTCCTGTACAAAAATTAACTTCAAAATATTTAAACAAAAAAAAATGTGTATAATTTTTTTTTACTAAATTTACTACTAAATATTTACACACTAAAAAATAGAGTAAAACACTAAAAAATATATACATAAATATTAAATTTACTACAAAATATTTCAACTCTAAAAAATATTTTTTAGTATTTAAATATTTTGTAGTGAATTTGCTATTTATTCATATATTTTTTAGTGTTTTACTGTATTTTTTAGTGTTTAAATATTTTGAAATTAACTTTTGTACAGGAACCTAGGTAATAACTATTTTAAGCTGAAAAATAACTCAAACATGTTAAATATTTTCGTATGAGAAAATGATTTTGGTATTACGTATGTATGAGAATTTCGAGGGTAACCAATATATTTGTGTCATCTCACGTGGGAAGACCTTCCTTCGGGGTGGCAACAGGTTGGCGAAACAAGACAGACCCAAAAAAGGTGGTCCATCGAATTGGAGGGTTTGGATTAGGATTGGCCGACAAAAGTGAGGAAAAAGAAGGGAAGTGTTTGTCCAGCAATAGGACACGAATTATGTTTATTTCAATTTCTTGCGAAGCTGCAAGCGAGCTTATGTTGATAAATTACTGCTAATAAATGAATGATTTCAACTGAATAAAATATATTTTTGGCAACATTGATGATTGATGACGCTTGCAACTCCGTTGCGCCTAAATTCATTTATCGTGCAAGAACCGCTCATTTTTCCAACATAAAATTTAAAAAATGTATCCTATATTGTCCTTTGCCGGGTCTCAAAGTATTTCCATACCAAATCTTAGCACAGTTATTGGCTTAGTGGTTTTAGCATTAAAGAGGTAACAGACAGACAGACAAACACACTTTCGCATTTGTATAAAATATATAAGAAGTAAGTAGGTATGTTCTATCAACTTCAGGACAATGATATTATTTTGATAAAATAATAAAATCGCGTACTATTTTTCAAGCTACCCGTGTGCACCTGCATAATAGTAGGGGAGGGGAGGGTGCTAATTGTGTAGTCACACGAGCGTCATGGAGGCCTAGTAGGTTTTTTTACGTTACGTAAAACTGATAAAAACAATAATAAGAGTGTCTTTTTATTTTAGCGGTGGGTTCAGATACTGCAGCCATTTTAAAGTTTTGAAAAAGAAAATATATTTAAAAAATGCTTATTTAAGTACTTAAATTGTAAATATATTTTAGACAACAAGGACTACATTATTGAGTTTAGTGCAAAATAAAATATCTGCGAAGCTTATTTAGGAAAATAATAAGCTTTATTTTTTTATATTTTAAAATGTCCCTACAGGCTTACTTAACCTTTGAATCGTCAGTGCTTTACATGGAAGCTTCTTTCGGGTACGCTAAACATCCCCTATCTTAATCAGACAGATCCGTTAACATTAATTCAATATAAAAAAAATATATCCCACCACGTGAGAAATCTGATTTCTATACCATGATAACTAGACACATGTCAAAAGCTATACAAACTTAATCTGACACGCTCGAGTTACTCCCGAAATCCCCTCTTCTCCTTCCCAACTATAATTGAAATCAAAATATCAAAACAATATTCCAATTAAGTACTATAAAATATATTAATGGCTAAGATAATAATATATTAAGCGGACATTAAAAAATACTCCGTCGCAAGTGAAATCTGTGAGTGATTATGACGATCAGTTATAGTTCCAAGTAGCGATGTCCGTTGACATGACAGCTGATGTTATCGGGCATACAGGCTGTATTTAATAATTATTTATTTTCTTTTTTTAAAAAGGTAAGAGATTTTTATGGAAAAAGGCAAGAGAGTTACGTTTACAACAAAATTATAAGTACTTATTTTATTTGCATGTTTTTTATTTGTCTGAAACAATTTTTATTTTTTAACTATAATATTACAATTATAACTACCAAATACAATACAACGCACGACATCTACAATTTTCACCATCTTTCTTTTAAAATAATCTACTAGTATATCTAATATAGACGTTCCGCGCGGCTTCGCCTGCGTAAATTAGATATTTACACAGACAAAGTCCACAAAAATTAGCCTACATTCCTCCACGTGGTCTACTTCTTACCTGACCTAAATAAGAGACAAAATTGCTCCAGTAGTTCGTGAGATAAGCCATTTCAAATAATTTCCCCCTTTTTTTCTACATTTTCCTGATTCCTCTATTTCTTCGCTTCTATAATTCTTAGTGTAATAAAATATAACTTATAGCCTTCCTCGATGGGCTAATGGGCTATCTAACACTGAAAGAATTTTTGAAATCGGACCAGTAGTTTCTGAGATTAGCGTGTTCAAAAAAGCCCTTTCAAATAATTTCCCCCCGGCTTTTTCTACATTTTCCTCTATTTCTTCGCTCCTTTTAGTCTTAGTGTGATAAAATAATATAATATAATATAGAATGGACTATCTAACCCTGAAATAATTTTTCAAATCGGACCAGTAGTTCCTGAGATTAGTGCGTTCAAACAAACAAACAAAGAAACAAACTATTCCGCTTTATAATATTAGTATAGATTTTTATAAACCGTTTAGTCTGCATTCATGATGGCTAATTTGGTGATCAACAAGTTTCCTGAAAATTGAAATACAGGCTAGTTTTTGAACTAGTCTTCTACAAAACTTGTGTTATGTATTTTTTTCTACTGTCCTTTTTTACTGCAATATTTTTATTTAATAAAAAAAAAATGTTTTATAAACACCATGTATACGCTGAGTTATCTAGTATCGTGTATGTGGTAAACGCATTACCCCATTGTCTTCGTAACAAACCGTCATTCATAATCTTAAGTGTTACTTAAAATATTAAAACGATATTTATACGTATCTAAATTTATAATAGCTTTTTCAATAGTTGGTAACGAAAAGGTTTTTTTATGTTTTTGTTAGAATTTTGGTTTCTTTTTTTTTTTTTTTGCTTATTGCTATAAAACAACAACGGGATTTACCAACTTCAGGAATATGTAAAACCAGCCAAGTGCGTGTCAGGTCACGCGCATAGGGTTCCGTAATACCGCTAGTTTTTTTTTTGTGTGGTCAATGAATGTACATTTATAACGTATTTTACACTACTAACAACATAATTTCAGTTACTTTCAAAGGAATTTGAACGAAAAGCTCCTTTATACTTCACCGAATACATTATTTTTAGTCGATCGACTATTACTCAATAACTTATGAAGTCTTCTTAGCCATGATAGTTTTCCTTTTAAATTCAGCATATTTCCTACTCTCATGAATTTTTTTACATTTCCAGAAGCTACTGTTTAGCTGGTAGAAGGGGGAAGAACCACTTTAAAACTTAATATTTCACAAACGGATCCCTAAATCGGAAAATGGACTAAAAATACTCATAATAGTTTTAAAAAACCTATCCAACGACACCCCACATGATGGGGTGGACGCGAAAAAAATTTTCATCCCCGCTTGATGTGTATGGAAGGTACCATATAAAAAATATTTTTTAAAAATTTCATATACCATTTTGTTGCTATCATTAATATGTGCATTCATGCCAAATTACAGCTTTGTAGGTCCTATAGTCTCGGAGCAAAACCGCAGACAGACAGACAGACGGACAGACAGACCGAAACTATAAGGGTTCCTTGTTGACTACGGAACCCTAAAAACGAAAGTAGATTACATTTGAACAGCAGAAAAATACTTACACATACTTACACATACTTATACATACATTACTTCCACTCAGGGGACTATAGGCTATGCCGGCGACACTATTTTCCCTTCGTCTTAAGAATTTACGATAAGGCCGGGACCTTATCGTAAATTCTTAAGATGTCCACATCTCCACGTCACGACGTCGTCAACGTGGAATTTTGCGGTAACGTGGCACGGTACGTTGTCGTGACACGAAAATTTACGTCAACGTAACGTGAAAATGCACGTCACGGTGTAGCAACATTGGTACTTCACTACTTATCTATGGACCGCACAATACTTATTATGCTTCTCCTATAATTGTTAAGAAGACGGAGAGAGAGATTAGAAAAAAAAAGACGTAAAATGTAGCTACACCGTGACGTGCATATTCACGTTACGTTAACGTAAATTTTCACATCAAGTCGTGACGTGGAGATGTGGACAGGCCGTCACTTGTATTAACGCGAGTTTAATATTTTTACTTATTATTATTATCCCAAAAGTGTGCTCAATATGGAAACAAAAATTTTGAGATTATGTGCTTGGCATACTAACTTATCTCTGTGCCAATTCGTCCGTCCGTCCGTCAGGCCGTCTAAGATTCAGATAAAATTGAACAACAAAATGCATTACTATAATGTTAATATTCACACAAAGTTTCACATTTATTATGCTTTACGGAACTTGTTGATAGTAATAGTGAGTTATGGTGACCATACATCACACATTAGCGATTAGCAGCGGGGGTCAGACTGGTACCTGCTGGCCAGATCTGGCACATGGCGACAAATTGTCACCGGTTGCCAGATCTGGCAATTGCCAGGCATTGTGCGCCGCGGGTACAAACATGACTTATGGCCTGTGACTTAGGATTACGTAGAACTATGATAGTAAGGAAACGTAACTCTCATATATTACGCTTTGTTATTTTTGTGCACACAAAAATATGATAATCCCTCTTATTATTTCCTCTTACTCAGGTGACCTGTTTGCTCGTTTGCCCCCTAATTTTTAAAAACTAAATAAATAAAAGGGAAACATTTACACTCCCGTTGTATGTTTAATTGCGATTGTTATAGAAAAGTTAAGAGTTTATACAGAAAATGACAAGTTTTTGACAGGGAGTCAATGACCGCTACCACCATGTTTCACCGAGTACAGTATAGTAAATGTTATTACGTATAACATTGTTTTACTAACATATTGTTAGTTTGCTGTCAGTGTGAACCGCGCTTAATCGATATTAGCCGTTAAATAAGGGTGTGCTAACTCGTATTTCGGGTATACCTTCCGGGTCATTACGAACTAATCAAACACACACTAATTGTTGTTTATTGCCGGGTTATTGTTTGTTTGTTCAAACAATTAATTGTTGTTTGATCGGGAGCGGGAACTTTAGCATGTGACGTGTTGTTCATTTAGGGTCAGGACACATTGTGACATAAGCACACGGGCATTTATCTATTCGATGAGTATCTTCGTGTATACTGTATAGAAAATAAAGTACAATTTTTGCTATTTTTTTAAATACATCGCTGCCTATTTTTACGAAGCAAAGTGAAATGACCTTAAGTTTTTATTTCACAGCTGTTTCTTACCATTCATGATTCATCTATATTTTATAAATGAAACCTAAAATACTATTATTGTTAGCAACTACGTGTATAGTAAACAGCATAAAATGTAACCTCAGGAAGCTTCTCAAGGCTTTTATTTTTTAATCTTCTGATACATTCTAATATAAAGTTTACTCCAAAAAGTCAAGTACGTAAGTGCCAGCAAAGACAACGGCTTTGGAACAACCAAGTTTTTATATCCATTATATTAGCCACATAAGTATTTTATACAAAGCCTCACACAAAATATTTTAGTGGCTAATATAGTGGCCAAACGTTCCACGATACGTTTAGCATTACCATAAATATAACATATGGAAAGTGATCGGCGCGGGCGCACGGTGAGCCCGGCTTGTATGGATTATTGAAATTTATATGTAGTACATCTTGAATTGGCAGATAAAACAAAAAAGTATTATTTATATACTATTGTTGATGGTGAAAAACATTATAGGTATTAAATTTTGGCGATATACCTTTAGATTATTGAGTAATGAGTTGTATTTGGTAGTTTATAAAAGCTATGGTTTAAATCAAATTTTTTATGTGTTAAACTTTTGTGTGTTCACTGTATCGGTCTGTTTCTCTGCTTACCTCTTTAATCTGCTTAACTCTTAAATCTGTATTTCCAAAGGCCTAAACGAATGACAATAGTTTTATCTGAAATTTCGCGTGGCTTGCATTTCTATGCATGGCTATGGAATCTATAAATTGTCATGCAGAGCCGGGATAAAATAGATAAGTTGTGTCGCAGTAATAACATATTATTGTCATAATGCACTGCTTTGTTCGAGAATAATCCGTAATGGACTGCACTAAAGCACAGTCTAAAAACTATACAGTAGATCATTTTCGATTAACCACTTGAATTTGCACGCACACATTCGCATGATTTCAGATACCTTGCTGTTTTGAAAGCATCTGCGTCTAACACAATATTTTGAAGTAGTTCAGATAAAGTTCGAAATTACGTCTGAAATGCTATGTGAGTTATTGATGACGACATAATGCTGATGTTGCGTTATATCGACAGCGTGATTTTGGTTGGTGCGCCCGACCAAAATGAGGAAACTTATTGAGTAAAATCAAACAGCGTAAGTTGGGCATGTATACAGTGTGTTAGACACAGACATAGATCAAGAGTGTCAGACCAAAAAAATATGGAAGTGAAATCAGCCGCTGAACTTTCGTCGCGTAACTTTGGCATTATATTTAAGCACTGAAGTACAACGTAGTGCCACTTCTTAACTTAAAAAATAAATCAGTTAAAAAAATGCCTAAAATAATTAATTATTACATTTAGGATCACCCGTCATTACTAACATCAATGATAAATAATAGTTAAAAAAACTAAAAACACGCTTTTATAGAAATACAAACATATAATATATTATATATTATATGCGGGGAGATATGCTTTATTTTATCAAATTAGTGTATTGTCATCGGTCCTCGATAAATCAACAAAGTTTGAACGAAATCTGGCCGTTTAAAGTGGGTCAAAATCGCGCCCAAAAAAGTCGGTTACAAACAAACATACAGGTGAAGCTAATAAAAAGCGTATAAAAAATAAAGACGCACACGCGTAACTTGTCAAGCATATTTAATTCAAGGACACGGCTGAGACACTCTACTGTATGATACTTATACTGTGGCTAAAGGCAGTACAGTAATGCCCGCAAATCGCCCGTATTATTTTATGATTATATGAGAATGATAAGATTGACCATTGTATGTGTAATGATAAAATTATTTAACATACCGCAATAGAAAGCATTGCTATTCTGAATTCTGGTTTACAAATGAGAAATACTTAGTTCACTTGTTTTAGTATTATTCAGAATTTTATCAACCTATAAGGTCTTACGCTGGTTTGCTGATGGTTTGTTAAGTGTCGTACCTTCTCTTTCATGAAACAAGAAAGAGGTAGAAAAGATTTAAGTATTTCAGTTTCATCCAAAATTGTTAAGGCAGAAGCCTTCTTACCTGGGGGTAAGTAAGAGCAGCAAAAATATAGCATATATTTTTTGGAGACGTCTTGTTGATCGTCATACTAAAGAATTCTAATAGAGGACCTATTTTATATATAAGCACAATTTCTCCAATTTAAAGTGGTTTAGTAATAGTATTGTTCTCTATCGGTTCGATCGATTTCTATTGTTCTTCTAACACCTGACATTTGGCGCCGCGTGTGTCGTGTACTAATTAGTAGGATTAGTACAATTAGTAGGACCCCTAGTTCACACTAATTATACGCTTTAATTGCGTATTGTGTAATATTGAACTTAACGCTTACTTGATATATTAGAACTAGTTCTAACGAGGTGGTTTATAGAATTAGAAAATAGATTGGTAATCTGATCCATAAATATATAAATAATCAATTTTTGTCGTTATGTTTCTGTGTTTGTTGCTGAGTTCTTCAAAAGCCATAATATTATCCTTGATATTATTATAGTTTGTCCTTTTTCGTCATCGCGTTTTAGAAGCGTATCAAACTGCTAAAAATCTACTTCTTTGACGGTTAGTTATAAAGCTCCGAGCACATTGAGATGGGCAGCACTTTTTACAGTATGACCAATCGCGCACTCCATCATAAAACTTATATATGAATGTCCGAGAAGCTTTAACCATTATTTTCCATTTACGTAGTATCTAGCTGTCATATCCCACTTAAAAATGGACTCTAACAAAACAAAAACGATCCACGATGATATCGAAAAAATAACAATCGTATACGAGCGCGCATGATTTTATTACGACAGGAGAATAGAAAATTTCAAATTAGGAACGCCGCCATTTTGGTCACGTAGTCTGACCTTTATCTGTGGTATATGAGGGTTAATACAGATTTTTATTGACTGGTGGCTTGATTTGACCAAACAGTGAGTAAAGGTTCGTGCATAATGGTGGCTTTATTATTAGCTTCATACATCTACAATTTATAATTCATAGAAACGAGAAAAGTTTTATATGGTAAAACATCCAATTATTTTCAGTTTTGGAGTTCAGGAATGCTATTGCTATAATTAAATGTAATGCTATAATTAAATGTAATAATATAAATTATTTTCAAAATGACATTTATAATACAATAAAAAAATCATGACATGGCTTAATAAACATAACTTAAAAATTGATATCAATAAAACTAAAATAATACAATATAGAGATCATAGAACCCAACCTATTGACTTGAATATTAACATTGACGGCACTGCTATAGAAGAAGTTAATTCCGCAAAATTTTTAGGAATCGTTGTAGATAGACACTGTAACTGGAAGGATCATATAAACCATGTATGCGATAAAATTGACAAGTTTATATACACAATTAAAATATTACGTCTAAAAGTCTCGACCGAAGCAGCACGTTGTGCATACCACGGATACGTTTCATCTGTACTCTCGTATGGGCTACTATTATGGGGAAACTCTGTTGAAATTGATAAGGCGTTTAAAGTTCAGAAGAAGTGTGTAAGGGAGATCTGTGGAGCTTCCCCATTAGATAGTTGCAAACCAATTTTTCAAAAATTAAAGATTCTCCCTTTGATATGCTTATATATAAGAGACATTTGTGTTTTTGTTAAGCAACATTCGCACTATTTTCCAAAAAATGCCGATGTCAACAATAGAAGTGCTACACCAAGATACGAATATAAACTATACATCCCACAGTGCCACATGGATGTATATAGAAAAATGTGTACATTAATGCCATTCATATTTTTTAAATAAATTACCAGATAATTTTAAATCATTAAATGCAAGTAACTTTAAAAGACAAATTACTAAATGGCTATTAAGCAACTGTTTTTACACATTAAGCGATTATATGACATTTAAAGAAAAATAAGGCAATGTACAATGTATTGTAATAAAATTAATTAAAATCTTTTATGACATAAATAATAACAAAAAAAAACTGACTAAGTGTTTTCTATGTAATCTACTTAATTATTATTATTGTATAATTATTCAATTTAATATATATTTCTTCAATTGACAAATTATGTATAAAATTCTTTTTAAGATAAATATGATGTACTTATTAATTTTATTTACGTATATAAATTTAATTTAATTGCACGCCATTGTTATGGCAGAATGTTAGAACTATAAGTAGTGAATTATAAGACCTGTATATGTACAACATTCATTCAATAAAGCATTTGAATTTGAATTTGAATATTATTGACTTTCCTAGTATTTTCAAAAATAATCCAAAGTCCAATTATAATAGAATGACTGCCAGCAATTATTGGGAAGTATGCCCTATATCTTCAGAAAATATATAGTAATTATTACAACAATAAAATATTATGTTCAAGGTTTTTTTTTTTTTTTATTTCAATAAGAAACATTTGTACGCACGTAAAAAAAATAATATATTAAAATTAATAATAAATTACGCAACACACACTGAGAAAAGAAAAATCATCTATGATTATGAAATGACTTTAAAATATATAAGTAGGTAATAATAATTATATATTTTACGAACTACTTAACTACGACAAAATTGCACGTTAATGTGGCTTTAACTTTGTAACACAAACTTGTCTTATGAACACGCCCTTACAATCAGTGATTCTGCGCTGGCATTTCGTATCGCTTTGTTACTTATATCACTGATACAGTTACATTGTATGAATTTAATTTAGAGCTACTTTCTATTATGTGCCATTATGCACAGGGTCTTAGTATCTGCGCTTATCAAATTTCATGTTTTAGTCAGAGAAATCGTTTTTGTTTATATTATAAAGTTATGTTTCATAATTTCTATACATAACTAATAGTAGAGGAGGGGAAAGTGCTATTTATGTAGTCACTCGAGCGTCATGGAGACCTAGTAGATTTTTTATATTAGGTAAAACTGATAAAAAAATAATAGCAGCGTTTTTTCATTTAAGTGGTGGGTGCCTGCAACTGGTGTGGTGTAACTGCAACCATTTTAAAGTTTTGAAAAAGAAAACGTATTCAGAAAATTGCTTATTTAGGTAAATTATAAATATATTTAAGACAACAAGGACTAAATCATTTAGATTTGTGAAAAATAAAATATCTGCAAAGCTTAGTTAGGAAAATATGAAGCTTTATTTTTTTATATTTTAAAATGTCCCTACAGGCTTACCTGATCTTTGAATCGTCAGTGCCTTATATGGAACCTTGTTTGGGGTATACTAAACATCCCCTATCTTAATCTGACAGATCCGATGACATTTCAATATAAAAAAAAAATTAACCCACCACGTGAGAAATCTGATTTCTATACAATGATAACTAGACACATGTCGGAAGCCTATACAAGCTTAATCTGACACGGTCGAGCTAATCCCGAAATCCCCTCTTCCCCTCCCCAACGTAATATTAGTTTTGAATACATCTCAATGGTTTCGAATGAAATCATAATTTTCTTTTAGAAGCCTTTAGGATAATTCTTTCTAGTATTTAATCACTTTCTCTTCTCCTTAACTTAGTAATAAAACGGGCCTTTTCCCACCACCATTCCCACTACTGACTTCCTGTGTCGCCAGAATCGACAGCGGTATCCAACTATGAAAACCCTTTGATATGATCTCAAAGAGCCTGAGCTGAGGGACATGCTAAAGCTATCTTGGGACCCGCAACGAAATTAATCAGAAGAAAATAGGCAGAGTAGAAAGAAATAATCAATTATAATATAATAAATAATAAGCATTGTTTATCATTGTGAACGCACCCTAACCACTTATTTTGTGATACTACCGTGTAAAAGTAACTCATATTAAGATTAAGATAAGTATTTCTCATAATATAAGACATGGTAATAATAATGCTAATTTCTGATTTTAATTCATTGCAATGGCACGGTACACCAGCGGGGCACTTTTAGTTGGGGCACTGGGGCACTAGCTCTGGATACTCCGAGGGCCGTAGTAGAACACGCGTTTATTCGTAATCGAAATGAAAATCGTACTGTTAAATAAGGACCCCTATACACTTCACTAACATGCGTGTTAAACATTATTGACCGACTTCCTTTTTAAATAATTAATTTTAAATCCTACGAATAATAAAAACTAAGGAAACGTATTACTCCCATACTTCAATAGTTTTCGAGTTTGGTTCTAAAGATTATTTTCGCACACTAAAAAAATATTGCAATAGTTACAACACACTACATTCAAATTGACAAAATAAAGCCGTTGATAGTGATTGTCACTTCTATAATTAATTAATTACACAAAGTTATTGCATCAAGTATGCATATATTCGGGTCACTTTTTGTAAAATCAGAAAAAAAAACTTCTTGACACAGTTGGTCTTCCTCAGTTTTTATTATTCGTAGTTTAAATCTATAAAAATCTTATAATACTTACATTTTAGAGTTCTGCTGTTTCTTCACCTTCTCGATGGAACGAAAAGGCACTGAAAAGAAAAAGAGAGAAATATTGTTATAATTTGTTTGTTGATTGTTGAAAAGAGGTTATTTATTTTAGCCAGTTAGGTAAGTGGGGTATCCTAATTCCTAGTATACATATCCATTCTAATATTATAAATGCGAAAGTGTGTCTGTCTGTCTGTCTGTCTTTCTGTATTTCTGTCTGTCTGTCTGTCTGTCTGTCTGTTACCTCTTCACGCTCAAACCGCTCAACCGATTTTGCTGAAATTTGGCATGGAGATACTTTGACATAGGATAGTTTTTATTCCGGAAAAATGTACGGTTCCCGCGCGATAAACGAATTTTGGCGCAACGGAGTTGCGGGCGTCATCTAGTTTATTTATAAACGTGTTAAAAACGATGTTAAAACTTTATAGTTACGACGAAATATTTTTGATTGATTGATTGGATGAAGTGTATCTGTCATCTTTTTTCTGTCTGCTTCTTGTCTCTTCTTAATATGTTCGACTTTTTTTTCATAAAAAAAAATACAAATACAAAATCTTTATTGTCATAAATTATTTAAAAATCAAAATGTTTTTTTTTTAAAGTGACAGTCCCCCAAACTAAAAGGCACAGCCTGTGCTATGGGGGAATTTGAAATTGCTTACCGTTTTTTATCATGTTTTATTTTTTCTAGTAGAGAAATTAATCAAAACTGACTATCTTAATAACCAGATGACGCCCGCAACTCCGTTGCGCCAAGATTCGTTTATCGCGCGGAAACCGTAAATTTGACTGGGACAAAAAGTATAATGTGCCCTTTCCCGGGACTCAAAGTATCTCCATACCAAATTTCAGCAAAATCAGTTTATCGGTTCGGGCGTGAAGAGGTAACAGACAGACAGACAGACACACTTTCGCATTTGATTTGTAGTATTAGTATGGATTATACTAATATAAAGCCTCCTTAACAGTACAAATATGGCACTTGTCGTGTGAAAGTGTTAATTTGTCGGCTGTCCGTGAAACATCGACGATGTACGTTCGGACGTACAAATTAAATTGTACTTGTATTGTTCAATGTACAGCGTGTAGCAATAAGCGATTACATGGAACGATTTAGATGATAATTGTGTAATGAATTGAGGAAGATATAAGATCTTTACCGACATTTAACTGTAGAAGCTTAGAGGAATATAGAATAAGAAAGGTAGAAAGGATTCTGACTTACTAAAGCAAGAAAGATAAGAGAACAGAACAGCAAAACAGGCATACACTGTCTCCTGTCTGCTACGCCGCGCCGGCGGTCTACACACAATCTTAGTCTCTCCCTTCGCCTCACGAATTGTTTCTCAGGTCACAACTGACAAGTCCTGACATAAGTTTAATATTACCCATCCTAAAAAAGTGCACAACGCTGCTAAATAAGTTTAACTTCAAAATATGTATGTAGAAAACGAACAAAACTATCTAACAAGCTATAAAATATTTACCACTTATCCCCATTCCCATGTGATAAATCTCACAGAATATCCCAAAGCCCACAACAAGATGGGAGTGGGTTCATAAAAGTCAACTTCTATATCAATTGCCCCACACGGAGGCACAGGGGCACCTTATCAAACTTGTCAACCAGTTAAGTGCGCCATTCAATCACTCAATAATGTGCAATACACTGTATAACAATGTCCCCAAACCTCCTATTTGTACGAAAATCAGCAGTACAGATTCTAAGCAACCAGAAATGTACTCTATATCCGGATTGTAGAGTCACTTTTGGCGCGTTTAGGGTTGGACTCATGAAAATTTTCAAAAAAATGGAACACGCATTTTACGTTTATCAACTTTCAAGTAATATCAAACTCTATTTCAATATAGTAAGATTTACATTTGCTTGTGAGTGAAAATGGGACACGCATTTTTCTCACATCATCCTCTGAACGATTTTAAGCTCTATGCTCATTCATTAAGCTTTATTTTTGCATGTGGTTGGATGTTTAGGGGAAAAAAGCAAACACCGTCATGTTAAGTGAGCACACGAGAGGGAAATATGTGGGAAAAGCGGATATAGACATTTATCGTCGGATTTTTCGCGTGATTTAGTCGCGACAAATCTGAGGGATCAACGCGTCCAAAATATATGGGCCCGTGACACGAATTCACTTTCACGGTCTATGGGATTTCCGGGAGTAAGGGTTGTACGCACTAGGTAGGAGAAACGAAGAAAAGAAAAGTAGGTAGTAAATTACTAGGTAGAAGAAACAAATAAAAAATAAAGGTAGTACATTGGTTGACAATGGAAGAAGGAGTAATTAGGGAAGAAATTTTACTTCAGTGATTTTCATAATCGATGCACAATAAGAAGGAACATGATGTAGATGCATTGGCTTACGAGTTTGAAGTTTCCTTACAGTACAAGTTTCTTTAAAAATTGACCGTCTAGGACTTATATTCTTTTACTTGTGATTAAACCAGGATTCGAGTAGGTATAATATATGCCTCTAATGTAGGTATAATCCTACTGAAATTCAAAAGTTTTACGAAGTTTTAACCTAGTCTACCGAGTACCGATATTTGATAAATAAAAACTTGAGAGATGTCAAGGGATACCCGAATGGAACGAAGTTATTTTTTATGTTAAAAAAACCTGACATATTAATTTTTATAAATTATTTTTATTTTACCATTAATTTCAGGCATCTAGCCCATAATACAAATACCTTACAGACTAACATACATATTCATACTATAATATGGACTAACAGAAAAACAACATATACAATACGAGCTTTTACCCGCGGCTTCGCTCGCGTTAAGAAGTATTATTATATACAAACTTTCATCCCCTATTTTAAGCCCTTGGAGCTAGAATTGATCAAAATCCTTTCTTAGCGTATGCCTATGTCATTTAACATTTACCTGCACGCAAAATTTCAGCCCGATCGGTCCAGTGGTTTGGGCTGTGCGTTGATAGATCACCATGTCAGTCAGTCACCTTTGAGTTTTATATATTATATCTATACATAAAGATAGATAGATATAGATATACACTCGACAAAAATATTTAAAAACTGCCATCTACTGACGCCCAGGAATACTATCAACGCCCTCTGCCCCTACCATGCAGGTACTAATAAAAAGTGTCGTTATAACTTTTTCAGACGTTCGATTCCAATAATTTTAAATGAAAGTTTTGCGAAATTCGCTAGATCATCAATTGCATTTCCACCAGCGATGTGTTGCGAGGAATGTGTCTTTTAGAACCAATAAGATCGGTTCATTGACGTGAGCTTGCCGTGACCTCGCTCAGCGCAGCGATTCTATTGGATCTTAAAAACACATTCCTCGCAACACATCTCTGGCGGAAACGCAGGCTAAATGTCGTAACCATCGCAGTTAGTACTGTCACACATAGAGAGAACTCTTTCGCCCCACCAAGTACGTACACTCTTCAAAGGTCTCTCTAAGCTGGTACATCCATATTCACTAATATGTTGTTGACATAAGGGCACGTCGATTTATTGCCCTTTATTCGGTTAGGGGATGACTTATTCTCTTTTATGTCGTGCTTTACGTCAATTGTTATCACCAGGTTAAATCGACGAAATAAGTCTGCGTGTCCTTCAACTCTATCGTATAATATGTTTTGGAATCATTGCGAATTGTGTGTGTTCATATGTAGTGTATTCATAATATTATTCGTGTGATTCCTCCAAAATACCTCTGTAGTTCAGTGGTTTGCAGAAGAAGTCGGTCCTGCGCCTAATCTCTGAGAAACGGATACTCAAAACATTTGACATTTCACTGGGCGTTGGTTTAATTGCGTATATCTATTCCATCGGGCCGAAAACTGAGGTAAGTGCATCTGATTGTAGGAACGTGTCCGCCATTTGCAATCGTGTTCTGATCGCATAGCTGCAACAATGAGATCTTGTCACACACGTGTTTAAGAGGGGGCTTATTCTGGAAGTCGTTCGACTTTTAGGTGAAAACTTAATTTATTTTTTTAAAACTTGCACTATTTTTCAAGATTTTTCGTTTAAAATATTTGACTAAACTATTTACTCTGTCTAAGTTTTGTTATTTTAATGCAAATGATGTGTGTTCTATTTGGAAAATAATGTTTAAATACCCATTATCCACCAAATAGAACACATGTTACAATATTAAGGATATTATGGGAGCTTAAGCTCTGTAAGGATTACAACAAATCAGAGAAGGTTGAGAAATGAACAAACAAAAGAAATGTACAAACATTGTAACAAAGATCACTTTGCATTACAGATAAAATATAATATTTTATTGAAATGGTCTTGAGACGAACATAAATAAATATTAAGACATGATACAATAATTGACAGTAAACTGCAATCTTATAATCAATATTTTATAATATTAGTTTTTGACATACCTTTTATGAAGCTTACGATTGTCTTATTTAAAATTTTCTCTTGCTGTAACAAAAGCTGACAAATTAAATATATTACAATTTACAAGCCATTTACAATCTTTCTAATTGTAAGTTCTTCTATACTACTACTAAATTTTTGTAATAAAAAAGTAGCGCCCACAATTTATCGCACGACTTCAGAATAGCTCCCCGTTTTACAGCATTGTATGTAGCGGTTAGTGCATTTTCCTATCACTAATTGCGATCTGCTGTCATTTTACGGTTACGCATTACCATTATTGCAGTACCACTATCGATTCAGACCGATCTCCGTTGAAAAACGTTCGTACAACATGATTATAGAAAAGCGGAAACATAAATTACTAGAACACACCTTAGATATTGTCGTTTAATTATATTCATTCGCTTTTATTTACTTTGTCTTTGTTTGATTTGGCTATATAATTTTTTAAAATGCCTAAATCCATACTTCCATACTAATATTATAAATGCGAAAGTGTGTCTGTCTGTCTATTACCTCTTCACGCAAAAACCGCTGAACCGATTTGGCTGAATTTTGGCATGGAGATACCTTGAGTCCCGGGAAAGGACATAGGATACTTTTCATCCCGGAAAAATGTACGGTTCCCGTGCGATAAACTAATTTTGGCGCAACGGAGTTGCCGGCGTCATCTAGTAGACTATAAGTCTATTACTCAACTTCTATACTCAACTTCTACAAAACACATCAATGCTTCAGTTTTATCTGACTACAGGAAAGCGAAAAAGGGCCACTAATTTTGGAAATCTTTGATAATGACTACATATTTAATATTACGTGTGTTAACATTTTCGTTTGACTATGCCTATAACTTCTCATTCTTTTTTGATGAATGACTCAATGTCGACCATACTCTGATCGAAATAATAATATTTTCGGCAAATTCATAGAAAACTTAAGAAGGTTAGTAAGCTACTAAACGACTTCCTTGCTACACCCATTGCTGAACCTTACCCTCCTATTCCATTATAACTACAATAATTACACTTTAGAGAATACTCTGTCAAGACTGTTCAAGAATGAGAATAATAATAAGAATAATTTTATTCATTTTAAGCGACATAAAACACCACCATTTTAAAATATACAGAAAAATAACAGAATATAATAACAATAAAGAAAAAAAAGCAGGAAATAAAAATAAAACATTCTAAGACAAACAAAACATGCGTTATGAAAAAAAGGACAAAAATACGGCATGGCAGTGCTTTGCCACGAAAAAAAGAAAAGGGGTAAATGTATTTAAATCATTTCCATTTTATAGAATTTCTTTCCCGTATAAATTCCTCTACACAAGCCTCTGACCGGTAATACAGTATGGGCCACGTTCTGTCCGGACGGCGGGCAAACAGACCATTCCCACAGAACGTTTGGGACGCACGGACACGCGTGCACACTGACCACCGTAGATATAGGGAGGGGTAGACAGGGCTTTTATTGAGCTTAAGTTTGATAAAGAAAATGTCCACTTGTTTCCAAATAGGATATATTACTGCAATGTTTTCACGGTAGACGGTAGCACCAACACAGACAGTAAATAAAAGGGTTTTAAGAAAGAAGGAAAAAAGAGAAGTTCGGATCTTATACGTATTATATTATGTTAGTGTATTATAGCATGGAGACGAGAAACACTTTTAATGTTCCCAAACGTGAGGCTAACTGAATACGAAATATATTATAACGTAAAACTTAAATTAACCTTAGTAGTTGAAACCCAGGCTAATAATTGTGGCCCATTAGGGAAAGAGAAATTTTACTGTACCTTGATCAAGGCGGATTATTTTTTCCATAAAATATATGTATTTCATACGCAACTCGAAAAAGTAACAATTATTTATTTTTTCAAAATCCGTACCACTTGTCCACGGAATCTAAACATACAGGGTGCAATTAAACCTTCCTGCCAAATTTTGATATATTGATCCTTGTTAAAAATAAGAATACATGTATTTTTTCTTTTATAGTCACTCAGTACTAAAATATTGAGAAATAGCTTCCGAAGGTTATCCTAAAAAACACTACAATTAATGGACACGATGCGTCGGCCGCGCGTCACATGCCCGCGTCACATGCCCCCGCGCGCGCGACTCGTCCCCCGCGCCGCGAGTGACTGTTCTGCAACGATTTTAAATGGGATAAAATATGTCATTGAAAAAAATAGCACCCAATTTTTGTTGATTTAATGGACTCTCCTAATGATAACTAGGCCCTGGAAAAAATTTGGCAGGAAGGTTTAATTGCACCCTGTATATAACTCAAAGGTGACTGACTGACTGACATAGTGAGCTATCAACGCACAGTCTAAGCCTCAGATCTAAACCAATGGATGGATCGGACTGAAATTTATCATGCAGCTGCTAAGAAAGGATTTTGATAATTTCCACCCCCGAGGGGATAAAATAGAGGATGAAAAATAGTAAAATATAATAATACTTCTTAACGCGAGCGAGGCCCGGGCAAAAGCTCGTCCAGTTACAAAATCCCTTCCTTAATTCATAACTACATAAAATAGGTACTCAGAAAAAAAAAACAAAAAAATCTGCCACCTCTACACATTCCCAAGTTCGCCATCGATCTACAATAGATCCCTCTCCTGCCCCGGCGGCGCACGACGCCGCGCACGATTCAGATTAATCTATCGAAAATCGTTTTACAACATATTATTTATAGAGCGCATGCGCCCGCAATGATCATCGCCTAGTGATGCGCCCGCGTTCCGTCGATATTGATAGTCGATACCGATATCCCTGATAAATGACTTTGCACTTTCTGATTATCTCATGTACCTCGTATGCTGGCCAGTTATAATTAATCATATTAATGTTGCTAATAGTGATTATCATCAACATGTTTACAGTTAATGGTAGCTGTCTTAGATAACTTTAAAGTAATGTAAATTTTGCAATGTTATCTTTGGAGAAATTGTATAGCTACAAGTTTATTTAAAATTGCAACATTAATTGAAAGTATAGTACATTTTCAATTAATGTTGCAATTTTTTTTTTTAATTTATTTATTTTATATTGGTGTACTGATACAATAAAGTAATTGCTTAGAACCCTTGTAATATGACAATAACTGTCACAAATCCGAGTATGTAAAATATAAAGCGGAAATGACCCAAATGGAATATATATAAAATTAGGTTCTAAAAGTATTACAAAGATCTTAAAAGACTGAAACAGCAAGATTTTAATTCCACTAGAAAACTCTATTTTTACTCAACCCTAAAACACTTAAACTTGATTATTCGTAATAGAGATCGTGGGATAACTAAGTTGGGACCCTAAAAATAATTAAAAACCCAAAACCATTTACCCGTGGTACGTTAAATCTCATAGATAATTACGCTGGCGACACTCCAAACTGTTCTCATTTCAATTAGCTCTCTTAAATATTCAATGTCTTTAAAATAGGCTGCGCGATTGCAAGTCGAGAGTTCCTTTACGTTCAGAGGTTAAATGTTCATAATCTTTTACGACTTTCGAGCAAAAACTCCCCTATTTTGGTAATAAAATTGTTGTGTCTTTATGACACTTGCAGTGATTTTTCTAATTAAGTTTAGAGGCATTCAACGTGTTTATTTTGCGTCTGACACCAGGAAAGAATCCCGCGTGAACCGTACATTTCTCCGTTATAAAAAGTTGCATAATATATAGGCTATAGTAATATTATGTTTGCCTGAACTATGTTCATCAAACCAAAAAAAATATTGTTTTGTTTGTTTTACGCCCTTATTTCAAACACTTTTATTTTTATCGCTATACTTCTTAAAATTGTACTTAACAAGGATTTATCGATATTTTTATCAACATCACGCCCCTCACTAGCTCGTCGTGTGTCGAAGGTTGTTACCTAGTCTGTGCGAACTCTTCCGCTCTCGGACAACACTAATGCTCGTATGTTACCGAGAACATACGGCCTAGAATTACCCACGTCAAGGTAAACAGTTGATGGGAAAGTTGGAATTGTTAATACCCAACAAGCATTTGAAAATTTTACTCTCTTCTGATACGTACAGTTTCGTAATAATGCATACTATGCATACTAATATTATAAATGCGAAAGTTTGTCTGTCTATCTGTCCGTCTGTCTGTCTGTCTGTCTGTTACCTCTTCACGCCCAAACCGCTGAACCGATTTTGCTACAATTTGGCATGGAGATACTTTGAGTCCCGGGAAAGGACATAGGATACTTTTTATCTCGGAAAAATGTACGGTTATTGATCGATAAACGAATTTTGGCACAACGGAGTTGCGGGCGTCATCTAGTTTTTTAGGGTTCCGTAGCTAAAATGGCAAAAAACGGAACCGTTATAGATTCGTCATGTCTGTCTGTCTGTCTGTCTGTCTGTCGGTCCGTATGTCACAGCCACTTTTCTCCGAAACTAAAAGACCTATACTATTGAAACTTGGTAAGTAGATGTAGTTTTTGAACCGCATTAAGATTTTGATACAAAAATGGAAAGAATATTAAAAATTTTAGGGGTCCCCATAGGTACAACTGAAACAAAAAAAATTTTTTTCGTCTAACCTATGCGTGTGGGATATCTATGGATAGGTCTTCAAAAACCATATTGAGGTTTTTAATAGCATTTTTTTCTAATCTGAATAGTTTGCGAGAGAGACTCTTCCAAAGTGATAAAATGTGTGTCCCGCCCCCTCTAACTTCTAAAGTAGATCTAGATAGTAAGATAGTTCTTTTTCATGATAATTCTAAAAAAAAAATGATGATGTACATTATTATAAAAACTACCAACGAAAATTGGTTTGAACGAGACCTAATAAGTAGTTTTTTTATACATCATAAATGGTAAACCTTAATTTAACTTTCATTAAATCAACTAAAATATAAAAATAAATCAAAAACCTTTTAATTTTATAGAAATAAACCTTATTGCTGCTGCGGAACCCTTCATGGGCGAGTCCAACTCGCACTTGGCCGGTTTTTTATATTTGCCGATGTTTTTGATTAGCTAAAGTTTATTAGTAGTAGATTTATCATTTAACCAATCAACATTTTTTTTTAAATAAAGTCTTGTCAAGGATCATAATATTATTTATTATGTTCAGAGAGTTTTCCATTTTTTGAGAAAGTATATTTTTATTCCATCTCCAAGTGTTAAAAGGCCCGTTTCGTTATGGTGGTATAATTTTAAAGGGAACGTAAAAGGAAGGGATAAAACCAAAAACTCGGCAAATAAAATGCTACGAAGTTTCGTTTACAGTACTTTCATCATGGTTATAAGTTTATAACTACACGATCTGCAAGAAAAAAATAAGTCTTAAGGTTAAGTATACTGTATATAGTTAGTTATATTATCAATATTAATATTATCAAAAGTCATAGCACTTGGCGATTGATTTTTTGGATTTTATGATACTACGAGGGCGGCACTGAAAATTTCGGGAATCAAAGAAGTGACAGAACATTACTATTTAAAAATGTGTTTATTGCTTTTCGAAGTATTTTCCGCGAAATTTGACACATTTTTCCATATGATGGAACCAATCATTGAAGCAACCATTCCATTCGGAAGTTGGGGTCTCAAAAATGGCCGTTTTGTAGGCGTCCACAGCTTCTTCAGGTGATGAAAATCCCTGACCACGCAATTTATTCTTTATTTCAGGGAAAGTATAGAAATCATTAGGGCTTAAGTCGGGGCTGTACGGCGGATGGTTTAATAATTCTATGTTTTCTTGCTCTAAAAACTCTTTTGTTCTGTGCGCGGTGTGAGAACTGGCATTGTCGTGATGGAGGATGATGCGGCGGTTGCAGTTCTCTTTACGGAGTTCAGATACGACCTGTGGCAAACAAATGCTAGCATACAATTTTGCATTGACCATTCTTTGTCCCTCAAGAGGAATAATCGCAATATGGCCGGTTTTGGAGACAAACGTGGCCACCATTTTTTTTAAAACACTTCGTGAACGAACAATTTTTGTTGGCTTTAACTCATTTTCGAACACCCAAACTCGTGACTGGTTTTTAGTTTCGGGTTCATACGCGTATATCCAGGATTCGTCACCTGATACGATGTTGTATACATCATTTGAGGATACTGCGTGGAATCTTTCGAGAGTTCTGACGCACCAAGTAACGCGAGCCGCTTTTTGCTCTTCACAGAGCAAATGGAAAATCCATTTTCCATCGGGAAAACAACTTTTTTAAACCTAATTGTTCATGCAATTTTATTTGTATTTGACTCATGCCAATGTCTAAAGTTGCTTGAATTTCGCGGTATGTTACATGTCAATCTTCCTCAACCAGCTTACGCACAGCATCAACGTTTTCTTGGGTGACTGCAGTTTTTAGACGACCTTGACGGGGATCATCACTGAGTTTGACACGTCCATGTTGAAATTCAGCAAACCAGCGATAAATTGTGGTTTTGGATGGGGCTTCATCACCAAATGCAGAAATCACCCGATCAACACACTGTTTTTGTGTTAAACCACTTCGAAAGTCATAAGAAATCATCACTCTAGAATTTTCTCGAGTCAATTCCATTTTCTCAACGTCTACACAAGTTTGACAAGACCTTGTGACAAGACCGAGAATCTTTTTTAAAATAAATAAATGGTATTTGATTTTTAAAAGCAAGGAGTTTTCAATTAAAAAGATTTTAATATGACAGGAACAGTGGAAGTATTCCATTCCCGATATTTTTAGTGCAGCCTATGTATTCAAACATAAAAACTCCCGATTTAAAACTCAAATCAGTAGTAGGGCTTCTCGGGTTAAAATACTATGCGTGCGGCCCGCCTTTAGTTTGTTTTGCCACCTTGTGGCCCTTGCCTGCCAAAAGGTTGCCGACCGCTGCCCTAAAGTATCTAATATCACTTAGTTTGGTTACACCTTGTATAAGGCCTTATGCCATTTGGACCACAAAACAGATTCATACACATGCGCAACCATACTTACATACAATTGCTCTTAACTCCCGTTAAGTTCGACCGTTTTAACATTCAAACATACAAATCGAGTGTAGAGCCATAATTGTTAATTTCAAGCAAAATGCCCGCCATAGCTTTCGCATTGCACTAACTAACGATCCCATTGCTGGATGCCTATCGGGTTTCTACTGCGGGCCGGTGGCACGATATTACTAATCGGTGGTTAAACTTTATTAAAATTGTTTTTGAATATACAATTTTTACGTTGCTCTATTTGTTGTTAGCTGGCTAATCGGTGGTTAAAACTTCAAGGAAATTGTTTCTGAATACACCATTTTTAACTTGGTCTATTTGCAGCTACAGTTTTTTGTCACTGGTGAGTAACGATTTTAGCGGGCTTATAACCAGAGCCAGCAACAGCCAGATTTTCTTCATTTTAAAAAACTTGAGAGTTTTCCTGTATATGACCCCTATATAGAGGGTGAGAACGACCAGCAACTAAGGAGTTTCGGTCGCATTTTCTTTTATCAAGTTCTTAAAGTCTACCTGACCTTCGATAAAGAGTTAAGCTCAATTAATCTTATTTTCTTCTAGATAACTGTAGGAATCTCGTCTACCACGGTCGAACATTTTTGACAACTGGTTCCCACTGCCAAACACCCTTAAACTCTGTCTGACAGTGGAAAGTTAACGGAACAGTCTAAGAATAATCCATTATGATTTGGATTTGTTACAACCTTGTAGGTAAACGTGAAACGTAGCCATCACAAGTAACATTGAATTGATATAATCCGACCAAATGACCTGTCATCTGCCTATGAACCAACTTCCCAGCTGATAGTGCAACAAAATTTGGATGCTTGGTTAACAAGGTTTCTTCGATGGTACCACCGGGCCTCGAAGTATGCGAGTACATAATACATGCGCGCACGCACGTCGCAGATCGATGGATCGGCCGATCGCACAAAGGATCGAGTCGTGATCTCGATTGCGTTACAATTCGAAAGTTAAGCTGTTTGTGTAAAACCGCTTTGTTGTGGAACGACTTGTCTTTTACATTGTGCGATACGATTTACCGGAAACGATCACCGACCTACATCGCGCTTACATCGACCGACATTTTGATACTGAAAATATCTAAAAGAGCAAATTATTTTATCAATATTTAAATTTGAGACGATATCGCGTCGGACAGAGAATGATAAAGGCAACATGTCTTACTATGCATTTTTAATCGGTACGATCGGCGCATCCCTTGGACAACAATTGGCTGATTTATTAGGATTTACATGTTTAGATGCTTAAATTTTTAGAAATAAGAGTATCAAAAATCCGTCTCTTCCGTTATCCATCAGGGGTCTCGCGAAATCTGGGGGCACAAAGACGAGCCAAGCGAAACGCAAGGACTCTACCTACCTTTACTGGAAACGTTTTGTCGTATTTTTGAACCCTCGTAACTTTGGTTTGGATAATGCCAGATTGTCACGTATACTTTTTAACAGGATCCACTCAGTCCACTGCACTAGAACCACGATAGAGACACAATAAAATAGTAATTACAATAAGCCTCCTTAGCAAATGTTGTAAGTCAAGCGTGAACCGGCACACTACGTGTAATTGACTTCCCACGAGCACCGACGACGACCGTGTATAGCCACCATTACATTATACAGGGTGTTTTAATTGTTGCCTACAAAAATCAATAAAATATACATTACATACAATATACATACATACAATATATTAGTAGTTATAAATGTTACCAGAAACTTCGACGAAATTCGTTGATCACCAGAAACCTTAATATTTTCCGAAATGATAATCAAGTTGTATGTCACAGGTCTAATATTTTACCTTCCTTTCCTGAGACCCAGAGTGTTTTTAGTAGTTTATGTTTAAAACATTGTTATTGTTTAAAAGTTTTATTGCAACTTTAGCAAATTTTATAAAGAAACCAAAAATTCATGCTAACCACCAGCTAGCAAATGAACTCGGAGTTATTAGGTAGCCCACTTCAACACTTACATCCACAGAAATAAGATCTAGATAGAAGCGCCATGTCGCTCCATTTGTATGAACACGAGCGTGTCACTTTTTTCATACCTGCTGTGACGTCACAAGAGCGCTTTAGTGATGGGAATACTCGTACGCGCGGAATCGATTCAAAGGAATCGCCGCGCCCCGCCTCTTTTGCCATTTTAATAGGTATATCGATTTTTTAATCGATTATTATTCGAGTTCATAGACAGAGGAATGATAAATCTTAAGATACGTGCTTGCCAGGACAGCTAGTAATTTAATATATTATTTTAAATTAAATCACTAAACAGGAACATAAATACATAATTATTACTTACGTAGCTGTCCCGGCAAACGTTGTTTTGCCATTTAAAGTATTTGTACTTCATTAGTTGATACAAAATCTTACCCCCTCTTTGGTCCCCTTCGTGGGGTAGGGGGAAATTTTTTATACACCAGATATTAAGTTGGGAGAAGACAAATATATCTGCGAAAACCGCATTCAAATCGGATCAGTAGTTTTCGTGTGATAGTGGAACAAACATACAGACAGACAGACAGACAGACAGTAGACAAAAAACTAACTACAGTTTTGGCTTCTATAGCGATGTAGTGACACCCCCCGCTTATTATTTTTTTAATACCTTTAATGTACAGAATTTTTATTTCTACAATTTTATTATACGTATAGAAAATGTATAGAAATATAATTACCGAGTCACAAAATATCCCAAAGCGGACATTATCATTCCTCTGTTTCATGTCTGTTTCGAAAATCAATTAATTAGAATCGGGAATATGTACAACACTATTTGCTTCATTTGACAGAAAAATGAGAATATTGACTGTACCTCGAAACTAAGCGATGAGTGAAAGTATCGATTGTTTTATTTCCATTGCACGCTCAATAGCGGACAAATAGAACGGGCTCTATAATTTTCTAACTAAAGCGGCAATGTATTATGAATCATGTCAACACACGCAGTTACGTAGATTTCATGGTAAAAACTACAGCCACACACGATTTACATTAAATAATTGATTTTAAAATAAAGGACACATGATTAAATAATAAAATTACTTACCGATGATAAGAAACGTGTCCACTATTTATACCAACGTTTTTAGTCCAATTTCCACAGCCCAATACGGCCAACTAGGCATTTTTAGAATTCCGATTGACGTCCGATTCCGATGACGGTGGAGCGCAGACTAAAGAACAGACTTTCGAAAGAGTATAGTTTATACTCTTTTGGGAACGCGATGGCACGCGAAGTACATACACATGCGGGATTTAATTAGATAGAAATCTATACATCTTATACAAATGTAAAACATCACATGTTATTACCTAAGTCATAAACACATACTTAATATATATTTTTATTATAAAATAAATTATTATCTGATCCAATTTAATTATTTAATAATATTAAGTTTTAAAAAATAAATCAGAAAATGTACCATACAATATTACACAAACACAAAAAGTCTGAATAACACCACGCTGTATACAGAAAACCTCGTTACTCAAACCACATCCCTGTCTAATATTTTACCGCACTTCAAAATCGACTAGTGTGTACACATCTTTATCGTCCACTACGCGAATTTCAATCCTGTGCGCTGGACTTAAAGTTTAAATTTCAATGCAGATGTGGAATTTTGTGTCGTTTTGATCGTGGTATCCTAAGAAATGAATGTACGGCAGAGGAAAGCACGTATTGAGTGTAAAAAATGTTATTTCATTCATAAAATAGATCACATTGAGCTTTTTCATGTTTACAGTCGAGTGCACTGTCACGGGTTTTAGTGACGGTCGCGGGATGAGTCATGACTCATGGTGTTGTCATGGGAATCCCGTGAGAGATGTGAATGGAATATGCATTTATCTTCAATTAAATTTATCTTTTTATTCTCTTTAGATGTAATTTAAGTCTATTCGGATTGGTACGTCATCCTGGTTGTCGGTTTTTTTTTGAAGTGAAAACTTCTTTAGAGGCGTTGAGCACTTTTGTGGAATGGGTAAAAACTGTGAAACTCGCGTCAGATTTTCGTGTTGATCGAAAAACCATACAAAACGCGTAAGACCGTCGCGTAAGACGGTTGGAGAGTAGTGTTGTAACATCGAAATTAAAATTAAATGATAATTAAAATTAAGTAATAATTAAAATTAAATAATGATTAAAAATAATTTTAATCGAAATTGATTAATCGAACAATCGATTGGTTTTTTTTTCGATTGTCGATATTTTTTTTAATCGATTGTAAGGGTTTCGATTAATTAAAAATGGTTTTAAAAAAATGCACAACGTTAATAATCAAGTTTTCACTTCTGCCGGCACTCCCGGAGTGCAACCCGTCTTTTTTTTATATTTCTCTAAAGTAGAGGCCTGTCGTTTCCGAAAGATTTATCTATACTTATTATAAAACAAAGTCGCTTTTTTTTCCTCATGTCCCTTTGTTCCCTTTAATCTTTAAAACTACGCAACGGATTTTAATGATTCTTTCAGTGTTAGACAGCCCATTTATCGAGGATAGTTATAGGCTATATTTTATCACGCTAAGACTAATAGGAGCGAAGAAATAGAGGGAAATGTGGAAAAACGGGGAAAATTATTTGAAAGGGCTAACTTGAACGCGCTAATCTCAGGAACTACTGGTCCGATTTGAAAAATTCTTTCAGTGTTAGGTAGCCCATTTATTGAGGAAGGCTATAAGGCTATACCTATTTTATTACGCTAAGACTAATAGGAGAATGTGGAAAAAACGGGGGAAATTATTTGAAAGGGTTTATCTCGCCAACTACTGGAGCGATTTTTATGTTATTTGGCACAGATAAGTAGACCACGTGAAGGATCATAGATTTTGATCATTTTTTCAGTGGCTATATATTTTATACCCGTGCGACGCCGGGGCGGGTCGCTAGTCCTTACTAATATAAAATATTATAAATGCAAAATTATATCTGTTTGTCTGTCTGTTGTCTTTTTACGCCCAAGCCGCTGAACTGATTTTGCTGAAATTAGGAATAGAGAGTCCCGGGAAAGGACATGGGATACTTTTCATCTCGGAAAAATGTACGGTTCCCGCGCGATACATTAATTTTGGTGCAATTTTTTTGGTGTATGCATAGTGCATTGATGAAAAAACTGTTATGTTTTTTGAAAAGCATAACAGTTCTTTCCTCAATGCACAATGCGCCATGCACTCTAGGTCAAGACAGACTGTCACATAATTGTTAGTAACAAAAACGCGCCGGCAGCTTTCACCCAAATTCGACAATTATAGTGCATGAAATAAACCTCCGCCGTGCTACCGTGTTACGCGCCGTACTGAAAGGGAATTATAACATGTTACGCGTTGTACTACGGCAGGGAACGTGCGAGAACTATAATTATTTATAGGTGGCAGCAGTTTAGTAACCCCTCTATTATTTGACTATAACATTGTCTTCTTGAAAATTGAGAGTACTCAAGACACTTTTGTAACGTATCAGTTGAAGACAGAATTTTCGTTATGCTAAGTACTTACATACGGTTTTGCTCGATAGTTTTCCTCCAAATCGAGTAATAATTACCGTGTGGACCGCAAACCTCACAGCTCAAAGGCTCGCATCGAGACGGCTCGATGGAATTAGTAAATCGATTTAGAGCAAAACTATCGAGCAATGCTGAATGTGTGGACGAAAGCCCGAGCCGTGGGTTTTGCTCGACGTTATTGCTCGATCGAGCAAAACCGTATGTGAGTACTTAGCATTACTCATGGATTTTAGTTACTCGTATGATAGAAATTAAACGCCTTGAAAAAAAAACCGTGGTCCAGCTGTTTGGAACTTTGGAGCGTGGCTCTTGACTCGGAGGTCGTGGGTTCGATTCCCACATTGGAAAAGTCATGTGATTTCCTAGTTTGGCTACGACAATGCAGGCTGATCACCTGATTGTTTAACAACTAACAAGATGTTTCATGCGTCGGATGTGTATATAAAAAGCTGGTCCTGCACCTGATCTCGTGTCGTTTGTCCGTCCAAATGCTTTATGAGAGTTAAGGAAGAGAGAGTGGTCTTGTGTACTGCGCACACACTTGGGCACAGTAAAATTACTTCTGCGTATGGGCAGATTTCTATAAAACCGGCCACCGTCACCGAAATCTGTGTAAGAGTCATTATTATTTAATTTGAAACAGTGTGATTCATTGTAGTACTATTTGTATATCTTTGACTTGTCAGTCAAATGTCAACACCTAACTCGCGTGGTCACTGGGTCTTGTAGCTAATTAATTTCGTCAGCTTGTCCATAATTGAGATATTTACCTGACAATAATTAACACACTGTTTTCATTATCTCCACACGACTTTTGGCATAGATTAGTGTAAGAACATAGTTAAATTAGCTGAAAATCAGTAACTATTATTATCCATCTCAGGCTTAAACATAATTTTGGAATGAAGATACTTTGAGAAACGGAAAAGCAAATATAAAATTTTTTTTTGCAGAAAAATGTAAGGTTCAGATTCGGATGCGGTCAAAAGCTAGTCAGGTATACAAGATCAAGTAGTCAGCAAATATTGCGTACGAACAATACTAAAGACTATAAGCGCAATTCTCAGTCTGTTTTCCTTAAAATATCGCCTGTCACATGTCGAAAATAACAAATGCCATGTCCTAAAGGGATATAGCGATAGTTCCAATGTTGCCAATTACTGGTTTTACAAATAAATCGGTAGGTTTGTCTTAATTTAGAGATAAATTAATAGTTTGATAACTACTATAATATATTTTAGATACTTCAGTAAAGAATGAGCAGATTGTAAGCACTATCCCATATTATTATGTTTATTAAGTATTAATTAGAGAATAAAGTTGTTGTGACTTGGGTTTTACTTTTTATTACAAAGTTAGATAGAATAATTTTTGTTACAAGTAGGTAGCTTTTTGTTAACGTCATCGCGCTTATGTCGTGTCATGGCTCTTGCGACGCGGTATGTCAAATCCTATACATTTTGACATCTAACTTTGCTATCAAAACTGGTGAATGCGTTTTGATTTTTGAGTAATGGCCGGTTTACATTATTCCAATTCAGCGCTGTTTGCAGTTAAATTGCATCCCACTGCCTGTTTTCATATTCCAATAGTAATCCAACACTGAGTTGGATCACTGGATCACACACATAACAGGTATTGTTATTAAAATTCTACTGTATAATTTTGGGTTCAAATGTAGTTTTTAGATTTTTACTTTTTTGAAGTTGGCAACACTGTGCGAATGGCTCAATCAAGGTTGAGCAACGTAACGGCGATGTGTTTTGACGTGTCCTGTGCAAATTGCCACAATTACACGCAGATGTATGTCAGGCGAGTGGGGAGAGTGGGGGCTTGCGCAACCAACCTTGGACTGCGGTAAAAACTACGTGACAACGTGTGATTCGCTAAGACAGTTATCAAGTTTTCTTTTAACGGGTCAGTACTTTAAGACCAGACTGACGAGGTGATGCCATAGACAAAAATATTTGGTTGATTTTGTAGCAACACTACAGGCTTGGCCAGACGAAAGGAAAAAAAAGTTACTCTGTTACTTTCGCATTGAAGTCTATACAGGGGACTCTTACACACCCTTAAGTCTTTTTGACTTTGTTTTGTTACACTCTGTATATTAAAAACACTGATTAAAACACTGATAAGTGATAACAATATATTTTGATAACAACTTTTAAGGTTATTCCTTTATTCCATTCACAAAAAATTGCCAGTGACATCAAATTTTACAAACTTTAATAAAATTTACATTTACATTAATATGCAATTTCTATCAAATCATACAACACTTCAAAACTGTGAAGTGTTTAACGTGTTCACTTCACCATCAATTTCCTGGTGGAGCTGAGAGGCTCTCAAGTTAATTGGCCGATCGAGTTCGTCTTACGTGCGAGGACGTGACTGCTCACGAAGATCTAATATCCTGTGAACTGATGAGTTAAATTGTGATGCGACGGCAATGAAAATTATGATAATCGTTCGATGTTAATTGTTTCTTAAAGTAAGATAAAATATTTAAAGTATGGTAACACATGTTGAACCGCTGCATGCTCGAGAGCGATGAGGCCTGGCAGGCGGCGGTCTCTTTCTGCGAAATTGTTATGTCGCAGAAAGAGGCCTCGGAGCGGGACAGAGAGGACGATCCCACCACTCTGCCGCTCCGCTGGCGTAGGACGGGAGTGCTGAGGTGACGCTATGCGAACCTCCTAACTCTCGTCTAGCGGGGCTCCGGGACAGGATGGGAACCTCCCCGGCGTAGCCAGTCCCGGCGCCGAGGGGAACGCTTATTGCCTAAGCGTTCCCTTAGTTTGGTGGAAGTCCGGTCCGGAGTAGACCGGCCAGTCGTGGAGGGAGTCCTGTGCTTGTTAGACCCGGGATCCCTCTATACGGCTGAAGGCGAACCGCAGGAAAAAAAATAGTAACGCATGTTGAATTCAAAACATAAAATAAAATAGATTTAAGACTTGTTACTTTTAGCAAAAATGTCGGCAGATGTAAAAAAGAATAGAATAGCAGAAGCAAGCATATCTCTTCAAAGAGGAATGGCCTTCTTACGAATTTTCAATCAGACTTCCTTCAGTGGTCTACTTTGCCTTCTCATAAATTTTCAATCAGGTCACTTATTATTATCCTGACTCGGGAGTCACCTCAGGAGACGTGATAAACATTTTGCCCATTCCCAAAAAAAAATGTGCATCGTGCAGGAGAAATTGATAGATAATTAATTGCTATTTATGAAATTTACTTTTATATGCCAATTCATCCAATTATACGCCTAAAACAAACACACATTATTGATATATCATTAACTTTATCCACCCAAGTTGACCCAGTCTCCCCTCACCGATTTTGCCCAGAGCACACACGCTGTATCATTACAGACGCACGGACGCATTAACTGATTATATATTGTGACTGTAACTCTGTAATGACTGTCATTATAGAGACACATAGTTACGTGAGAACATTAGAAAAGTAACCACATGTAATGCTTATATAAGGCGAAATTCCTTGGAAATTATATGACACGTAATTCTATGTTATGTTTCTACTGCTGGGAAAATCATGAGTTTTGATTGCCAATCAGTCCAGTCACTCATAAATCATAATATTAATATTATGATCTCTAATAGGATCCCTACAAATCTTTGCAATCAATGGGCATATTTGAGCAAAATTTCAAAATATAGAATTGTGTAATGTAGATTGAATCGGAATAAATGAGATTTTTAGGATTCCGTATGCTTTAGGGTATGTATGTGTCCCATGTATAGAGTGAAAGTAGCAGCTGCACTTAAAGAGCAACTTTTTTAGGGTTCCGTAGCCAAATGGCAAAAAACGGAACCCTTATAGATTCGTCATGTATGTCTGTCTGTCTGTCTGTCTGTTTGTCTGTCTGTCCGTCCGTATGTCACAGCCACTTTTCTCCGAAACTAAAAGACCTATACTATTGAAACTTGGTAAGTAGATGTAGTCTGTGAACCGCATTAAGATTTTGATACAAAAATGGAAAGAATATGAAAAATTTTAGGGGTCCCCATAGGTACAACTAAAGCAAAAAAAAAATTTTCGTGTAACCTATGCGTGTGGGGTATCTTGTGTGTGGGTCTTCAAAAATCATATTGAGGTTTCTAATATCATTGTTTCTAATCAGAATAGTTTGCGAGAGAGACTCTTCCAAAGTGATAAAATGTGTGTCCCCCCCCCCCCCTCCCTCTAACTTCTAAAGTAGGGGCATGATAATTCTAAAAAAATATATGATGTACATTATTATAAAAAATACCAACGAAAATTGGTTTGAACGAGATCTACCAAGTAGTTTTTTTTTTTATACGTCATAAATGGTAAACCTTAATTTAGCTTGCTGCTGAGGAACCCTTCATGGGCGAGTCCAACTCGCACTTGGCCGGTTTTTTTTTTTCATTTAACCATAACCAATAGGTCATATTTTAAATCCGGTTTTTTACGTTTGATAATAACAGGCGTTTATCTATATACTAACATATTTGATTGGATAACTGTTCAATAGATAAACTCCTGTTAAAAACCCTCAGAAACTGTACATTAGTGTAACAAGAGCGTATAACAATCCCACACAATGAGCCAATAAAGTCATCAGTGACAGCTGTCACTGTCAATTTGTCATCTGTCAGCGGCTGTCAATTATCGATCGCGATTGCGCGCGCGCCGCTCGTTCGCTTGTTTATGAATCTTCTGATTATCTGCTTTACGGTCCCATTATGTCGGATCGTGTTGACATGACCACAATTGGTAATATATTACCGACTGCTAAAGAAAGAGAGTCAAGTTATTTAAATACTTAACGTTGCGATTAAAATCAGTTATCTGTGTCTACGTGTCTACATATTTTCAAAATTAGTCCTCGTATTCTAGATGTTGTTCGCAACAAAGTTGCACCAAAATCCATATTTTTTTATGCAGGAACTGTAAATTTTATCGGGATGAAAACTACTCCATGTTTTTCCTTAAGACCTTAAGCATCTTCATAGAAAATTTCTTTAAAAAGGTTTTGTCTAGAGAAACAGACAAAGCTATAGACTACATTTACATTTTAACGGATATACTGTCTAAGACCGTGTTCAGACCAAACTGACTATAAACCGCTGAATGTGAGCAGGCTCACTGTGAGCCCCAGTGTGAACGTGAAAATCATACAAAATATACGGTATCGAATGTCCGCGCCTACGCCTAGCGTAATATGTATGGAAATACAATAAACTGCGTAACGCTCGCTCACATGCAGCGGCGTATAGTCAGTTTGGTGTGAACACGGTCTAACTGTCCCAAATTATATAACTAGAATAATCCAATTGTATAATTGTACAACAGATATGGCGCGAATTGGACACGGGTTTCGCAATAGTATTGCGTTCTAGACGGACCGATGAAAAAAGTCCCACAGTCGGTTACTAAACAGTTTCACTTCCACGACCGTCACGTCCCGCGATCAATTGGAAATAATATTAAAGTGCGATATAGAGCGCTAGATGTGGCCTAAAGAATTAGAGTATTTACTGTGGAGTAAAGACAGCAAAGTTGAAATGGGATTGGGCGGGACACGTAAGCAGCATGCATCCCGTCCGCTGGGCAAAGATCTCAACAGAGTGGGTACCGGAAGATGGACGCCGCCGCCGCGGCCGGCCTAAAAAAGATGGCGCGACGAGCTGGAAGCATACCAGCTAGGCTGGCCAGCGGTGGCACAGGAGCGAGCACAATGGAAGACCTTGACCCTTGACCTGGACAGCATAGGCTAGAAAAAAAAACTGTGCCAACTTTATATTTTTAGGGTTCCGTACCCAAAGGGCAAAAACGTGACCCTATTACTAAGACTTCGATGTCTGTCCGTCTAACCGTCTGTCCGTCTGTCTGTCTCCAGGCTGTAACTCAAGAACGGTAAAAGCCAGAGATTTAAAATTTTCAAAGGTTATGTATTTTTAAGTATAGGCCACTTTATTTCCGCCAGCCCGTGTATGAAATCTGCTGCCTCCCCAGGACGCTGCCGCCTCTAGGCCGCAGTCTATACGGCCTATTTATTACGGGACTGGCTGTAGCATAGACTATATTAAAAAGTTACCACGTAAACCACACCGAGTGGTAGGCACAAAACGCGTGACTGACGGATGCCTGGCTGTAGATTTCAAAATACTACAGAGAATATTCAGCTTTTAGCTCAACCATTTTGTTCAGTATATAAGCAATACGGCTAGGGATGGTACGGTCTACTATGATCCAAAGGAGATAGATTGCTATCAAATACAAATACGTTTCTTGCACGTATGTTGTTGATACAAAGTTCTTATAACCTACTCATGGTTTTAACATTCTGCCAACACAATGGTGTGTAAATCAACATACAACATATATGTATGTGCAGATGATTATAAAAAAACGCTTCATTTTGAAAAACAAAAACATAAAACTGGCCGCAAATTCCTTTACTTTCGGTGACAAAAACTATTATATATCTATATATAAAACCCAAATAACACTGGCTCAGGAAATTAACCATGTATGAAAACATATAAACTTTAGGTATATCATCAATATGAATAATTGGGAAAACAGCTAACAAAACATAGATTCTATTGTCACTTCCAGCGTCTCTAGATCGTAGACAAAATTTCGCAGTTCCACGCTCGTGGCTCGGCTACCGTTGTGTTATTGTTCAATATGTTTTCAATAATCCGCCTATAGATTAGTAGAAAGCACTTTAAATCGCAGGGTTATCGATCACTATATTTTAGATTGCTCACAAATCGATATAGAACTTAACAAAAAAGTCTGTAAATTAAAGACTTTTAGGTACTTATCAATCTTTACTTTGGTACCAGACACCTTCCTTCTTTTTTATTTTACGTTTTTTTTTTTTGTAAAAATATCCCTCAGGTGACAACCCTATTACGTGAAAGCCTTAATGCGTAGCCCTTAGCCGTGCCTTATAATCTAACGGGTAGCTGGACTTCCGTTGTTCGGGCGCAGTGGTCCAGTGGATTGAGGGAAGGCAGGTGATTCAATCTTTACAATGAAATTATTCATGGTACTAATAATTGTTTATGGTGCACAGCTGTGAGGGAGAAATTTTTCTGGAAATGGAGTCAAACGTCTTTTACGTTATCATTAGAAAGTGTTAAAATGTGTTCCTATATTGTTTTTTTTTATCGCAGAAATCGGAAACCTTTAGTTACTTATAAATCCTTACGTTACTTTTCACAACATGATATTGACTGTGATAAAAAAAATTCTTCTTCTATGGTTTTTAGGCAAAATATCTGAACCTAGGTATTTAGTTTTAAGGACTAATTATCTTGTGATACGTGGAACGTATCGAATTTGAATTGAATTTCAAACTAATCTGATACCCTGTTGCTTGTTTGATTTGAACAGAACAAACAAAATTGTTTACAAAGCTTGATTTACTTAATATTTACCTTGCTCAACATCACTAATTAGTTTAGATTTTATAGATACTTGATAGCATATTCGAGTATTATTATTATAAGTATTATTTACTTTACAGAGCGTCCGTTGCCTAGTGGGTAGATCTTTGGTTCGCACTTGTAGAGGGTGCAGTTTCGATCCCGGGTGGAGGCGTGTACCAATGAGACATTTTCTGATCTCAAATACATAATACGGACACTCATACGGTGAAGGAAAAAATCGTGAGGAAACTCGCACATAGTAATTGGTCCCAGACGTATTGACTAGTTCTTTCCTCTGGACTAGGACGCTAATCTCGTCCCAGGCACTTACAGTATTTGAGAAATGGTTACTGCGCTCTGAAAATAAGTAATAAATCATTCACAACGGATGTAAAGGCCTTGTTTTTTTTATATAAACTTAAGAGTCCGTATACGAAATTTTGCCGTGAATATGAAATTGCTAAGGTTCGCTACAGAAATATTATTTGGTTTTTTCCCCTTATTAGATTTAAAAATATATACTTATATTAATTATTAGAATTAAAAATATATTTTTAAGCGCGGACTACCGACTCGAGCCTTGCGGCGAGTAATATAATGTGAGACAGGTTGTTTTGAATCGTGTTTTTGGCAAAATTTGTTTTTTTTTTTTTTCTTTTTTCTCGAATTGGATAGAATTTTATCTATAGATTATTTCTGTCGTTTTCTTTTTAAGAATTACAGCTCCAAGTTACCGAAATTAACAGCAATTATTTGCCCATTTTCTCTAAAATTTTGCCGAGTTACATATTTTTTTACTCAACTATTTCATGTTAAAGTGGTAAAAAGTAATTTTAACATTGTATAGACGACTTTTTCAACAGTACATTGTATTTTTTTCATACCGTTAAGACGTCAATACAATCCATAAACGGGTATTATTCTAAACCTTTTACAGCAAAAATAACAAAACTGTCGCGGGTTTGAGTTGGATTATTTAAAAATTTCGTAAATTTATGAATACTTACTGCATTTGCACCAAAATACTTCTGAGGGACCTCATAATTTCGACTGTCCCCACCCAGAAATCCCGATGAAATGCGTTATTTTAACCTAATTGGCTTATTACAGCTTCAAATATATTACATATTTTTATTATGCCAAGAATTTACTTGGAATATGAAAATTATGTCTATTTTGCTATTCAAATAAATTTACAAATCCGATTTGAATTCGGTCCCCAGATTTTTAATATGCCTGACATGTCAATTATGTTACCAAAAATCTGAGAGAAAATAATCAAATGTGGATATTTTCTTTGTGAAATGGTAACGAATCAGCTTGATTTATGTGTCAGCAATTTTACAATTATTCGGCGATTTGCACCGGGATCGCAACAAGAGTTGGAAGTTTCCACACAGTGTTTCGTGAAAAAAAAAGTCAAGACAGTTACCGCTATTTTACTCACTGTTTCGCCTAAACTACATAAAAACTATTTTTATATTTATAAAGTGTTTCATAAGGATATCGTTACTGTAAATATCAAATATTTTGGTGTAGAAATGAATTAAAAGTGAATTTATAAAAGAGGGTGAGGATGATAATGTTACCTTCATTATGTTACTAATTTGGATGGTAACTATATGCTGACTGGCAAATAGCATAATTGACAGGATAAAGTTGAGTTCATATGATGGTCATAGATAATTGAATTTTGAATTACTCTAACATTCTGAATGCGTTTATTTATATATAATTTTAGTAAAATTTGGTTTTGAGATAGGATTAACACATGAACTATTATTACTTACTGCGGGTAAATACTTTATTCTCATTGTCCAAATCTTTAGCCCGTGGGTGAGATCATTTAATATAATATACAAAATATGCATTCGTTTCCATTTTGACCTAAACTTTCTTGAGATAATATACGTTTAAGATTTCAGAATACATATTATTACAATGCGTTTTTTTCTATAGGCACCTTATTCTGATTTTTCTTTGACAAGTTCGTCTGGGTTTCAGGTTTGATCTTTAGAATATAATTTGATTTTAAAAATGTTTATGTTGTATCTCTGTGCTATCATCAGTCTTGAAATTTTCTTATCCACCCCAGTATTCACCAACCATCCTAACACCAATAAAACTTCACCCATGTAAGCTTACCTTTATGATTATGTTACTGTCAGTTATGTTACACTTTTCACAATCAATCCATTATATTTGTTATTTGTATAGAAATATTGAGGTTTTGAGGGTTGTAAAAATTAATAAAATAGTTTATTTTGCTAAATAAATAAATTTAAATCCAATTCTTACGGGAATGCACGAAACAAATAAAAAAATATCATGTCTCAACATACTTGGTATCAAAACTGACATTAAATCAGGGTTATTGAAAAAAAAAAAGAATATTTGTTGAATTTTCTATTATGTTTTTTAATAAATAGCAGTTGAAATTAATAAAATCAGTCATTCATTTCCTAACTTACTGCTAAAATACTCTAGAAAATGTGGTAACATAATTGACAAGCCTTTTGTGACTATCACTCATATTTTCTTCAATATTTCCGTAATTAAGACGTAATTTAAAGTGTTTTTCATATAAAATGATAGTTAATTGCACACAGAACATTATTACCATATTTAATCCAAAAAATATCACACTTTAAAAAATCGTCCTCAAATCTGACCGGGTAGTTACAACATTTTGTGAAAATTATAATTATTTATAGTTCACAATTTCTGCCTCCAAGGCGTAAAAATTTATTTTTAAATCTAAAAAAAATCATGCATATATTAACAGAATCTGAAATTAATCATAATACAGTCCTCAAAAAACTATCATAAAGCTCTAATAAATACGAATCATTCATGAATCCCCGGAACATTAAAAATATAATACTTATATTAAAACAATCAATTATTATTATCAAAATAAATAAAAATTAAAAACAAAAAAGTACTTAATCTAAATATTGAAGTAAGATATAAACATGGCAATTAAATAAAAGTACAAAAAGAATCATAGAGTATGCTTGAAATTAATTAAATTAATTAAACTAAATAGTAGTAACTGCACAATGATAATAAGGTTCTACATTTGGTTGAAATAAATCCGGTGACTCTACATTCTGCCAGTGTGTGTTTGTCTTGTCATCTTAACTACCCGTTAGCACCATAATTAAGGTGCTTACCCGCACATTAGTATTACCTAACTTAACTGGAGTTGAACGTAATTACCGATCAGACATACTGTCGTTAGTCATTACTCTAAGTACTCATTATAATGGTAGGTCATTCTAACATTTAAAATTAACTTTTTTTGAAGTGAAAACTTCTTTAGCGGCGTTGAGCACTTTTGTGGGATGGGTAAAAACTGTGAAACTCGCGTCAGATTCTCGTGCTAATCGAAAAACCTTGGAAAAACCGTAAGACGGTTGGAGAGTAGTGTTTTGTGTCGAACTCGAACTCGAACTCGAATTGATTGTAAGGGTTTCGAATAATTAAAAAAATAGATTTTTTAAAAATCTATTTTCATAAAAAATGGGTTAAAAATTTAATCGATTAAGTAAAAAAAATCGATTTTTTAAATAATCGATTTTCATAAAAAATGGGTTGAAAAAATGCACAACGTTAATAGTCAAGTTTTCACTTCTACCGGCACTTCCTGAGTGCAACCTGTCTTTTTTTAGGGTTCCGTACCCAAAGGGTAAAAACGGGACCCTATTACTAAGACTTCGTTGTCTGTCCGTCTGTCCGTCTGTCTGTCTGTCTGTCTGTCCATCTGTCTCCAGGCTGTAACTCAATAACGGTAATAGCTAGAGAGTGAAATTTTCAGAGATTATGTATATCTGTTGCCGCTTTAACAACAAATACTAAAAACAAAAGAAAATTAATATTTAAGGGGGGCTCCCATACAAGAAACGTGATTTTTTTGCCTTTTTTTGCTCTATATCAATAATGGCAACAGGTAGGTACTTGATTTTTTCTCGAAGTCCTTAATTATATGTCTTCTTTAATATTTAATAATAATATTAAAATAAAATAAAAAATTAAGGGCGGGTCCCATACAAAAAACACAATTTTTGACCTGATTTTTCTCTATAATGGTACGGAACCCTTCGCGCGCGAGTCCGACTCGCACTTGGCCGATTATTTTAAGAAGTTAGAGAATGGTACAGAGGAAACTGCGAAGGAATATCCTCATATCTTTATTTCGTACGTACGAAATGTATGCTTACTTCTGCTGTTTCGTAACTTGTGTCGGTAACCCATTCTTTTTGTATTAGTTGGTTTATTTTCATCATTACTTAAAATCAAAAGGATAATATATAACTGCAACGTTTTCACTCTAGAGGCAGCACCAGCATAAACAGAAAACTAAAACAGTTTTGTTCGACTGTCAATATTCTTGTCGTTGTCATACAACGACAAGAATATTGACAAAAATATTAATATACTGATATGACGCGTGCAACATGTCGTATTTTATTCGAATTATTTACTGTACCTATGTATGTGCAAGTAGCGCCCTCTGTTCCTTTACTTAATATGCCCTATTTGAAAGGGTTTGTCTCGCGAGCTACTGGAGTAATTATGTTATTTGGCACAGATAAGAAGTAGACCACGTGAAGGATCATAGGCTATCGATTTTTATCATTTTTTCAGTGGCTATATTTATACCTACCCGTGCGACGCCGGGGCGGGTCGCTAGTTCAATATAAAATTATAACCCACGTACGGGAAACGTATGCTAAACATAGTACCTATATCCTCATACCACATACCGTTACTACGATCCACCTCGATCCATAATTACCCAACATATGCCTATACAGGATGTAACGAAACAAAGTGATAATACTTTAGGGTGTGTATATTGTGCCCTCATATACTCACTGTAAAAGTAACAGCACAGTTTTTTGTGATTTGTATGGTTAATCTCTCTTTCTGTTTCAGCGCTGCTGCTTTCACTGTAACCTCTACACAGGGGACTCATACACACCCTAAAGTAGAGTTCATAGTAAAAGTAGCAGAGCTGAAAGGGTTACTTTTTGTAATAATACTAGCGACCAGCCCCGGTGTCGCACGGGTATAAAATATATAGCCACTGAAAAAATGATTAAAATCGATAGCCTATGATCCTTCACGTGGTCTACTTCTTATCTGTGCCAAATAACATAAAAATTGCTCCAGTAGTTCGCGAGATAAGCCCTTTCAAATAATTTCCCCCATTTTTTCCACATTCTTCTATTAGTCTTAGCGTGATAAAATATAGCCTATAGCCTTCCTCGATGAATGGGCTATCTAACGCTGAAAGAATCATCAAAATCCGTTGCTTAGTTTTAAAGATTAAAGGGAACAAAGGGACATGAAGGAAAAAAGCGACTATGTTTTATAATATGTATAGATTATTGTGTAAGCTTGGAACATTTCTCAAAGAAACATAGAAGTCAAAAGTAACTATTTTAGCGATGCTACTTTGTGAACTCTATACAGACACAATATACACACCCTAAAGTATTATCGTTCAGTTTAGTTACAGCCTGTATGTATATATGCCTCCCGTGTTCCACAGCATGTGAACTATCATTATCATATAAATCAGCGATATAATTTAGCTGGCGATCGGAATTGCTACTTACGCCTGTCCACTCGATATATCGGCTTCGATTAACGGTGATATCGATAAAATATTTTCTACTATCATGCCACATTTTGCATAGTATACAAAGAGAAATAAGTAATGTACCTTTACGGTTAGGAGAAAAATCTGCAGGGTGTTTATAACTTCCATTACCGGATTAAGAAACTTTTTGCGCTGTTATTGGTCAACGCTAGCCGTGACGAGCGATTATTGGTTGCGTGGTATTGTTCTACAAAGACAGTCTTATATTCTTCTGTTTCTTCAGACAGTCTTGATGCTTTGTGAATCATATTCTTAAATCGAATTTGAAGTAGCCACAACACTATACAAAAAAGAGCATGCTGTTGATATAGAGCCATGAAGTTAGGACAGCAGTTACTGACAAGTAAATATATCCATACTAATATTATAAATGCGAAAGTGTGTCTGTCTGTCTGTTACCTCTTCACACCCAAACGGCTGAACCGATTTTGCTGAAATTAGGTATGGAGATACTTTGAGTCCCGGGAAAGGACATAAGATACTGTTTATCCCGGAAAAATTTATGGTTTCCGCGCGATAAACGAATTTTGGCGCAACGGAGTTGCGGGCGTCATCTTTCAAATTCGAATTGGCCACACCAGTTCGCAGCACCTTTGTTGTTTCCCGTAACATTGTTATTTGTTAACTTATAGAGTAAGTACTACTCTTTTCTTTCATCTTTAATCATAATTTAACATAATCGCTCGCGAGAAAGCCAGGAGCGCTCTGCGATAAGATTTAAATCATCCATCGGTTCGCCGGGGGCTCGAGACGACACGTTTCATCATAACGGTGATGCAGTCTATCCATAGACATCTATCCATAGACTAGTCTATGTCATAGAGGAAATTACTATGTGTTTTATTAATATGCAAAAAGACCCGGGACGCGGAACCGATTATTACAAACGATTTGTTATTCATCGATGTTATAAATTTATTCGTACGATGAAATTGCGGAATTGCCCTCTTGTGTAAATATTTTTAACGAAAATATATTGATTGATTTTTTAATGTAATTTGCTTTCTTTGTTAAAAATATAGTTTGCAGTTATCATATCATATTTTGCACCCAAATACACTACAGTCTATCAGTACTATTGTAGTATAAGTAATATTATTATTATTGTATTGCATTGTATTCAAAACATAAGTCATTACTCTTACCTCTCTGCTTTTTATAACCATAATATTCTGAAAGGTATAGTTAAAACATTAAATCAAAACTTGAAATTCTTTGACAAAAGATAATAGTAAGACTTTAGTCGTAATAAGATCTAAACTTGGGTTCTGATATTACGAAATGCTAGTAAACGACAAAAACAATAATTTAGGCCTTGTGCGTAGAATGTGATTGGCAAACTGCTTGCGTATGTGTGTGTGTACGTAACTCCGTAACTACCTTTAGCTTTAAATGTACTATCAAAGAAGTTGATTCCTAGGCAGATGGGGGACCTACGTAGTTTGGTCGCGTTACGTCAAACCCATCCGACAGATCACAATTTATAACAATGAATTGATATGATCCGACCAAATGTCAATGACCAGTTGACAGACTAACGGGTCTGTCAACTGCCTAGGAATCGAATTCCTCTATGGTACTAACAACTATGTTTTCGATTATTTAGAACAATCTTATCTTAGAAGTACTTTCTGCAACGCACTGTAAAACTCTGGAACGAACTGTCACCAGCAGTATTTCCGGACCTATACGACCTGCAAACCTTCAAGAAGAGAGCGTATTCCTTCTTAAAAGGCCGGCAACGCGCCTGCAGCTCTTCTGATGTTGCGAGTGTCCATAGGCGACGGTAGTTGCTTACCATCAGGTGATCCGTTTGCTCGTTTGCCCCCTTAATTAATAAAAAAAAGTAAGTAAGAATGAGTAAATAAGCAGACAACTTTGATACAATTTTGTGGATAAAACTGATTTTGATGAAATGTGTGCTTACCAAAAAGAGGGGTCAAAAATTAGCTACCTATATAGAAGTTCTGCTTATATGCTATTGAATCGGTCCTCACACGATATAGTCTAAGCGATAAGTTGAAAATGGCGAAATATAGAGATAAGGCTCTAAAAGCTGGGGTGACAGACGTACGAACTTAAAGTACGCTGGTTTTAAGCCGGATCCAGACGAATGTAACGTGTAATGTAATTCACCGTGTAATGTAACACGAATTCTACGTGTGGACGGCACTACGAGCATTACATGTAACGCTCGGGGTTTATCCATCGGCTGTCGGTTTTCGCGCGAGTTGTCGGTTTGGCAATAAGCTTTGAGTTCGTGTGCCGTCCACACTGTCAGAGTAGACAGAATTATACAGTATGCCGACTTAGAACTGATGTTGAAATTTTTAAATTTGACGTATTATGACGAAAATCGTCGCTAGGGTTGTTGACTTGTTACCTACGAATTTATAACTATGACACATTCGCTGGACGTGTTCCTCTTTGGTCGTATTGTTGTTTGTGTTTTGGCACATGCGATTAAAATTGTCAGAATCCAATTTTGAAATCTTTATTTTAAATATTTAAAAATAAATTATATCAGCCAGCGCGAGGCACATTCCGTTCATAATCCTAGTGAAACTCGACGAATTTGACAGATATTGAAACCTGTCCGTTTCTTTGCAGTCGAACTACTGGTAGTTATGTCTATTGTGACACTGTTGACGCTAAATTACACGTAATCATACATTAGACGTTACACTCGACTGGACCCGGCTTTAAATTCGCGAACTTACTCGGCTCGCCTCGGTGACACACGAGAATCGCTTGAAAACTGAATTACCATGCCCCCAGGCTCGCGGCTCTTTGCTGACACACAGGCGATTAAGATCGTCGAGCCATAAGTCCGCGTACTTACTCGCTAACACTTTGAAAATACGTGCGATAGCTCATTAGATCCGGGATGACGTCTAAAAGAATGTATCGGAAGCGTGTATTAGCACACAAAAAAGTTATACACAAATCAAATTGCAAAAAAGAGTTTTTTGTTAATAACTCAGAACCTATTAACATTTAAGAAATAAAAAAGATTCTTAAAGAGGAGGAAAAGCACGCTTCCGATACATTTTTCTAGACGTAATTCCGTATCTAATAAGCTATCGTACGTATTTTTAAAGCCTTATATCTGTATTTCGCCACTTTCAATTTATCACTTATAGACTAATAAAAGAATTTCGTCAATCTATTCCTAAATAAAGAATACGAGCGAAGCAAGCGAACCATAAGACAATCTAAAACAATAACCTAATAACAATAAAAGTAATAAAATAACAATAAAGTTAACAGCTAATGTTCCGTTATGAAGCTAACTATATTGAAAATGAAAATTATAATAAGCTGTTTCCCTTAGCTACGTGTACACTCTCGCTCTCGTTTCACCATGAATAGCTTTTCTTAGTCTATTACTCTTTTGTTACCTACGAATAATAAAAACTAAGGAAGAGTAACTTTGTCAAAAAATTTGTTCCGATTCCACAAAATGTGACCCGAATACATGCATACTTTATGCAAAAAGAGGCCCGAATACACGCAAGAGTTTTGTGTATGTAACAATTATTAAAGAAGTGACAATTATTGTCAACGGCTTTATTTTGTCAATTCAAATGTAGTGTTTCGTAGCTATATTGTCATATTATTTTAGTGTGCGAAAAGAACCTTGAGAACCAAATTCAAAATGATTGAAGTAACGTTTCCGTAAGGAAACCTTAGTTTTTATTATTCGTAGTTTGTTACTATAATATTATGATCTATTAACTTTAACTTAACTTTTGCCTTACGATATTTTGTGTAATTTTATTGTCTATTTTTAAGAGACCTTGATATTTTACAAGATAAATAATAATAAGAACGATGCCATCAAGTAGAAATTTATAAATCTAAATAAATCTTAATTATGTACTATTAAAAATTTACATGTCGTGGGGTTTGTTCATTGTTGTCTCCTTTAAAACGGCTGAAAAGTAACTAAAAATGTTGTGTGCTTATCATGTAAATTTGATTATCGGACAAAATCTATTTCTTTTAACCGAAATAACGTAAGTATCTATATTGATGTAAAACAACATTTGCCGGGTCTAATATTAAATATCTTTTGTCGGTCTGTATATCTAGCACAGTAGCCGCACCCTTTTGTAACATCCTGTAACCATAAATATGAAATTAGTATGTATCTAGAAAGAGATAAATAATAGTTTAACATAGTGTGTTTCGTTCGTTATCAAATATCTGATAAGACGCACTGTGGTGACACATAACACAGCTTACAAGAAGAATTATGGTACTGATAGTAAAATGGGGGTATATGTAAAATAGGCTGTAGAAGAAAAGAACAGGAAATACATATTCTAGGGCATTTAATTATCTATAATACAATCTTAAGTGAGGTAAGTGCTACAAAGATTTTGGTGTTATAAACCAAGCTCTACTTGAGTGATTTCGTAGTGCCCCAGTTAACGCGCAATACACAGCAAGTGATCAGGTTAAGGACTAACTTAAGACCAAGATGCTATTTAATTGATACTTTCAAGTAGAGACATACATTTCAAGTTTCGAAGATAGTTTAACACTTTCCCAGTCCACGGTATCCAAACGAATACAAAAACGCGATTACCGTGGAGTCCATGTATCCAAAACGATTCATTGGCACTAAAACCGCATAGAAAAATGATAAGCATAGAAACATACAAAAATTATTTAATAAAATAATAATCCTTATAATCCATTATAAATAAATACTTTACGATGAATATTGGAGTGGACTTGAGGGACTAGATTTTGTTTTTTTATAGTGAAAATGTTAAATATCGTGCAAAAATGTGCTATTTCCGTGCGTAAAGGAGCAATAATTATAAATTGGGATACGTTCGCCGAATTTCATACAATATATTATATCCTTGTTAATTTATTAAAAACGCGAAAGTACGCCCATCTGCCTGTGTATTATATCTTCATGCTATTACGGCTGAATCGATTAAGATGAAATTTGGTATGATAAGAGACTTGAAAACTACGAATAATAAAAACTAAGGAAACGTAACTCCCATACTTCAATCGTTTTGAATTTGGTTCCATAGAGAAGAATAAGCATATACTTGTTTGGTTCTCAAGGTTAGGTTAGGCTAGCTTTTCGCACACATAATATGGAAATAGCTACGAAGACAAAATAAAGCCGTCGACAATTATTAATTGTCACTTCTTCCAAGTGTATAATTACACAAAATTTTTGCATGTATTCGGGCCTCTTTTTGCATAAAATATGCATGTATATTTGGGTCACATTTTGTAGAATCGGACCAAATTTTTATCACAGTTACTCTTCCTTAATGTTTATTATTTGTAGCTTGAAAAACATAATGGTACGAATTTTGGCGCAACAGAGTTGTCATTTAGTTTTATATATTATAGTTTGTGCTTTGATTCGCCGTCTAGGACTTGTATCCTAAACTTAAATGCGTAAGTATTTCGCAAACGCCCCTCGCTACCGGATAGCCTTGTATTACAGCCATTATGTGATGCACACGCTCCTGCAGGCAGATTTCTCGATGACAGCTCGATTACACACTATCCAACCCTCCAGCTAACAAGCTGTATCATAAAAACTAAGCTACTAGCTCCCAAGGCGGCTGCTATTAGTTGGCGGTTGAACGGTAGTTGTTTTAGTTACCTCCCACGCTTGACGGTTCTCATAAATTTTGAGGCGGTCAGTGTTGCTATGATTCGGCATTTCCCTAAAATTGGAGATAGCAATATGAAACACATTGAATATTATTAATGGTCTAATAAAGGAAAGCTTTAGAATTCAATAACATCTGCATCATGTCAATAATTATCAATCTAAAAATGCAAAACATCCTCATAATAGTAAAATAACTTTTTATAATAAAATTGTAGCATTATGCGTAAGTAATATTTTTGCCAAAATGATAGAATATTTAGATTTTTCTTGGGGCTATTTTTAACCACAAATCATAAGTTTTTGAAAATTTTTATGTTAGTTTGTCAAGCCCTGCAACCATAATTTATTGTACTTGTCAAAAATATATCATAGCTAAAACACATTTCACCCTGGCCACACTGAAAAATTAGAATTTATGTGACCGTACAAGTATCCGAGCGTCCCCCGTGTGTCGTCGTGTTCGAATTTTAAACGGCGATCCGTCATGGCGCATATGCAACGGCACCAAGATTAATCTCCATCTAGACACCATTCAGATTCATATTACCTCGAAACTCTTAAATTAAACCTTAAGTCGTTACCATAGAGGTGCAGTTAGAAGTAGCTGAATAGTGGAAGCGTATAGATCTTAGATAAACTTTTATGATAAACCTCGTATGTATAATTCGTAACGGCCATTAATAATATTAATCCTTTGTTCTCTAAACGGTACTGTGCCATGTGACGTTTCGGTAGTGAGGTTCAAATATTTTAATCGCCATAGATTATTTTACCCTATTAGTTTTAACTTTGTTGCCTAAATGTGTACGCAACTACGTTTGTTCTGGAAGTATAACATTATTAACCGTAAATATTTTTAGAGATCAAAACTTTCCTTTAAACTTTTTCGGGACTCGAAAATTGAAATGTCTTATACAAAGTTTCATCAAATCTGTTAAGCGGTAAATGAGGTTACCATAAATACCTACAGACAGAAATATATTTACATATTCATATAAAATTATATTCATAATCCATCTGCAAATAACGAAACCATACCAAAGCCACACAGCCATAATATGAAATTATTAGTAAATCAACTATTTGCGTAAACGTCAGCAAAACCCTGTTATTTTTTCCTGGCAACATTAGCAAACAATCAAGCTACTATCAGTTCATCGCGCTTTAGATGTGTCAATTAGTATGAAAAGCAGTATGGAATTTTACAGCAGCCCCACCCGTTAAGGCGTCTTCAGACAATATGCGGATAGCGAAACGAATCTTAAAAAAGTTATTGTGAAAACAACCGATTTTACCATAACGACAGCAAGTGTCAGTTTATTGGAGAAGAAAATATGTAGAAATGAAGAACACTAGAAAACTGTTGCCAACAAAACATTATTTTAATTCCAACTTTTTTCGACTATAAGGGTGAGGCCGCCAATTTTTGCTGATATGACGCAGAAAAATTTTGCGAGAGAAAGAAAATCTACGCTGCTTGTGACGTTGGAGCACCTAAATTGTAGGGAATTTATTTCTCTACGCTATCATAGCGTTGAGAAATATGCCGTTGGAGCACCAAAATGATAGCGTAGAGGCTATCATAGCGTAGACAAAATCAAACTTATCTCTGTAAATAATACACAATGCGGCTTGTATTATAGCCCCAAACATGGCCCTTTTGACTACTCACATGATGCATTGATCGTTTTATGTGAAACAGTAATACTTACATTTGTGTCACAAAAAAACTTCCTTTGAAAAAACTGTGTACACAGCCCGACTGAGGTTAAAATGTGAACCGTCGAGAAATGGCGAATATTACGAGATTTTCCATAGAATACGTAAAAACTTAGCGTTGCCACCTCCCGATTTTACCTTCCCTAACACCCAACGATAACAATAAAACGGTATTATTGATGACGTTTAAAATGTGGGGTAGAATTGATGTTTCTAACGATTCATTTGATTTGAAAAAGTTTATAAAGAAAGTTATCTTAAAATACTATAAGAATTAGATGAGGTAATAGCCATTTATATAAGTATTCATAACATATCAGATTTATTTTAAAATCTGTCATACTTACTGCTACAGCGACAGTTAAAGTGCACCTCTTCCACGGCGGATTGTATATTTTAAGCTATTTTCTTACCTTTTTTTATGTTTAATTGTAAATATATTTTTAGACTATTATTGGAACTCAAATAATTCTAATGCATGCTTGAGCACTTTGTTTTCTTCGTTAGAATCAGTTTTCGAGCATAAGATAAACACAATACTTTTTAAAATACAAAGGGCGGAGAAAAATAATTGCAAAATCAGAAAAAATTGGCGGCCTCGCCCATAACTATAAATGCCTTTTTCATAATTTATTATTTTCAAAATAATAGGTCATGTTGTATTTTTTTTATTTAATCGATTTAAAGTCATAAGCCAATAACTTACAAGAGGCAGGTCGAGGCCAAGGCATTGAAATCAAGATTTTATATGCCTAATAGTAGCCCCCAACCAATTTCAGGATCTTGGTAACATGTTCCTAATTAAAACCTGGACTATAACTACAGTCTTACATAGGGATGAAAAAACTTCACTTGGATTTTTGGTGCTCCTCGTATAAAGTCGAGTCAATAGCAAAATCAAGCAAATCGCATTTAGTTGCGACTAAAACGCATTTAGTATGAAACCCTCAAAGTCTTGCGCAAAGCCACTTCCTATAAAACGGTCTATTAAAATAATGCCCACAATACTAATACTGCGATCGCGCGGGATAAGATACCATCGGTGATGGATAGCCAGATATATCTCTGTTGGATAATTTACTGTAGAGGATGTAGAAGAGATTCATAGATGACCTACGTAATTTCGTCGGGTTATGTCAAGTCAAGACTAACATCGACTTAAGAAAGCCCAAATAAATAGCATTCTGTGCAATGTGACCATTATAATTGCCTTTATAATAACATTGTAACGTGTGTTAAGGACCATGTGTTTTTAGCGTGGCGTAGCCAAAAAAACTGAACCCTTATAGATTCGTCATGTCTGTCCATCCGTATATCACAGCCACACACAATAACCCTTCATGCGAGACTCCGACTCGCACTTGGCCGATTTTCTTTAAACGAGTCAGCACATTGAACGGGCGCTTCCATACAAAATAATTTTTTTTTTGCTCTTTAACGGTGCGGAACCCTTCGGGCGTGAGTCCGAGTCACTTGCCCGATTTTTTTTCAGGTTTTTGACAACCAATAGTAACCATCTAGCTCATGATGATGAATACAAAATATGATTAACTTTACATGTACAGTAGAGACCGCGTGTCAGCCCGCGCGCTTCCGAGCTTTCATCTATCATGATCATCTTATCTTATACATGGTGTTACTTTTACGAGTTTGTTTGTTTTTGTTTTGTGGTGAGTGCTTTGAACTTAGCTTTTGAAACAACCCGTTTCAAATAAAACCTTAATTTCTATTTTAATCTAAGTAAAGGTTATGACTTTTTTTAGCTTAAAGTTATCAGGAGTTTTTATCCAAACCAAAGTTTTTTTTGCTTATGAATAGCATTTCTAGGGTTCCATACCCAAAGGGTAAAAGCGGGACCCTATTGCTGAGACTTCGATGTCTGTCCGTCTGTCCGTCTGTTCGTCTGTCTCCAGGCTATAACTCAAGAACGGTAATAGCTAGAGAGTTGAAATTTTCACAGAATATGTATTTCTGTTGCCGCTATAACAACAAATACTAAATACAAAATAAATTAAATATTTAAGGGGGACATACAACAAACATGATTTTTCAAAGATTTTTTGCTCGGTATCAATGATGACAACAGGTAAGCCCTTGAAATTTTCACAAAAGCCTTAATTATATTATGTGTACTTTAATAGTTAATAATAATATTTTAATAATATATAAATCTAAGGGGGGCTCCCATACAAAAAACACAATTTTTGGCCTATTTTTGGTCTATAACGGTACGGAACCCTTCGTGTGCGAGTCCGACTCGCACTTGGCCGATTATTTTAAGTTATTATGAAGTAATTTTTTTTATGACTGCTAAGTATGAATACACTAAGAACGTACAGTAAAATCAATAGCATAATATTATTATTATAAAAGTAAAGGCGGTCAATTTCATTTTCGAAATCGGCCTGAAAACCCTACTTACCATCATAAAATTGAAATGGGAAACTTCAACACGCTGTACCATAACAGGCTGACCAGGGAGTCCATTCGTCAAGGACATTCCTGCCACGTGCGTAATGGCCGCCCCACTGTGAGCTCGTTTGTCCGACACGACGCATATGCGACATGCACGGCTTAATGCATTACAGAAATCTTGCGTAATATGCGGCATGCGTCATGCGTATATGCGACATGCAGGGTATAGACCTTAGAGTTTAGACGGCAGAGTTTTTTGACCCGAAGAAATTCTTTCCGCATCCCCGGCGCATTGGAGACAACGGCCAGGTCACAGTAGGCCAGGGTATTTGAGACTCCCCAGACGTGAAGTCTATCCACTAAAAACACATTGTGCTCCACTCATCGCTGAAGGCAGTTTCGTGAAAAGCTGATGACTCCTACGTTACTTAGTCATGTCTAGTCATTGTGGATAGGTAGGTTGACATCAACCGACCAAATAACGTACGGTGTTGCTTAGAACCAATTATTTCTCTAAAAAAATGCATACGGATTATACGGTGGCAACATGCAACAACAGATATTATGTATAAGACCGAAACCCCCTCATTGTTTATCTCCAAACCAACGAGCAACAGACTAGTTATAGCCACGATAAAACTACCATGGTCTTAACCAGACCAGTAGCTTAGACCCTTTCGAAAAAAAAACACAAATCGCTCAGTGAGCGAAAAAATAGCTCACAACGCGTTGTGGTCACAGTGAAAGAGCCACGACGCGAGTTTCGCGTCGTGGCTCTAATGAAAACGGCCACGACGCATTCTGGCAATCACAAAAAGGCCATAACGCGAAATTCGTGTCGTGGCTAATATGCTATTCGTTTTTCTTGATTTGTTATTGATTGATTAATCATCCATAGGTATGGAAGATTATATTTAAATTACCACGCGTACTACAAAATATTTTTTCTTTTACTAAATCACTGTATAACGTGTTTATCATTATTATTTATAAAATATCCATAGTTTTATACCATCCGTACTAATAATCATTATTAATGTCTGACTCTCTGTCTGTCTGGCGCAACATAGTAGCGGACATCAACTAGTAGTATATTTAAATTGTATTTATTAAAATAAAACTATATTTTTATTGTTTATTGAAATCAGATTACTTTACTTATACATATATTTAAAAAAAACAACAACAAACAACAACACGTTGCGACAGACAGATAATATTAGTACGGATAGTATGGAACTATGGATATGTTATATAAATAATATAATGACAAGCACGTTATGCAGTGATTTAGTAAAAAAAATATTTCGTAGTACGCGTGGTAATTCAAATATAATCTTCCATACCTATGGATGATTAATCAATCAAGAACAAATCAAGAAAAATGAATAGCATATCAGCCACGACACGAATTTCGCGTTATGGCCTTTTTATGATTGCCAGAACGCGTCGTGGCCGTTTTCATTAGGCTGTTTCACTGTGACCACAACGCGTTGTGAGCTATTTTTTCGCTCACTAAGCGATTTCGGTCTTTGAGCGTATTATATATAACTAGATTTTGGCGCAATTTCGTCGCGCAGAAATTCGTTTGCCAAGACTAGACATACTGAAAGTCAAATTCGGTTCAGCGGCTAAAACGTAATGAGTTATTTTTATTAATCGTATTAAGAGCTCTAATTGATATCATGTAATACTTGAAATTGTAAGGCTCTGTCCCCAAAAAGAAATACCTACGATCAAAACTTTCAGGTGCAAAACGACTACCCTTCACAACTCTCTGATTAACACATTCCGAGCAGTACTCTGACGGGTGAGATTCGCGCGGACATTAAAAATGAATACCCCGTTATTGCCTCACAGAAACACAATATAGCGCCAGGGAGGCCCTATTTAAGAAAACGAGCTTTAAACCCCCGTAATACCTCCAGGAAATCATACATAATGCACGCGCGGCGAACTGGCCTGTATTTTTCCTTAATCCTTCGCGGGCTCATTTACCGGAGTTTTAATCTCAATCTCACCTCATTACTAACTCCGGAATACTCGGGACGGCCAATTCCGCCATTAATTACCACCCGCCCCCTTCTCCGGGTAAAAATAAATTATAACTCATTTATCGTCGTAGACCGAATAAATATCTGTCACGTCGGGCGTTCGCGCGGGACGCCTCCGGCCCCGCCTCGCGTGACACACGTCACGTGAACACATATGTAGGGGGCGTGCCCGCGCGTGGGCGGCGCCTAGCTCCGGCACCGCAATTATCGGGAATTGCGGAAAAATCGCGGAAAAACTGACACTCGCGACTTCAAATAAAACTTCGCGAAAGTTCAACCGGAAAGGAAAGAAAACGGTAAAATAAAACCCGTCGACTCGACTCGGGCCCTGAAAGTTTTCGCCCTTTTTTCGACTCGGATGAAATCACCGGAGGATTTTTTTATCGCCCGCGGGGTTTCGGTTTATTCCTCCGGTCAACCGACTGGCGAAACCTGTTAATATTTTTTCTGCGAAAATAGTTTTCCGCGGGCGAGTAAATGGACGGATTTTTAACTTTCAACAAAAACAATTGGAGATCTGATTTTAATATTCTCAGAATATTGAATAGACGGTCTATTCAATATTCTGATACTTTGCTATTAAATTCGAATGAAAAACGGTTTCAATAACGATTGCGTGTGACCTGTTATAATGTGTCTCAAACATTACCTTTCTTACTAGAAAATATTTAAACACCTGTTGAACAGTTGATTGAAAAAAAATCCGTACATAATGGTGTCAAAACAACTGTTGTATGTTTAGATCTTTTGTAGTAAGACCATACATATTTAGTAGATTGAGGCCATGCATCCTCGAGCAATATTGAGACATCCAGACGTCAATCAACCCAGAGTCCTAGAACCTTCGCGTTTCTCACTATATTTTCTCTCTCGCATTACTCTACATTTGTTTCGCGAACGCCATTAACAATGTACATAACGCCGTGTCCGCTCCGGCAATATGGATCGATCAATATATAGGCTAAGACGCACAGAGTACCCCGCGCCAGAGACGCTCAAAACAAATCACGCTGGGAGGCGCAAATTGAGCACGTAGCCGTTCAGGCTAATTTTATTTTGCAATTACCCTCTCCCCCTCCCGCTCCACCTACCCACCTCCGAGCTCTTAACATCTACAGCACGGCTACAGAGACGAATAAATATAGAGCGTCTTTGACGATAGAGTTGGTAAGGAAGGTGGTATATCCTTGTACCATATAGACTGAAAGAAAGTAACATACGAGTAAGATCTGGGTGTGTCTAAGCTCTAGAGTACTTAATAAATCGCTGACCTAATTTTCTTTATAACCCTTGCGTATTTCGATATGCTGTTTCTTTGTGACCAGAAAACGAGCAGTCGCATCGCATCGGTATGCGATTGTCACCGCCGTTACTTGCTAGAGGAGCTACAATTGTAAAACTTATTCTAGGCATTTTTGATTCTAATATTGATTTAGATTTTATTTTTTAATGGTTTCGGGTAGCGAGTTCCAAAGGCATATTGTCGTAGGCGTAATACCTGAATGCTTACGTCTCCAAGTTCTTCTGTAAAAATAACCTTGTATTCTTATCTATATCTATACTAATATTATTATAAATGCGAAAGTGTGTCTGTGTGTCTGTCTGTTACCTCTTCACGCTCAAACTGCTGAACCGATTTTGCTGGTATTAAGACACTTAAGGACCCGGAAAAGGACATAGGATACACTTTATCTGGATAAAATGTAGGGTTCGGAGTAACGGAGTTACAGGCGTCATCTCGTATTATGATATATTTTTCATCACCTTGATTAGTTTTGTCGTAAGCATGAAGAGGTAATGGACACAATTACATCATTTATATATTAATGGTGCATAAGTGATATCACGCATCATGTGCATATAATATAAACTCGTAAGCGATACGAAAATTTAAAATTCCGTTCAACCAAGATTAGGCTATATTTTTAATAGACGAAAAATTGAAATAATAAACCACGCAAGCCACAAAGAGCTAATGAAATTGTTTAAGCCTATCGATCCCCAGACGCTCGTTTGTTCCAACTACTACACAGGGGGTTTCAAATTGAACGGGAATAGAAAAAATCAAATCCTTTGTACGGCCTTTATAATTGTGAAAAAAAACTTCCGCGGCATATTGTCGCTAGAATTAAATATTCTTTTAACAAAGAAATATCATAGTCTAAGATTGTGAGAGATCTGTCGGCGCCTACTCTGTGTCCCCCTGTAAAAAGGTTGTAAGAAGGCGGTGGACACCCCCCGGGGGGGTGATCGCCTTCAACCCTTTCGCTTTTACCCCCACTATACAGGTTGTTCGGAAAATTAATGATAAATATAAAATAATTGAAATGGCTTCCGTTAGTGTGGTAATAGAATGCTAAGTTTTTCTTTCTTACGGTACACACATAAACGTACTTTAGATGAGAATAGATAGAAAAAACCGAAAATATTGTTTTACTGATTAGTCGTAGCATTTTCGACCTGTTTTAACATTCCAATGCTTTGTGCATTGGAATGTTAAAATAGTTACATACAGCTTACTTCTAAATCACTATCAACTTCAAACTAATTTATAAGATTAATTGATTCTAAATTATAATTGTGATTTTCAGGTATGAAAACACAGCAATAATTTATTAAAAATGGAGGGTATTTGTTAATTTAACCTTCGGTTTTAAAGATTAAAACCAGAGGTAAAGATTGACACAATTTTAATTAATCCTTCAAGCCCCATTAAGAGCACCGGTGATCGCGACAACAATATAATACAATAGCATTTCCAAGAATCTCCGATCGAAGGATTAAGATTGAAATATATATCCCATGCAATAAAATCTCAAAAATAAATTGAAACATAAAAACGGGGTCGCAATTAATCAAAGTCAGTTCTGAACACCCTGTAGCCGCTAAGCTTCTCGCATTTCTTCGTCGCTTCTTAAAGTGTTTTACATACAACTGCGGCTCTGTGTGCGGCGGTATTTACCCACGCACCGATGTGTGTGTGTACGCATCCCCCCGCGCCCCGCCGGGGAACTTTACCCCTTTCCCACCCCCCTTCTTTGATGTACCGGTGCGCCTCGGGTAAAGAAGATATGAGAGTTTTTCAGAAAGCTTAATTTAAATGAGGCGCCAGGGACGACTCGGAGTATTCCTTAATTTAAATACTATCTCCAGCCGCTGAGGGGGGGCATGGACCATTTTAATTGGTATTGAGTTTCGATTTGATACTTTTTTACCCCATCAACGGTTGGACATTAATCAAGTTATTGGCGTTTTGTAGGAAAGGGTTGATTTATAGGGTGTGCGAGTTTTTTCACGATAAGGAAGTTTTTTCAAGGATTTCGGCATTAAGAGCCCTCGAAAATTCTCATACATACGTAATACTAAAATCATTTTGTCATACGAAAGTATTTAACATGTTTGAGTTATTTTTCAGGTTAAAATAGTAATTACCTAGGTTCCTGAACAAAAATTAACTTCAAAATATTTAAACACTTAAAAATTTTTTTTGTGTATAATTTTTTTTTACTAAATTTACTACTAAATATTTAAACACTAAAAATAGAGTAAAACACTAAAATATATAAATAAATAGTAAATTTACTACAAAATATTTAAATACTAAAAAATATTTTTTAGAGTTGAAATATTTTGTAGTAAATTTAATATTTTTGTATATATTTTTTAGTGTTTTACTCTATTTTTTAGTGTTTAAATATTTAGTAGTAAATTCATTAAAAAAATTATACACAATTTTTTTGTGTTTAAATATTTTGAAATTAATTTTTGTACAGGAACCTAGGTAATTACTATTTTAAGCTGAAAAATAACTCAAACATTTTAAATATTTTCGTATGAGAAAATGATTTTGGTATTACGTATGTATGAGAATTTCGAGGGTAACCCGGGCTCTTAAGAGATAAAGACTCCCAACGTTTTTTTACAAAACGTGCTGGGAGGAAAATGGTCATATAATGTGCTGGTAAATTATGTTTTGATGAGATTTTGAATTATTAATCCATACTTCCATACTTATATTATAAATGCGTAAGTGTGTCTGTCTGTCTGTATGTTACCTCATCACGCTCGAACCGCTGAACCGATTTTGCTGAAATTTGACATGGAGATACTTTGAGTCCCGAGAAAGGACATAGGATAGTTTTTATCCCGGAAAAATGTACGGTTCCCGCGCGATAAACGAATTTTGGCGCAACGAAGTTGCGGGCGTCATCTAGTTTATTTTAAACTCAAAGCGCTTAGAAAGTTAAAGGAGAGTGTTAATGGCTGAATTTCAGCAAACTCCAGTATGTTTTGTAAAAGCTCATGTATGTAACTCATGATTCTGCAAGGTCATTTCATGTTGCAGTTCAATGTCAGAAGACAATATTCTGACAAGTTCCTTTTTCTTTATATCATGAGTATAGTGTGACCTACTACCTACTATATGGCTTTACATACGATATGCAAAGCCATATCGTAGGTTCACGATGCATCATTGGGTGATGGACGCGGGCGTCTTGATTATAACATTATTTTGTGTAGATTTAAGTATCGATTGAATAGTTGAGACTTTGCAGAAGACATGTTGCATAATATACAAAAAAACGAATGCGTATACTATACACTATACAGTATACACTTCACAGTATACACTTCACAGTTTACACTACAAGTAAAAGGCAGTTTTGATTACATAATGCGAACGCTAAAGTGTAGATTACACTCATGGGTACAGGACACTACGATGCCAAGATTACTGAAACTTAAAATGATCTTGATTAACGATCACCATTTTTTTAAGTCACAGTGAACCAAATACATGGCTTCCAAAGACGCTCTCAGAGGTAATCAATAGTCAAAAACAATTTAAGGGAAGGGCCTAATGAAACAAAGGGTCCGACATGTTTCCTACTCCCGAATAAATCGTAAGCAAAAATGTTCACGCACACAGACGTAGCTACAGTACGCACACTAAAATTCTACGCTAGTGGTGGTGACGCGACTTTACTTACAATTTCCCGGAAAAATTAAAAACTAATTACTTGACTTTACCGGAAAATATGCAAAGACGATGATTGTAATTTAAGTTATATTAACCAAGTCCCGTAATTAGGCCCATATGGGCCGCGATAACAAAAGATTTCCAGGAATTGGCGGTTTAAATTGATTGTAAAGGAAATTGATTATTAACCATATTTAAGTATTATTTTTTGAATTTTAGTTACGAACTTATTTTACCGATGTAATTAAAATATATTAAATAACTGGGTATGTTGTTAGTATGATGCTGTCATTATTTCTACATTACCTACTGCTAATTTAATCATGCTCCTATCATGATACTAATATTTATTACCTACTCATTCATAATAACGAATTCGTAATAACGAATTTTAGTAAAAAAAAATAACATAGGAACAATTAAATGCTTACAGACTAAATAGGTACAGTAAAATATAATAATGTTCAATTAAAATAAGTATTTTAACGTACAATTTAAAATATAAACTCAACGTTTTACTTTTCTAAACATTACAACAGTGCAGACGTACAAACGGTCGCCAACATTTTGTGTATATTTACTGCTTTCTTCACACAAGTGGGGGCGTATCGCACCCCTTTTAACCCTTTTTGGATACAACCGTTTCTTCTCCTTCTTTACATTTATTTCTTATGCCCTGTTTCTTCTTCTTAAATTATAAAATTATAGTCAGACGCGCCCGGTCTTGATAATTTAAGATATAGTTATATTTTTAAGAAAATAAAACTTGTATTACTGAATTAAAAAAAAAAACAAATTGAATATACAATTCAGCTTGTTACGACCAGGTTTTAAATTTTAAAAACATTTAACATAATATTAATATTTAATATATTATGAGTATAGAAATTTGCGATATTACTACAATTATTATTACCTTACTTCAAATACAGATAATTACTATTATCATGTTAAATTTGGTAGGTAATTATTTCATTTCAATATAATAAAAACGATGAAACAAACATTTTAAAATCTGGCATAAAACCTCAAATGCATTAAAACATTTTCACTCTAATTAATATCTCCGAAATGCTGAAATAGCGCGCCCAGCACATTTTGAGCGTTGACGTTACAAAGGCTAACACAAGTATATCACCCCGTTTCGGGAGGCAACCCTGGCCAAAGGGGTACCTTTGAAGATGCGCAAAGCTTTTCTATAATACTCACTAAGCGATTCCAATTTCGTAATTCTCGAATTTCTAGGGCAAAAAATAATTGCTCGCTCGTTTACGGATTTTTATTTTTTTATTTCGTGGGAAACGCCGAATAGGGTTTTAATAGGTCAGTTAATTACGTTGATTACTTTTGCTTTGCGGATTGTGAGAAAATGAAAAATGGAATTTTAGAGGGTGTGTTCCGAAATATTACTCAGTGGTATACAGTGTACTGAGACAAGTTCAGTATTAGTGCTACTTGAAATAAATTTGCAATTATGACATACTAAAAAAGTCTTATCATCAATACATTTAAGAAAGAATTAACAGCGTGGCTTAGAGACAAATTAAACTTTGTATTATATAGAAAAAAATATAAATTAATTGCTAGTGGTTAACGAAGATCATAGCTCAAATCAGTCAGTTGAATATATTTTGTATTGAAAAACTTATTTCCAAGTTTGGTTAGGACACTATAGTACCAAGAGCCTTGCTATAAGCCACTGGACTATGGAGGCGCTTAAAACAGGCAGCGAAAAAAAGAGCGTGTACAGAGTATATAAGGGGCCGGGCTACCCTCGAAATTCTCATACATACGTAATACCAAAATCATTTTCTCATACGAAAATATTTAACATGTTTGAGTTATTTTTCAGCTTAAAATAGTAATTACCTAGGTTCCTGTACAAAAGTTAACTTCAAAATATTTAAACACTAAAATTTTTTTTTGTGTGAATTTTTTTTTACTAAATTTACTACAAAATATTTAAATACTAAAAAAATTTTTAGAGTCGAAATATTTTGTAGTAAATTTACTATTTATTTATATATTTTTTAGTGTTTTACCCTATTTTTTAGTGTTTAAATATTTTGAAGTTAATTTTTATACAGGAACCTATGTAATTACTATTTTAAGCTGAAAAATAATTCAAAAATGTTAAATATTTTCGTATGAGAGAATGATTTTGGTATTACGTATGTATGAGAATTTTGAGGGTAGCCCGGCCTCAAGTACGTGTCGGAAGTGAAAACTGTGTCCAAAATGCAACGTTATTATTATTTCGACCATCTTTTTCGAAACGCAATCTTGAGATGAGTTGACAGTGTATTCAACGTGCCTAAATAAGCCTGCTTCAAAATCTTTTTTTCTTGTACACACTGCGACAACACCTATAGAAGAGATTTGTCGCGGAACGTAGGCAGGTAGCCTACATTCCGCGACAAATCTCTTCTCAATCCGTCACCAGATACCGCCACATTATACTGGCGTTATATTGGCGCTAATCTGTTCTTTATCGTGACAAACCACGGGGATGAGGGCTGATAGCAGTGACGGCATTAGCATAGTGTGTAATGATGTTGGTGATCGGTTCAATCCCTACTTAGAGGCAGGAATTGCGTGAGATTTTCGAGAATGTGCGATAACAAGGTCGTAAGAATATTATACGGTAGGAGTGCTCTCGACTCTAGTCTATATCTTGCAATTCCAAGTAAAAAAAACAAACGCAAGGTTTTCAGAGATAAATCCCAGATTTAATTAAATCCATGACATACTTGATTCTTTGGAAACTTTGCCAAAAATGTATAATTGACCAATTCGTCTGGACTGTGACTCTGGACTATGCGACTATGTTTCAAAAAAAAAATCGTACCTTGAACTTATACAACCTTAGGGATATCAATTAAAATAACATGTCCCATAACCTCACTTAGAAAGTGTTACATTTAAACTCATTCACAAAAGATGCAAAGACTTTAGTTTTGAAGAACAATTCATTTCATTGATTTCCTCAGAAACCTATAATAGGTATAAACAATACACACGCATCGAGCAACGTGCTCGCCACACGTCTGGAACCGACCTGCCAAGCCTGCCAGCGACCTGCCAGCGGTTGCCACTGACAGATATGACTGTGACAGATTGTCTCGAGCTCACAGTGAGGAGTATGGAGAGGGCTATTCTTAAAATGACAATTTATATGGCGATTCAGTTAGTAAAATAATAATTAAGTTATTTTACCAACTTTATTTCCTTCATTAATACCTCGACCGTGGGAATCGCTAACACAATAGATTACCAATTGTTATGCGACAGCCGGGTGCCGCTTGGGGATTGATGGGTTGATAAATATTCTACACCAAGGCTGCTCAACCTTTTTTACAGTGGGGCCAAATGGTGGATTCCGACATTTATAACGGGCCATTAACATATTATCTTATATGTTTAAACGAGCAATTCTTGCATATATATATAATTGGAATTTCGGAATCGGCTCCAACGATTTTCATGAAATTTAGTATATAGGGGTTTTCGGGGGCGATAAATCGATCTAGCTAGGAATCATTTTCATAAAATGTCAGTTTATATGTGTTTTTTTTTTTTTTTTGAATACCGAGCGAAGCTTGGTCATATAGCTAGTGCTTAATTAAATACAATACCAAAATATACTAATCAAACTTCAATGGGTTTATATTATGCATAAATTTATTTTTTGATATTAATGAGATTTTTGCAGTTGTATGTCTTTTAACAATTTATTTATGTTGGGTGATAAATCTGATGTTACAGTTAATGATGTGCGGTATTTATTTTTAACATAATTAAGGTCTGAAAATAGTTTTTCACAGATATGTTGATCCAAAACTACATAAAAACTGTAACGCTAGATCAGTTAGTGCAGGAAAGTCTTCTTTTGGTACCAATTTCCAGAAGACAGACTGTCAGGAAGTGCGCGAGACCGCATAGTAGGTATGACCAGTGGCGGGGCAAGACCGACATTTTATGTGGGCGACATACATTTTGCGAGGCCTTTTACCCTTAGGAGTTAGGCCCAAATGGATTATTTTTAGATAATCATATTTTTATAAATAAAATTTGAGTCTCAAAACGCGTAAATTCTCAAAAAAAATCCTCGGGGTCCAAGCGGCGCGAGGCCCCTTGGACCGCGAGGCCGTGGGCGGTCGCCCACATCGCCCACGCCTTGCGCCGCCTCTGGGTATGACCACACGAACAGCGTAGTAGGTAGTTAATTCGTTCCTTCGCGGCATCCAATTAGGCGGGATTTCTCAGTTTAGCGGGATATTCAAAACTTCCTTGTGCGGGCCATTTAAAATTCTTTCGCGGGCCATAATGTGGCTCGCGGGCCTGGGGTTGAGCAGCCTTGTTCTACACTATAGAAGTACTTATCCATAACCACGTCATCTTTATTTAAAACGACTAAAAATATAATCATTTGTACACGTAAGTATACATAATATAGGACTCAGTAGAAAGTATAAAAATATTTTTTTAGATACCTACCGGGAAACCTTATCAGTGGTTTTAGTATTATAAAGCACCTTAAAGTTTGTTTGTTTGTTTGAACGCGCTAATGTCAGGAAATACCTACTGGTCCGATTTTTTTTTATGAAATAAGGGGGCAAACGAGCAAACGGCTCACCTGATAGCACCTTGAAAGCAACTTCCGTCGCCCGTGGCATCAGAAGAGCTGCAGGTGCGTTGCCGGCCTTTTAAGAGGGAATAGGGTAATAGGGGAGGGTAGGGAAGGGAAGGGAATAGGGGAGGGGATTGGGCCTCCGGTAAACTCACTCACTCGGCGAAACACAGCGCAAGCGCTGTTTCACGCCGGTCTTCTGTGAGAACGTGGTATTTCTCCCGTCGAGCCGGCCCATTTGTACCGAAGCACTCCCACGTATTTACGATTTGAAAAATTATTTCAGTGTTAGATAGCCCATTTATCGAGGAAGGCTATAGGCTATATTTTATCACGCTAAGACTAATAAGGAGCGAAGAAATAGAGGAAAATGTGGAAAAAACGGGAGAAATTATTTAAAACGGCTTATCTCACGAACTACTGGAGCATTTCTTCTGTTATTTAACGGTACTGATAAGAAGTAGACTACGTGAAGGATCATAGGCTATTTTTGTAGACTAATTTGACTGTGATATATCTAATTTACGCGGATGAAGCCGCGCGGAATGTCTAGTTACTAGACATAACTAGACTCTAGTATATTATAACGTATTTTAAACGTTAAACAATCATTACAGTGAGGCTTCTATATGCACAATCCACGTAGGTAGGGATATTTCTTAGACAATTCGGTGACCAGCCGGATCTTCGAAAGAATCTTCAAGACAACATTTTTGTTTTCCAATTGCGTCGAATTGAGAAGAAAGCGTGAAGCCGTCGGACTACAGACATAATAAACATAATTCCCGAAATTCAATTTAAAATAATTCTACTCCATATTCTAAAGCACTTCCTTTAATGATTGTCCGGGACACGCGTGTTCTATCACAATCTTTCCTCGTTCCATACACGGCGAGCTTCTCTTCAACTTTCACCGCTATTTCTTCTGCTTCATGGTTTAAATTCGCATGTAACACGAATATTAATTGAAGTGAATTGTATTTGTTTATTTTTAAGGATAATTAATTATCAAGACGTAGAACATGTAGCTAGTAAGTTTACCCTTTCGTAAACTTTATGTTTGTTGAATAAAGATAATTTTAGATTTAATAATTATTTTGCCAATTGCAGAACATAATATCCTATGATTTATGAATAAAAAATATAAAGCGACGACACTTATTGATATTTATCTCAGAAAAAGTTTGGCCTTTAACATAACCCGCCCACAGAGTATAAATACTCTGTGGGCGGGTTGTGGTGACCATTTTTAAATAATTATGACGTAGACGATTGACACTCAGCCTTTGCCATTAAAACATTAGTAACCTTTTCGGCTTAAATTATAGCGGATCCATCTCAAAGAAACTCCTTTTTGGACAAAAATATAGACCTTGACCCTCAGCTAAGCTGTTTTCATTAATTTCACCGTCCAATTTAGGAAATCAATTTTTTCTGACTTCTCAAAAGACCATCTGAAATTGCAAGTTACATTACGTCAAATCGAATCAATGATTTCAAATTATGTCCGTGAAAATATTGAATACCTTTTAGGCCAAAGTCCTGCGCATCTAACGACATCACACGACAGCAATAATCAACCCACTAAAACCCAAACTTGTGCAAATTATACACGAACACCAATTATCGCGAGCATAACTCTGCATATTTGGAATGTTTTTTCGTCTACCCAATAATTCGTTTCCTAATATGCTAAGCGGGACGTGGCACGGTGTGGTACAGCGGTTCGTGCATGGATTTTAATTATTATCATGTACAGAATACGACTTCTAATAAATGTCATTAAACGTATCGCGACGCAAAAAACTTTGCGTGCACCATAATTAATTGTGCACCTTATCGCGATGTAGTAAAGATCAAATTGCGGTAACATTTCGTTCGTCGATACCTCGTCATCGTGGTTATTACGTAGTTCCATAATGGAATCGCAATTTAGCGTGCGTGACAATGATTCCACGGTTATGTTTTCGGCCTATAAAGATGCATTGTACTTACAAAAGTTTTGTAAATTTGCATTTTTTATACGCCACGTAACCTATAAAGTTTATTTAGTTGCTTCCTTCGTAGTTCCTTAAATGTAACATGTTTTAAAACTTGTGACTGAAGCCAGGTTTGTGTATTTAATAGTATATGATAAAGTCTGCCATAATTTCGTTAAGAATTATTATTAAATAAATTAATATAATACTTAAGTCAACTGTAGCTAATGCCATAGTTGACAAGTATCAAAACTATTTAGATCTTCTATACACACATGAATGACATGATTTCTCGAATTTAAAATTTCGAAAATCGAACACCAACTTTTTCTTTTTAATCAGTTCCAGCCAGCTACTACAGAATACATCAAAGGTTTTTTTTTTTTTTTTTTTTTAATTTATGCGTGTCACATGGGACATCGATCATTATCCTCATCTGTAGCGGCTGTAATTACGACGAACACGGAAAAATCTAATCTCGCACGCACACTCCCTCAAGAAATTTAACTAACGGTACAAATTAAGCTCCCCTTATATGTATTGTAAAGTCTTAAAAATGAGAGGAATCTTTTAAAGGGTACGACTTAAGTGGGGAACTCTGGGTCCCCCCGTGGGTGCGGAGGGTTCCATTGTCCGTTGTTTTGCTTCGATACGCTGTAGGTGGGTTAGGTGCTATTTTACGAAATTAATTTCGTTATATTGGGTTTTTGATGGCCTTTGATGAGTTTTTAAGGCTTTCAATATTATGCTTTATTTAAGTGTACTTGAGTTGTTACTAGCGCTCCTGTGCTGCTAGATGATGCAACCGGAAGACATCTTGATACTTGCGTTTTTGCCCATAAAAAAATCGCGAAATCGCGTACAGTGTTATTGTTGACTTTCGAGTTATAATATAGTGTATTTTAAATATTTTAAATAATGAATAATAAAAAATTAGGATAATAGAAAGAGCATAACTATAATATGAGCTATCTTTTTGAGTAAAATTAATAATAAACAACAGCTACTTTAGGGTTATGAACCTATTATGTTATGCCTTTAAATGTAATAAATGTGATTCAAAAGATAATATTATTATATTTGCACATAATAATTTTGCACTACTGAAAATTCAACATTTTTTCCCCTAGCTTATAAATTCAAAAATAAATCCAAAAACAAATTCAACATGTTTGAAATCAAATTACCTCTATTTGGAACATATTGAAGTTTGAAAACAAATCAACCCTAAAACATCGGTAAAAATGACCGGTTCCGAGTCAATTGCTCTCAACAATAAGCTCCTTGGGGCATTCCGTCCCCTCGCTGACCGCCCGACTTACTTAGCCGGCTAGTAGATACTTAAATTAATGTATCACTTATTCGGACTAACTTATCCAACAACATTTTATTACTTACTGATGATGAAAATGTGAAAATGAGAATTATATAATTAATATAGCCAAAATATAAAGATTCCATTGGAGGTGCGTATGTAACGTCGTTCGCTCTGAAATTGTGTAGAGATCAACTACGATAACATGGCGCGCCCCTCCAAAATTCAAAACGTTTGAAGTGCGTTGTCTTGCGCGATAGGCTAATTATGATTAGTTGACCAACAAATCTTGGTAATAAGTGACATTAACTGAAATATTACGTGTACTATGATTGGTTGAATACTTACTACATAACAAACTCTTTCATTAGGATGTGACTACACACATTGAAACAGTCATTTGGAGGGGCGCGCCATGTTATCGTAGTTGATATCTATTGTGCAGAAACCATAAAGTACAGGGATATACAACTAGCGTATCTTTCCTGGGGCCTATGAGGAATCTAAAAATGATAGCTAAACCGGTTGGTTGGTTGAAGAACTAGGCGTGATGATAGTAGAAAGACAGACAGACAATATACAATAATTTGTTTATAATTATTATAGTATGGATGTCCTTCTCAAAAAGTTGAAAAGAGCGTAAGAAAGTTGTGTGTAGATGAATCTCTACCGAGAACCCACACTAATTTCAAATCTATTTATTTCTGTTCTTGTCCACTACAAACTTTAAAAAAATAATTGGAATAAAACCTCACATTCACGATTCGAATAAATCGGTCAAGCGCCTAGAGTGGTATTATGACATCGGTGAAAAACGCGGCCTAACTCCAGCCAATTAGCTGAGAGTGGTGCTTGGCTGAGCTCGGCGAACTGTGTATATGAAAACTTCTGTAGTTTATTATATTCAGTAATTAATATTACTGTAATTGGTGAACATTATGAGTATTATAATAATTGAAACGGGGACTTCTTTAGCGGAGTTACGCTTGTTTTATAGTAGGTGCAAAATGTGAAACTCACGTCAGGATACTTGACCTGATCAAAAACTCGTAAGACGAAAGAAAAGTTAACTAGGAGGAGAGTAGAAATAATAGCTCCCTCTTTCTCTATCTCTTGACATAAATGCACGCCTATACTCCCAGAGTGTAAAACGTTCAGATATAGAGGGATTTTTGTTTTATTTTAGTCCCCAAAAATTTACAAACAAAATATCAGAATCTATTAACACATAATAATATTACTAAAGAACCTCTTTGCTTTCACAAAGTTCCTGAGCATAAAATATATAAAACTGGAAAAGCTATGTTCCATTGAAATAGTTTTTCCAAATGACGAGGGGTGTTAGTAGTTTTCCGGAACAAACTTTAAAGAAAACTCAAATAAAAACATTTTATTAAACGTGTTGAGATGGTGCCGAGTTCACATGTCACCAGAGAGTAGAGACAAAATAGAGTCGGCAGAAATTCATTGCACAATTTTTATGTGATGACATAATTTTATAGTCAGGGAGCTCAAGAACAATTTTTTTTATTACTGTCAAGCAATTTTTTTGTGAGTAGCTTTATTTTGATAAGACGAACAACAATTTTATCTGCGAAAAATCTCAAAAGTGGTAGCTAACAGAGATAGAAAGGATTTCATACTTTGATTCGATGGTATTAAAATATGGATTGTTCTATTTGTAGGACAATGTTACTCTTAAATTATGTAACTATTAACCTAACAATGTACAAAAAATCAGCTGGTAAGGGTTCCGTTTTAGGGTTCTGTTATCAACAAAACTTGGTTGACTACGGAACCCTAAAATGGAATCCTAACCATCTGATTTTTTGTATGTTGATAGATTACTAGTTGTATAATTTAAGAGTAATATTGTCCTACAAATAGAACAATCCATATTTTGGGACCATCGAATCAAAATATTAAATCCTTTCTATCTCTGTCAGCTACCACTTTCGAGATTTTTCACAGTTAAAATTGTTATTCGTCTTATCAAAATAAAGCTACTCACAAAATACTAGCTTCGTAGTAATTAAAAAAATGTTCTAGAGCTCTCTGACTACTAATAATAATTGTCTTAACCGTAGTCTTAACCACATTTTCGATTTTCTTTTTTCAGATGGACCCTGTAATCTCCGCTCTATCTACTGTTCCTAGCCCTACCGATGTCACGGTGTTTGAACCCCAACAGCCCTTGTTTGCGCCGCGCCGGCCCGCCTGCATACTAACGTACCTGTGACGTGAGATGTGTTGAAAAGTTTAAATAGGTTTTTGCTTAGGAGGATAAAGTCTTTCTTCAATTCTTAAATTACTAATAAGACATATCTAAATTTAGGCAGTAATTTAAGAATCTAAGGCCAAATTGCATGGATTTAAGTCAAAGTTAACTTGAGTAAGAGTATCGTGCCTTTTCTTTAATAAATAAGAGGAACAAAAGAAATGACATAAAATGCTGAGACCCAGGGTTAACTGTACTCCAAAATAGCGCAAGTGGACCGAAAGGTGTCAATTTTGTGTCATTACCTTAAAGTCTTAGTTAGGATCCAATACCATAATCAAAATATAAGAAATGAGCAAAGTAAACTATGGATAAGCAATAACATATTATTTAGCCTTTGGTTGCAAGAAACCTAGCTGAGATACGTTACCACTTACTACCACATACTAGATCCTTAAATCACAATCTAAACTGAAACTCATGATAAAATACAAAATCTGATATAATAATAGAGCTGTAATATCATCTATTTCATTTAAACCCGTTAACAAAGAAACAACGGGCGGGGTGTCCGTTGTTCAAAGAAATATTTAGGCCGAACGTTGAATTTTAAAGGCAGCAATTTGAACCTACACTCTTATCCCGATCACAAGATAATTTATCTTAACGAAAGAAAGGGTGGCGAGGGTGGGGTGGGCCAAAAATTGGGTAAAAATGTTGCCAGCCAGCGATTAAAGCGGGGGGTGCGTTGTACTAATCACCACCCGCGAGTCGTCTTCGACGATTTCAATGGATCTTATGGAGCTGCTAACACAAAATAAAAAAGTTTATTTGTACAAAAAAAATATTATTTAGACCAAGGTAATTCATACCGATAAATAAGTACGTATGATTAGGTGTTACAATGCTATAAACTTATACATTTATATTATTATCTAAAAATCTACTACTAATTTGAATAAAAAGTTTTCCTTTTAGCTTCGCTGTAGTCGAGTTGCTCATGTCTCTTGATGACATGTATTTGTATTAATCATTATGCTATGCTAATAGCATTTTATAAAATACAACGTCTACGTCTGCATGAAAATTAATTAGTTAAATGCAAAAATAAGTTATTCGGATAGAAAACTTCATAAGAACAAAACAACAATCACTGTATAGGTTGCCATTGTAGAGACAGGGCAAAGTCCATTTAGGAATAAAATAATTTGGAAGTCTGTAGCTTTTCTAACCTAAAACCCAAAATATTGTGTTTGACTTATCACTTTCATAACTTGGTAATGCATCATTGGTACACTGCTGATAAGAAACTCCATATTATATTTGTAATATCTACTTTTATTATACATTATTATACAATTTGTACACTTTCGGGCAGAGATTTCTCTTACAATTGTTCCTCCGTCAGAATCCATACCATACTAAGCTCTTGGGGTATTTATACCCAATTTTTACCCGTCAACCCCCACTCTAAATCAGGTGATCGTAGAAGGGATTGCACGTTGTCAGTGTGGCCAGTCTTAAATATTAAAACTGCCATCAAATTTAGTCAAAAATAGTTAAGTTATAATAATTTGGTATTCTAAAAACAATAAACTAGGTTCTAAATTACATAAATCATAACACTACGCTCAAAAAACTGTGCTGATAGATATCAGCACAGTTTTTCACGCACAATCTCCAGCTCCATACAATTCCCTTGTATTCCCTTGTCCTGCTGGGTGGTTCAGGCGGGGGCGGGGGCGGCCACCTTGGCTTTGTTTTAATATTTTCGCAGGCATTATGAAGGGTTTCCTTGCTTTCAAATAATTTTGGCTTCTGCTCCTGAAGTTTAGATAAAAGTTTCATTCTATCAATAATTAACGACCGCGTTGATGCGATTATAAAGGTCCGTTGTCTTACTTTTCTATTTCTCCCATTGTTGGCTCAATTTTTGATGATTCAAACTAATTAAAATTTCCACTGATATGCTTCGAGATTAAGATTGTTTTTGGAAAGTAAAGTACCAACTAAAATGAATTGAATATTTTATTTTGTACTTTATTATTTTTAAAGGCTTTTTCTTGCTTAGTTTTTAAGACGCTTAAGAGCTCAGACGAATCAAGTGAACTCGTCACCAAACAAGAGAATAAACAGTAACATTACTCTCTCAATGTAATAATTACAGTTACAAAAAATACATTTTTAAGCCCCAAGAAAGTACAAAAGTCACCAAACTTTCAGATGTTTTTTCCGTTATACATAAAAGTTTTATACCTCTCCTCCAAAATGTCTTAAACAATGTATTTATACATGTAGTATAACAATAAGTGTCGTACATTAGCATACAGAGGCAGGACAAAACATCCTCACAAAGAACGGAAACTTCCACGAAATTTGTTCAGCCAAATGACTCCGCTTGTTTTTTTCTGCGTATAATTCTTCGTAGACGTAACATGGATACGCTCATTACAATATTATTATATCTGTAGTAAAATATTAAATATAATAACTACCTATATTTAAATAATTATATCAGGTTGTAAGAATAAAGTAAATTATTGCTAAAACTGTGAATACTCTATTTCTATAACAATAGGTACACCAAGTTCTTTTAAAAACAATTAATATTTAAAAAATCAGCATAATATGAACATGATATTTAATAATTTATACTTAATTACCTTATACTTAATTAAATTAAGTTATATATTTTTAACGAAAAATAGGTTTTAGATAACAAAAATTATAGATTGTCGCGTACTCAAGTCCGTTCACGATTTTTACTACTGATATTATTATAATGCTTACACAGTACACACGTCTCAAACATTGGAGCAGAATAATACCAATAGCACTCAGACTACATCTTAAAGTAGTACTAATTTAGAACGCAGGTCAACACTCATTAGGGCGTATCCACACAAATCCAATACCACCCTAACAAACTTATTAAGATTTCTTTTCTTTTTACTCTGTACGCGGTTAGCGACGTATGACGCAGGCTCGCGCCCCCATCTGTGGGTCGAGGGGGGAACGCACGCGGGAGGGCGAGGGGGGCTGCACGCATGGCCGCTCTCATGATTTAAGCACAGGGATAAGAATGAAATTAAAAATACATCCTCGCCGCTCCTTAGGGTGCCAGGGGGACAGGGAGGGACAGGGGGGACATATATGCAAATGATCGCCCCCCCAAGACGAGGGTTTTTTGCTATTAATTTGGGGTGTACACTAAGTGTGCGTTCTTTCAGATTATGCGTCTTCGTGTTATGAGGAAATTCATTGTGAAAAAATTAATATATCTGAGTTACGAACGTTCGTTGTTTTCCCACTTTCCTTCGATCTTAACATCTCTCAACTGCTAAGTAGTTTACCTATATAGTGCTAGTTTATATGAGAGAAGATGTAAGCAAAATTATACTATGTGTATATAAAATGAACACAGAATCAAAAATATCTACAAAGTAGTATTATTCTTATGTTCTTAGCTATAGTCTCACTACAGGTAGTGATATGAAGGAATAAGCCTTCACTGCAAATATCGAATATTTCACCACAATTGAAATTATGCAATTTAAACGTAATACACGCGAGATAGAAACATAATAATATTATTACGTTTCTATCTCGTCCTAGTATTGTTGATATCCTAGTATTGTTACATAATGATAGTTTAAAATATTTTAAACTATCATTGTGTAACAATACTAGGTGATAATTAGGGACGGTTCAGACCGCAACGTGAAGCGTAGATACCTTGAGAGTTAAACTCATTTCTAAATTATAAGAACATGAAGAACACATTCTCATCAAATATTTTTTAAGGAGTACATCTTACATAATTTATAATTATGTAAAACCTATGAGAGGGCCCTTCTAATCGTGAGGGTGTCCTCACACATCATGAGTCGGCATTTAGGGCGAGGGTTTTGCGTCATGATATTTCATAATTCGATTCTTATAAATTCCTGGTGAATTTTATTAGGTTCATATTTGTGCGGTGGAAACATTTTTTTACGCATAGATTGACGATTTGTTTACATAAAACTGTAAGTATAATATTTATATGATATTTTTAAATACACAGCCTTACAGTACTACAGGGATTGAGTAGTATTTGGTGGCAACAAATAAACAAAAAACAGCAACAGTTGTCGTTTAAAATGTAAGAGAGTTAATTTTAGATTCAACCACAGAAATACTTATACTTAGATAAGACATTATCAATAATACTAACTAGAGTGAACAGTTGTCTCTTAAGTCTTAAGTGACACTAATTTCAAATTATTTTTATTTCGGCCACGTGCTAGAGCCTTGCAGAGCTATATATAGCACGACAGTAAAGGCATATTTCAATTTTAATCTCTACCTGTTTAAAGCCTACACTGAAAACGAACCCACCTCACCTAATAATGAACAAAAATCCAAATTCTTTTATGGAAAAATGAATATACGCTTTACACCTACGCGCCCCATTCACGCCTCGCGAGGCAAAGGCCAGATCGATGCTTGTCAAACAATAAATGTCACGTCCACTCCCTCATGTCAATACACCAACATACAAACATAACTAAGTAAGCAAAACTCAACCTTATACTTAGGGATTAAGGTGTAAGTAAGCTGCAAGATTTTTTTGTAAAACTACCTCCAATTTTCCTTTGAGGTGAGAACGGTGCTCTAATTTTTGAGGAAATGTTGTGCGATATTATCGAGTTAAGTGTTTTGACACGAAATGCGAGTTTGTAGGTAATTGCATACAGAAGGACTTTGTGACTTATAATTTTATTATGTTCTATAGCCTGCAATAAGTAAGTAAGTATAATATAGAGAAATACTTGATGGAACTGTTTAGTAAGTGACGCTTCGGAAGTTCTAAATAAAACCTCCGATACGGTAATGGTGGACGGTTTCATTAAAGATGTATTTTTAAAGTACCAGAATGTGTGTGCGCATAATACAGTGATACTATTTTTTCCTTTACTCGCATAACTCGATGGAACGGATGCCCGACAAGACTGGCGAGAGATCTGGCGTAGGACTGACTTTAATATGCCCATCCGGATGCGAGGATAAACTTTCAGATAGATTATGCCCGTATTGTCCTAACCAAACTTGAAAAAAACATAAGTGTTGAAATAAATTAAAATCATGCCCTCCAAAACCTAAGCTATTGACTACTGATTTGTCAGTCTCATTATGTTAATAGCTTTTACCTATAGCTTATAGCTTCCGCATTATCTATATGATCAAACCTCATCGAATTGCTGGTATAGTGTTCATTATACTGTATTCATGTGCTGATTGGTCACGCGGACTGCGATCCTCGCTGGCTATTGAGGCTTTATATTAAAATAATATCCCTAGAACTTTAGAAATAATGGCAGGAACCGTACATTTTACATCATTCAAGAGCTTTGTATGCTTTGTCTTTCGTCATCGTTTACTCTCTACGAACAATAAAAACTAAGGAAGAGTAAATGTGTCAAAAAATTTGTTCCGATTCTACAAAATGTGACCCGAATACATGCATACTTTATGCAAAAAGAGGCCCAAATACATGCAAGAATTTTGTGTAATTATAGAAGTGACAATAATTGTCAACGGCTTTATTTTATCCATTTGAATGTAACGTTTCGTAGCTATTGCCATATTATTTTAGTGTGCGAAATCTTGAGAACCAAATTAAAAACGATTGATGTATAGGAGTTACGTTTCCTTAGTTTTTATTATTCGTAGTTTACTATCTGCGTTAAATTTTATCAAAATCAAAGTTAACAGTTTAATAGCTCATTTGATACATGCAAGGCTTCGCATGTAGATTTCGCATGAATATGCTTCTTGCGTTTATAGTCATATACGGTCTGTCTATACATTGGCCAATGGTATTCCAATAATATAAGCTTTTACGCGTAAAGTATACAAAATTTGTTATTTTCATGATGGAGCTCTAACAGCTTCTCAATCATGGATATCCATTATGACGCAACGTATAGACTTCTGAACTGTCCAAAAAATAACAAGCAATTCAGCCTATGTCAAGCCACGTCTTCCGCCGTGTCATCTGTCAAGACTGGAACGTCAACGTCTCTTCAATTCACATCCGTCCTTGGCCAAGGACGTAATATATTTTCTTCTATAAACGTAATAACCTTATCTTAATTTATAATTTACATCTTACGAATAATTTAATAAACTAAGGAAATGTAACTCCCATACTAATACAGTTTTAAATTTGGTTCCATTCGAACTGTCATGTAACGTCAGCCTTTATACCGCTCAAGGTCACCTAAATATTGCAAATGTATGAAAAGTGAACCTAAGGTACACTTTTTTGACAAGTATTTTGGAGCATGTTTTTTGACGGAGTTACTCTTCCTTAGTTTTTATTATTCTTAGTTTACATCAAATATCTAATACAGTCCACTATGCAAGTTATATAAAGTAATTAACAAAACACACACACTTCGTCATCATGGTGATCCAACATGCCTTTGTCACTTCCGTGACGCGCATGCATGTTGCACGGCAGTTTGTCTTCGCGTCTCCGATCTATGATTAATGCCTTTCTTAATTACCAAGTTATCGCCGAGGGGGGTAGCGAGGGGGGTAGGAGGGACATGTGTCTAATTTATTGACTTAGCCCGTTTTATTGGGGGAATTTGAATGTGTTTTTTCGTTTGCTCAACCCCACAATTAATGGTTTAAGTTACGCGCGCGTGTTGCGTCAATTATCATCATCAGCTATGTTTATTTATCCAACAGTAAAAAGGTTTTTTATCCAAAATTAATACTACATCATTCCTTGTTCGATCTAATATTATAGACAAAATAGTTTTCTTGCATATGCATCTAACGACCTCAGACCAATAAAAAAAGAAAGACGGAGTATTTACAGTTAATAGCGTGAAGTCTCTGTCGATCAATGTGTGCGTCACGCCTAGCATAAATACGCTAGGCGTGCGCTTGTGTGCAAAAAAATAATGTTGCCAACTCAGGGTTTCAGATTGTCAAACTCCCATCCTGTTGCAGTCTTATTAAACTACTAAGTAATGACTACAAAAGTTGCTATCAAACTAGATTGTTAATCATCATTCATTAGTAATTGCTGAAAAAAGTAAATACTTAAATATCTATATCTAATAAATTATGTGTTTCAACTAAGAACAGACAGACAGACATACATACAGACAAAAATTGTAAAGAATGTTGTTTGGTGTATGCAGTATGTATCGTATACAGATTAATATGCAAATAGTAAAAAAATCATTCAATACTACAAACAGACACTCCAATTTTATTTATATTAATAGATTTTAAATGAATAACGAATTTTAGGTTAAAAACAAAACAAAAAAATTAAACATTTGTCAGGATAATACAGCACGTAATAATATTTTTCCCCTAATAAGGGGAAAAATATCTTGCGACCAGCATGCAGCACTGGTTGAGGTTCTGTGTTCCGAGACTCCCGAGACAATTTTTAAAACTAATAAATTAAATTCGTTATTTCGGTGGTAATACATAAATATTCAACTAATTACTTGTGAAACGTAATCCCACAAGGTTTCTTTTGAGCACAAGAATTGTTTTTGCACCATTTAACGATGCAGGACGGCATATTTTGATATTTCTTGACACAGATGAAAACGACATGCGCCGTCACTCGTTGAAACCGGAATGGCGGGCGGCCGGCTTCCTATGGCCGTATCGGCTTCCTATTGCCTGCCTCACCGCGTAGCATGGATGGCTCTGTCTATCTTTTTTCATTGGTCTGAGCTAACGACATGAAGGTTACATTTATCAGAACATTCCATGAGAAGCCCATTTTTTTGTTGTTTTATTACATCGAGAATGCAGTCTCGATACAATAAAACAGTCCGATTCGATATACCTAGCATAGCATAAAAGCCATTATTTCTAGCTGTATGACGTCATAATACTATACAGGGTGCAATTAAACCTTCCTGCCAAATTTTGATATATTGATCCTTGATAAAAATAAAAATACACGTATTTTTTCTTTTACAATCACTCAGTATTAAAATGTTGAGAAATAGCCTCCGAAAGTTATCCTAAAAAACACTACAATTAATGGACACTACGCGTCGCCCGCGCGTGACGTGCCCCCGCGCGCGCGCCTCGCCCCGCGTCACCCCCGACCATACCCACCGCCGCGAGTGAGCATTCTGCAACGATTTTAAATGGGATAAAATATGTCAATTAACACCCAATTTTTTTTTTTTGTTAAATGGATTCTCCTAATGATACCTAAGCCCTGGAAAAAATTTGGCAGGAAGGTTTAATTGCACCCTGTATAATATATTTTGAATAATAATTCAAGATAAAAAATAAAGAAATGAAAAAATACCGTAGCAGTGCTACGCCACCGTAGAGGGTCTACGACATTGACGTGAAGACTGAAGATGCTCCATGTCGAGTCACGACATAACGTCATTACCCGACTGTGTTAAGATTTAAGACGGTTATGTTTTTGAGTGATGTTGAAATATTAGTCTTTGGTTGTCTCATAATGTTTTGAGCTCGAGAGGAATCATCATTGGGTATATTTTTGTTAGTTAAAAATGGAGTTTTACACGTATGGTTTTATTTGTGTTGTTATTTTTTTACTTTCTATTTTTTAGAAACTTTGTTATAGTCAACCATTAATAAAATGTTTATTTACTGTTGTAGAATTAAACATAATGCTACTATCAATACTGTCAAACATTGAAACAAAAAGCAATTACATTAGAACAGACAGTTCAACTGGTGTTGCCACACTTCTAGCTGGATATCAATAAATATGCAAATGGCAACACTTAAATATTTATAACAAAAACATATTGACAGCCATTACTAGTGGCTGAATAATTATTGTATCTAGAGTGGCGCAGTGACAAATTTTAAGTCGGACATTTTTGCATTGTAAGGGTCAGTTCACATTTCATCGTAAAAGGCGATGCGATGCTTTTTAAAATAAGCCATGAAAAATGGAACAGGCAGCACAACTCGCTAGTGGCAATTTATAGTAATTAAAGTTTAGTTTTGAATGCTCGTTTAAAAATTCATCGCATCGTCACATCAGTTTGTTATGTGAACTGACCCTAACAGTCACTATAAATATATTATAAAATACCTATTATAATGTGAATGTGTGATTAATATACTGAAAGAACAGGTTTATTTAAAACTACTGAATTGACTTCGCTGTTTGGCTCAAAGATTTCTGACCTAAAAAAAACACTTAAATCCATTCCAGAATAAAAAAAACTATTGACTTTACCTACTTGATTGATTGTTTACACCTAATTTACCTAGGATATCGTAAATATAAGCAGAAACAAGAGCACTATGCGAAGAGCTTTGAGAAAAACTGCAAATTATAAATACCTTTTTTTAATTGTACATACACATCTAATAATAATGATAAACAGTACAAATTAGAGTAACAATGATCAGGCTATAGTGTATCTATTACCAATAAGCTTTTATGTTTTATTTGGGATATTTTCCCAAACATCACGCATACACCTAATTATCGCGGAGGGACCTCGCATAAGAAAGTATTGAGCTTTACGGCGCGTGTCCCCGCCTCCCCCGCCCTCACTCCGCCCGCCCCAGATAAAAAATCTCCCGTTTCCTTAATTCGTTTATCGGGTGCGGGCTTTGTCTCCGATCGATGGGCAAATGAGCGCGCGACGTGATACGCGTGCACGAAGTGACGAGTTTCGGCAACCGAGGTGATGAACTGAGGTGACGAAATTACGATACGTGATTTTTTATGTAAGATATGAGTGCTAGGATGGAATTTGTGTTAATCAGAGAATTTGATACCAATAAGCTACCTATCATTAGTAGTTTAGAATCTATAGAAATCAACTGTACTCTAGTATGTAGATATTATGAATGAGAAAGTATGTTTATTTTTTTAAAGCAGCTACGATCATAATATTTATATAGGAAAGTTGGTTTGTATGTTATATTTTCACGTTCAAAACGTTGAATCTGTTTGGATTAATGCTTTCAATGAAGCAAAATGCGTCGTTACCGCGGGATAAATAAATTACTACTTGAACGAAAACGCAAGGAATAAACCTTGTTGTAAGTAAAAATACCTTAGAAACTTAATCGTTCTTATACTCTACTTGAAAAGATTAACTAGAAATTCAAAGTCTATTTTCATATTATACTATACATGTTTCTTCGAATATATTTTAATTATTACAAATAAATTAAAAATTAAAATTGATCATAAGCGTAAGATGCACATTAATAAAAATACGTGTTTTATCACTAATAAACCTGAAACCATAAAATTTTAATTAGATATTAATGACCGAATCCACAAAATTGTTTTACATGATAAATTTCGACTCCTGAATTTATAAAACAGAAATAAGCCCAATGATATTAATTAATGAAAACTAATCAAGACATCAAACTCAAGAATGCCTTATTTCTCAGAAACAAGCTGTACTAGATTATTTCATTCAATGTGTAAGATGTTGTCGTGTTTACTTCTTAAACTTTTAATTCTAACACAATTCGGTGGTACAATAATAATTACATCGCCAATAGCTTGTGATGAAATTAAACATGGCGACATAGCACGTCGCCATAATGAAAAAATCAATTTGTTTTGGTCGTATAAAACACAAGACATCTCGTAAGAAATTACAATCGGCGCAAATGAGCGGGCAGGGGCGCACATGTCGTAAACCGCGCTACACAACCGCGCTTGATAATTTGATTTTTTTGAAGTGAAAACTTCTTTAGCGGCGTTGAGCACTTTTGTGGGATGGGTAAAAACTGTGAAACTCGCGTCAGATTCTCGTGCTGATCGAAAAACCGTAAGACGGTTGGAGAGTATTGTTGTAACATCGAAATCGATTAATCGAACAATCGATTGTTTTTTTCGATTGTCAATATTTTTAATCGATTGTAAGGGTATCGATTAATTAAAAAAAATCGATTTTCATAAAAAATGGGTTAAAAAAATAATGCACAACATTAATAATCAAGTTTTCACTTCTGCCGGCACTCCTGGAGTGCAACCCGTCTTTTTTTTTTGTTAGTTACTAATTTAAAAATATTTATTTATATTATCGGTCTTGACTCTTCAAAATAGCATTTTGCAGTAGCAATAATGGTAAATTTCGTAAAGTAATCTTAACTAAACAATAGTTTAATACTTTTAACAATAATAGTTATTTTATTAAAATCTTTGCAATGATTATACTTATATATTGAAATAGGAGAATATTATTATGCAACAATTTAAAAACTTTTACTACAATCACAATATTATTATAACAAACGCTTTTTCGACTAACAATTAAATTAATTCATTCAATTATGTATTCCTTTGGTATAATCGACAATATTATATATTTTTTACAATTAAAATCAATTTACATCTTGACTTCTACCAAGAAACAACATATCTTAAAAGTATCAAGACAACATCGCGGGCTGACACTTTTAATTTTGCCTCCTTAAAAATGGGGGGTTGTTTACGTGTGTGCCTCCCTGCGAGGGACGAAGGGACGGTAATCAAGGCACGCAATCTTCGGCGAACCCTTAAAAACTTTAAAACTCATCGCCGCCAGCTCTCCCTACACGTTACTTATTTACTTTCTGATGAATTTTACGTTGCGCTTTGACGTCATAAGCCTGTATATGAGTTTCGTCTTGCTGTCTATATATGTGTGGGTTTTTATTAGTTACTGTAATAGTACGGCACTGTTGTTACAAGTTCTTCCTAAAAATTACTAATTTATAAGATGTCATACTGTAACTTTAAAAAAAGTAATTTTCGAAGTCGATTTATTTTTAAAGCTTAGTTCATTATATAAAATTATATACGCTATTTAAACTTCACCAAAACAACGCATTTTAAAAATATGAAAGCCAGGATAAGCTGTTCACTTGATGGACAACAAAGATGATCCCTGCATCGGATGGGCATATAAAAGTCAGTCCCTCGCCACTCGTGTCGGTCATCCGTCCAATGGGTCACGAGAGTAAAGAAAAAGAAAATGTTATCGTTTTTATGGTTTATTGCGCACACACAAAATGACTTTGAAATACTACAGCATAGCTCGATTTTAATGAAATATGCCACAATGCCACCACCAAAACTCAGTAGTAGAAGTACTTACTATATGTAATTGATTTTACTGACGGTTCTTGGTGGAAATTCATGTTGAACACTAATAAAACACACTTTTTCTTGCACTTTATCCACTTTATTAAAACCGGTCGTGTGATTTGTTAAAAAGTTATAATAATATCTTAATATAGTGGATAAAATGCAAGAAAAGTGTGTTTTATTAGCGTTCGAAATACTTACTGTTGAAAAAGTTACACTCACGATCTGATTGTCTTTGTGTGGCAGCAGACCCTAAATTTAATTTAGCAAGTGTATTAGTAACAGGGATAAAATTTAACAAACAAAACGTAATATACCAAAACATAACTTCATAAGAAAATCGATTAGCGCGTAAGCTCGCATATTTAATAGGGCATTTTAAAACCGGTTAAAAATACGCACATAACCGTTACGTAGGGCCATTCCCGCGTTGCGTGCCCTTTATAGGGCCATAAAGTTCGCGATTCCCTTTAATTGCCCTAACATTAAAATGAGCGTAAAGTTTGTTTATTTTTCTATAAATACGAGTAATTGGTTTCAGCTTCTGTAAACTGAGATTATGTTTCAACTTATTTTACTACCTACATCTACGAATAATGTATTATTCGTAGACCTACATAAATAATATAAAATTATGACGTCATGGTCATTGTCATTATCATCTCACTAAAGCTTGGTTGTATGTTCTCAACGTTAAGAACAAAGGTCACCACTCACCACAGATATTTTTTTTCTGAGAGACTTTTAAATATTTAGGACGGTCATTGGCACTGACCTCCATTATACAAGTACGCTGGACCTATGATACCCTTTGAAATGACAGCTGTTTTTTGTGCCTATTAATTGAAGCGGAATCAGCGCCCCTATACGGGGGAAGAGAACTAAATCTGACGTAAACATGACGTTTAAAAGTCGCCATATTGGCGCTGATAGCAGTAGTGGGAGTACTTGGAACTAATACTAGTTTCTACCACGGTAGTGATTATCAATAGCGATTGAGCGAACATTTGCAAGTTACATCAGATTTAGTTCTCTTCCCCCGCATTAGAGGCGCTGATTCCGCTTCAAATAGGCACAAAAAACAACTGGGTATCTTATGTTCAGCGTAATTGTACAATGAAGTCATTGGTCACTCATTTCGGTAGATCGTTTTGATCCATCCCAAATGAATTGGTATAACTAGTTTCTACTAGCTCATGATTCCACTGGTGTTTTTTTATTAAATAAGGAGGCAAACGAGCAAACGGGTCACCTGATAGTAAGCAACTATCGTCGCCCATGGACACTCGCAACATCAGAAGAGCTGCAGGCCCGTTGCCGGCCTTTTGAGAAGGAATACGCTCTCTTCTTGAAGGTTTGCAGGTCGTATAGGTCCGGTAATACAGCAGTATTTCCGGACCACCACCACCGAACTGTCACCAGCAGGTGACAGTTCGCTGACCAGTTGGTACCAGATTACTTCTAAGTTTCCTAAAGGTTAACTTACGAACAAAAATGTCACCAGTCACCACTGTAAAAATACCAAAAACATCACTTGCGTTTAACTTATATTATATTTATCTAGGTTTAAAAGAATAGATGACATATAGGCTGCTTTTAAACGTCTTATCCCAACAAAAGTCACATCTCACAACGCATAAAAGTAACTAGTTACCATATAAATAGCAGAAAATATTCAAGTCGCGAACTCAAGATAATGAAAAATTGTTAGCAGGAAGACGTAAAAACATAAAAACTCTCCCTACACGTTTTAGTTCATTAGCCTGTATGTCTTATTAGATGTGTGTGTGTGCCCAAACAGCGGGGGTTTTAATTTTTGGGGGTTCTTTAATGACACTTCTTTGCATCGATTTTAGCGTTTTCGAGGGTTACTCTTTTGTTTTGGGTTATCGATTTTTTATTCGGATAGTGCATGCGTGGCGCGTGGGGATAATTCTTTTATTAGTTTCTGGGACGCGTCAGCTTTTTTTGGAAATTCAAAAGTGGCCAATAACCCCGTTTTTAATTTCTCTCTTGTGACTCAAATTACTTTGTTTTTATTTTTATTTTATGGAAATGATAAGAGGTATTCGGCATGACTTCTAAGGTCAAATTAATATTATGATGTTGATATGACTTTAATAGTTGTAGGCTTATTCTATTGCATTCTTTTAAAACTTTCCTGTAGTTAAATAACATTGTATGTGTGTCATAAAGTCTGCCATGTGGAACAACAAGAACGCTAGTATGCTGCGTATAGTACGTTTTTGTTGTATTTTGAACTGGTTTGTACAAAAATTTGTTTATTCCACGGGAACCGTCAATTTGGGTAGTCCGTCTAGTAATTATAAAAACTATTTCAGTAATTTAATGTACAATATCCGGACGATAAAAATGCGTGAAGTCGCGGGCATTATTTAGTTAAAAATCCACCTCCAAAAACCGGTAAAGAACAAGACAATCAGAAATCAAAACTCCCAACAATATATTTTAGGCTTATATACAATGTAATTGTATTAAAACCCGTTCAAAAACATAATTAACAAAAATTAGGGGGCCGCCACCCGTCCTCCCCCTAAAAATTTAATTCATCACGGCCTTGTCCTGAGACGTCTCCCCATCCCCTTTCTTCGAACCTTCTTTCTTACAAGCTTTTTCAGAGCAAGACAGGGATATACAACCTGTATCTTGAAAGTTACACAAGCTGAATCAAACTCTATTTTGTTAAAATAAAGTTGAATTTTGAGTGGGGGTGGTGAAATTTTTATGTCGTTTTCGGAAACCCGATACATCTGTTTTATTCCGCATTGAAAACTCTAAACAAATAAACGTAGACGCGAGATAAGGCTTAATAGTTCTCGAAACTCTTCGTTTGGCTTTTCAAATTACATGTCTGTTTGTTGTATGACAAATATCTATAAACATAACCATAATTGTTACTATGTACTTACTGGCAGAGTTGAGCAAATATTGACGGCATGAGAAGAAAACCTGAAGAAATATGTAAGATGAAGTAAAAAGCCCTAAAAATGTGGTGAGTTTGGGTAGGCAGTTATGAGATTAACAATCAATTCTTTGTTTAAATGTTAATATTATTTTTTAACGTTTTTAACATCCTCGCCTCTTGTTACTTTGATATTATGAAAATAGAGAATTTTGTATTTGTTTTATAATATTTCATCGCCCAAATAGTGTGTGACTAGGTAGAATGCAATTTTATATGTTAGCTGAAGCATTAAGTACAGCTGATCTTTTTAAAGTAAATTATTATTCATAATAATTTACTTTAAAATAACATTACTATTACTATTTACTACTACTATTACTATTATTATTTACTTTAAAATAACTTCATGAAGTTTTAATTTTAATTGTTATTATAAGTTTTAACTGTTCTTACTGATAGTTAAATAGTGTGCAAAAATAATTTTGTTTTAACTTTTAAACTTACTTGGTGGATCTTTTATCGTAGGATTTATAAGAACAAGTGGAAAGTTATTCAGAAAATTATGTATTGTGAGATTTGGGGGTACTTAGTTCAATTTTGTTAAAATAGAAATGACATGTCAAAAGAGCAATACCAAGTGACACGTCAGAGACGAAAAACAAAATGGCGCTAAAAACAATGATTGCCCATTAATAAATTGAGTGGAAAACCGCTGTCTTTGCCAGGCTCTTATCAGCTACGCCTTCAATTAACCAGTAAATAACCCTATACATAATGAGTTAATACACAAACGCACACACAGCCACGCACACGTACATAACGTCTTTCTTCTTGTATTCTTAATTAGCGCGTGCCGTCCCGCTCGCGCGCGGTGTGTTAATTAGTGCCGTCCTTGTCTCGCTTTCTTAATACATTCTTCCTCTCCGTGGTGTTTCTTTGCGTTTTTATTTGTGTGCGTGTCTGTGTGCGATGTTTAATTTACATGTACTTGTATGACAGTACAGTCGTGGGGAAAACGGTTTTCCGTTTCTGTTACGTTCGCGTTCAAGGAGTTGTTTGATTTCTTTTGCAATTTTATGATTAATGAAGAAATTATTTTACCTTGCCTAATAGAAATGTTTAACCTACTTAATAGAAGACTTTTTATTTTATTAAAAGCTTTTTCGAAGGTTCTTTTTCACTCTGGTGTATTATCATTGTGCCTAATTTATAAAAAATACATAACTTTGAATAAATGCTTTTCAATACAAACATATTGGCAGATTCCTAATGAAATATATATTTTTCACAATTAATAATTAAGCAATATCACTGTGAAAAGAAAATAATTAAAAGATGGCTCACCACACGACTGTACCACCGAGAGTGTAGGAAAGGGTGTCGGGGCCCGCACGTACACATAAACACTTAACTTTTTTGACAATCCCCTCCTCCCTCCTGCCCCCCACCCGGCGATTCGCTAATTTATGTTGGTTTTTTAATCAATACCCGCTATAGATTGTATCGGCGCGTGTTGTGATTGGAATCGCGCGCGTGCTGAAGTGACTTTTGGCAGATGTTTCATATTTCATAGATGTTTAGGTTTAGGTTTAGGTTTCATAGTCTTTTCGGAATGTATTTGATAGGGATTCGTTGTGTATCATTACTCTATCTAACTTAGTAGGTATAAAATTCGTTGCGCGGTGTTTAGCGGGCGGGAACCGTGCATCTTTTTAATTTTCTTCGCTAATTGTCGTAATAAAATTCGCTGAGATTTTCGCGCGGCAGTTGAGAAGGGGTCAAAGCGCGATAAAAGGTATGAATTGAAAGACAAGAAAAGAAGTGATCTTACTTAAAATCGAGTAAGATTGCGATGGTTTATTAGCAACCTGATTTACTGTTTAGTGTTTACTGATTTTACATTTACCATCACAAAAACTTCTTTTACTAATAATAATTAGATTAACAAACTGTACATATAACACAGTTTCTTGGTGATTAAATTATACTCTTAATTAACAACAATATTTTTCTCCTCTTTCGCAAAATCCGTCAATATTGTGACACAAAGATATGCGCACATTATGCCAAAACGCAGCGGGGTTTTCAGCATTTCCCATACAAGTTTTATTTCACACACAACGTTAATAACGCAGAACCGTTAATAAAATTATGGAAAATGCGATCCGCCCCGCTTCACCCTGCCGTAACGTGTGCGTACCTTTCATGTAATAAAGTACACCGTATTAACAGGCCGAGATTACCGATGATACATCACGGAGCCGTCAATCTAGTTAAGTTACGGCAATTTCACGAGTCGCCAACCCTAGCGGTAAAAAGTGTGCGAAAAACGACCTTATTAATTTACGTAAAACATCGGTGTTTTCATATATTATTAGCTTACATTTAAAACTGAACTTTATTAGTAGGTGTTAAGTTTTAGTTTAACTTGAGCAACACATCGGTGTTTTCATATATTACTCCGCTGCGTACAAAATCCAACTTTATCTATGAGGGTTAAGGTTGAAAATGTAGTGTATTCATCTAGGGTTGCCCGCAGCGTGACGGATGGATCGTCACGTGTCGCGATTTTTGCGTGACATGTGATTTAATTCCCGCAACGGGGGAAACCTGTAAATGAAGTGACGATCCGAAAAAATGATAAATCTTATTTGCTCATAATTTGAATAGGCCTTAAACTTGGAATATTAAATTGTGCTGATTCCACGAGATAAAATTTCGTTTCTTATACCTGTTATACGTATGCTTATCATAATATAATATGAATATAAACATTACATATAATATACTTAAAATAGTAGGCAGTAGTCAGTACACTTATCACTTATGTGGATATAAATTATAATGGAACTTAGATGAGTTAGAGAGATTTGATGATTACCAATTCAACTTAAATTTTATAAAGATTTTGACATAAACTACATAATAAATATATTTTTTAAACTCGTCATTATCGTTGTATAATATGTCCCAGACGATTAATTAAGAAAACTATCAAAGAAATATGATGGCAGTATGGCTCGCATTATTTGGTCGGATTATATCAAAACAACACATTGTATTGACATAACCCAACCACATGACATAGAGCCGCTATCAAATTCTGTGCATTAAAAAAAAGGTGAAGAATAAAAAAAAACGTAAATTCTAAATTTAAAATTGGCTACCACATAATTCATAACCAATCACGAGGCACGCAAGTGGATTTATAGAGCACGCATCTGCCTGAGGCCAGCCTGAATTAGCAGTCAGGCTCAGGCCGGGAGTGCAGTAATGAGGCCAAGCTGGTTACGCTTGGGCTTCAAGTTATATTACATTTAATACGGTATTTTATGTTGTATGATCATGTATGAAAGGAAGAAAACCAATGAGCTACTTAATATTTTTTGCTCTTTCTGGCTGCAGTTAAGAAAAAAAAGTATTGTAGTAAAAAAAGTTTGAAAGGACCAGGAGGATGTTTGTTTTTAAGTTTAAAGAGAGAACTTAAGAGATACGCTTTGACTAACAAAGAAGAATCAGAGTCAAAAGGTGTCTTCAAGGGGCCATATTATTAGCAGATGACCATTATTACGAAGCATTCGACGTCCATAAACGAATATGCCCATAGGACCATATTCGTAATTCGTATAGAGACTAGAGAGACACGTTCGTAAATGCTTAATAGATCTTGCGTTATGGTTTGCCTACTAAAGAAAGATCCAAGCTCCTAATTCCTATCACAATCTTTACCTACACCATAGATTCTAGATAACTCCTAGATAACCGTATGTTATAATAACCTATTCATATTCAGTATGGGCGTAATTCCGCAAGTAGTACACGGGGCGAGATTCAGCAATTATTGAAGCCGGATTCGCGAATTAATAAGCTATTAACTTACCCACATAATCGAGATCTAAGGGCCGGGACACAAAAACACGATACGACATCGTGGATTCCCACGACGCGACGTCTTTTAACGATGTGACGTCGTGTCGTGGGAATCTACGACGCGCGTCGTAAAAAACTACGACACGACATCGTATGACGTCGTACGACGTCGCGTCGTAGAAACTCACGTAGAAATTCAAAGATGAGTTTCTACGACACGATGTTGTACGACGTCGTAGTTTTTTACGACGCTCATCGTGGATTCCCACGACACGACGTCGCATCATGAAATTATGTCGCGTCGTAGTTTTTTACGATGCTCGTCGTGGATTCCCACGACGCGACGTCGCATCGTGAAACGACGCCGCATCGTGGTACGACACGACGTCGTATCGTGTTTTTGTATCCCGGCCTGGCCATGAATGGAGAAGGCGGTAGAAATAGATAGAGAAAAAGAAGCTGAACAGAGAACTTCCTCCTTTTTGGAAGTCGATAAAAAATTTAAAGACATTGTAAAGTTCAGATTTTCTAATGTTTAGCTATCGGGCCTACCCCCGTAGACAACTGGCAAAACGCTAATGCTAGCGCTACAAAATGTATGGATTTAACATAAGTATTCGCTAGCGAAACGATGACTCAAGTAATAATTATAAATGATAAGGAAAATGAACAGATAAAATATAAGAAAAGCAAAATTATGATATTGGGAGGACAACAATGCGTCAATCTTGCCTCTTCACTGGTACGATCGCGCCTAGATAGTAAATATGAAAAATATTACATTTTCTCTTTTGTTAAGCCTTTTGCACCTTGTAATGAACTGACTAAACATTTAATAACATAAAATTAACAAAGAAAGACAAAACAATCTTGTGCATAGGCGAAAACGATCGTAACCCTTACAAAGTCTTGATGGAACTTGGATTTTTCCTCAATTACCATAGCGATACAACTGTTATTGTAACTAGCGTTCTCCATAACAAATAAAATAGAATGTTAGAGCTTACATGTAAAAATTATCCAAATCGTATATTTTTAAATCTGAGACAAGCGAATATTTTTTTATAATAAAAAACGTTACATAAGTTTTTGTACTTACAAAATAAATATGCTTATCGACACTATGTATTATGAAACAAGATATTTGGTACCCAGTAACAAAGCAATACTCTTTAATAGCAAGATGAATAAAAAAACAGAACCTAAAAAGGAACGTAACATACTGTATTATTTTAAGCCAATCTCTAGAAAAACAAATAAAGCATGCACCAAAGATAACTCTACATTAGTTAGTAGTGAAAATTGTGAAACTACTGAAAGTAACAAAATAAATTCTGAAGATACATTTTTTCCAGTCCAATAACTTTATAACCATAATGCATCAAAATATTGCCGATATGTTTAATAAAAAGGAGCTACTGAGTGCTACTCTAGGAGAACTGTCGGAAAATCGTAAACCAGTAGATATTTTGTATTTATCTGAGACTTTCGTTTGTGCTAAAGACATCCCAAGTATAGATATAAACGGATACCGAGCAGTATCTGTCTCTTCTCGGTTACGCCAAAAACGCGGAGGTGTTTGTATTCTATTAAGAAATAACCTAAAAGGTATTAAATTCGACGCGGTGGATGACATAAGCACAGAAAAAACATTTGAATGCTGCGGTTTAAAAATACCAGAGTATAAACTCATCGTAATCTGCATGTATCGAACACCGAACTCTGATATTAAACAGTTTCTTAGTACTTTCGACAGACCTCTATACAAATTACGAACATGGGACTCATTTAACATAGCTATAGTAGGAGATCTTAACATTGACATTCTAAAAGACACAAAAAACAAAAAGGAGTTTACTAATCTACTAGAAAATTATAACTTTATTAATCATATCAATGAGCCTACAAGACAAAAATCTTGTATAGACCTATGCTTAAGCAATATTAATGATGCTAGGGGAGATGTACAGCCGCTAGGCCTATCAGACCACGAAACCGCGCAGTTTTTAAAATAAGCCCTAAAAAACAAAAACAAGACAACAACCTACTTTACATTTAAGAAAGACTTTAGTAATGATAATATAAATAAATTTAAGAATAATATAAAACATTTTACATGGTCATCTGTTTATGCTCTTCCAAACATAGATGATGCCTTTAATGAATTCCATGACACAATGGTCATGTTATTTGATCTATGCTTCCCTACAATAAAATGTAAAATAAAAAAAACAGATCTAAATTAAAATGGCTGACCAAAGGTTTAAAAATATCTTGCAATACTAAGAGGAAACTTCGACTTAAATATTATAAAAATAAAAGTGTAGAAAAAAAAATTAGAGACTATTCAAAGGTTTTAAGAAAGTGTATAGTAATGGCTCATAAAAATAACAATAATAGGTACATAACAAACTCAAATATTAAATGTAGGGCTTCTTGGGAGATAATCAAATGAAATAGACAAATTGCTGAATCTAAAATGATAAAAGAAATAAACTTTAATAATAAGCATATAACAGATCCAGTAAAGATTGCAAATATTTTTAATGACAGTTTTATAAAATAAATTCAAAATTAAATAAAAGTCAAAACAGTAACAATAATAATGATGAAAAACATAAATTTAAAATATCACAAAATATAAACCAAAATAAACATAGCATTTTTCTAACCCCAACTGATAAAAATGAGGTAATTGCTATGATAAACTCGTTGAAAAACTCTAACTCAACGGGATATGATAAAATCCCTACAAGACTGCTAAAATCATGTGCAACCGAACTGGCATCCATATTAGCTCATTTAATAAATTTATCGTTTGAACAAGGTATATTTCCGAGTAAGCTAAAAAAATCTATTGTTATCCCTATATTTAAAAGTGGATGTAAAAAAGAAATAAATAATTACAGACTGATTACGCTCATCCCTGTCATTTCCAAGTTGTTCGAAAAAGTTATGCACAAACGGCTAACATCCTTCCTTGATAGAATAGATATTAAATCATAGTTAAAGAGCAGAATAGTTTCCAAAAAGGAAAATCTACAATCCTAGCAAGCTTCACATTGGTAAAGGAAGTTATAGACAGTATGGATAAGACAAAACCAGTTACGGCTCTATTCTTTGACATGTCTAAAGCTTTTGACTATGTAAATCATGAGAAACTTTTATTAAAATGTGAACATTATGGCATTAGAGGTCTAGCTCTTGCATGGCTAAAAAGTTATCTCTCAGATCGTAGTCAACAAGTTAAAGTTACTAAAATAAACAATAAAAATGAAATATTAGATATCACTTCGGAAAGTAGGCAGAATAAGAAAGGAGTTCCTCAATAGAGTATTCTGGGCCCCCTACTCTTTGTTATTTATATAAATGACTTGCCGAAATTCATTACTCACAATTGCACACTCTTTGCTGATGACATCTCTATTATTATAAAATTCTTAAATGAACTGACATATAATTTGGAAATAAATCGTGTATTAAATGACGTAATCGGATGGTTGAACAACAATAATTTGAATTTAAATATTAATAAAACGACATATATGCAATTTTATAGCAAAAAGGGCAAAGGAAAGGACCTGTGCGTAAAATATGACAACTCAGTATTGAAAGAGGCTAAAACTGTTAAATTTTTGGGAATAACTATTGACAATAACTTGTCATGGCAGACACATATCGACAAAACCTGCAAAAAAATTAACCAATATGTATATCTTCTTAGATCCCTACACAAAACCGCCACTGCCGAAACGGCATTAATGGCTTATCATGCGTTTGTCATGTCGGCACTCCGATATGGCATAATTATATGAGGCAACTCTGTCGATATTGCACGACTATTTATTGGACAGAAAAAATGTATCCGAGCCTTATGTGGAGCTCACCCTATGGAATCATGCCGCCCCCTTTTCAAAAGGTTAAATATTCTTACGTTACCTTGTTTATACATATATGAGGTAGGCATATTTGTCAAAAAACATATTTCAGTATATTATAGAAAAAAGTCTCAGTTTCTAGATAGAAATACTAGGTATCCCGAACAGTTAGTTTTACCTAACACAAAAACAACTTAAGCTAGTAAGGGTTGCTATAATATGTCAATCAAAATTTATAATAAATTACCCAATGACATAAAAGAATATCCATTATCAATTTTTAAGAAAAGACTATTCAATTGGTTGGCAGAGAAGTGCGTTTATTCATTAAATGAATTTATGTGATCATTGACTGACATATCATAATTATATTTTATTTAATGTTCAAATTTTACTTGACAACTAAACTGAATGTGTATTAAAATTGACTTACTATTATGTTTCCTTATATTCTAATGATGACTTCTATTATAATTTATACCTAATTGCGACTTGACATATTGTATTCTTAATAATTGATATTATCTATGATCCCATTACCTTTGACTAATTAAAATATTAGTATTTAAGTATATACCTACTGATGACTATAATAATATTATGTAAGTACCTAAGTAAGTAATTTGTATAAAAATATGTTCTTGCTAAATGTCAAACCTAGTAGCCAGGATAACAATTGTAAATTATTAGATACTTAAATGTAGTTCGACATCCTCCAGCTTATTACTGCAATAAATGAGTGCTGAAACAAAAATTAAAGATTGAAATAAAAATATTAGGAAAAAGTCGTTAAATGTACCTACCGCCGATGTGTGCACCTCAGGATATCGTATTATTCAACAAAATATAGATTATTGTTCAGTAAATACTCTTGCAAAATGCCACATGGCCAGTAAATTAAGCATGACATTGCAGATTTGATGAGACATAACCTCAAACTCAAGACAATGACAATTGATTATTGACACATGACGCACAAGTTTTTTAAAGTATTCTTCTTATCTTATTTATTATTATCTGGCAGTAACTTAAATTATAATACGCCAAGTCTGACAAATAGTTCTATTTTTTATTTCATTTCTTTTCATTATTATTGTATGGCTGTCTTCAATTAATGTAATAATTAGTGAATTAAAAATGTAAAATAGTTGTATAAGCTAAAATATAGTCAGATAACAGAATGTCTGCTACTGCACCTAAGTATACTTTAAGATCTTTTGTTAACAACATTCTATGCAAATAAACTATTATTATTATTAAATCGAATACATTTTGTAGCGCTAGCGTTAGCGTTAGCGTTAGCGCTTTGCCACTTGTCTACAGACCCAGGATGGCTCGAATTCGCTACCAAATAGTAATTGGCTTGACAAGTTCGTTGATGATGACGTACAGCATAAATTGTAATTATTGTAATTGTAAGCTAAAGTCTGTGTATGTGTAAAGATTTGAGTGGATTCTGGTTGAAGGTGGTGAGGTTTTGGATTTGTATTTAATGCGATCTCTTAGATAAGATAAGAAATAGTCAATCATTTTCATTCACATTAAAGATGTGACTACAAATGATAATATTTCACATTTTTGGTAAGAATGAGTCATTCGCATCTAGCGTTGTTACTCGCGTTTGGTTACCGAATATTTAATAAGCGCCAAGTAGGACCATTCTTAAACAATCAAATATTAAGAAATAAAGCTCTCGAACACCGGTTTCGCCCAGTCTGTGGTCAGCCTTATTCAGGCTGATAGCGTTATCTTCATATCAGCATCATTCAATGTCCTGTCTTAACGCGGCTACCGTACTACCGGCTGCAGATCTCATGATTGATTTACAATATTTATTATTGCACTAAATTAAGTCTGAGCATTCAATTAGGTTGTGAAACAGCTGTGAGTGTATTGGTCTAAATACACTAGGCTGAATTACGCCGACGTAAATTCCGCCGCGTTTCAAATCCATACAAAATATGGGTGGAACGCGACCGACGACACATTATGCCGAAATTCCGTCGTGAACCGAATTTTCGTCGAACCGAGTCGAGCGTAAAATTCGGCAGCGTTTCGGCGGTAATGTTTTGTATAGCAACACACTATACGCGACGGAATTATCAAAACCGAACATAGCAAATCCAACCTTATCTCCAAAGCTTACGGCTTTGGAGATAAGGTTGGATTACATCTGAGAATTTTTAATACTCACTTACGCGCGCGTTCGGCAACGGAAATTACGCCGCGAAATTTCGGCTCTTCACGTAATTCATAGTGTGTCGCATCAGACGTAAGCGGCTGAACGTAATTTCGGCCACGTAAATTACGCCGGCGTAATTCAGCCTAGTGTGTTTAGACACTTAGAAACACAATAATGATCTGCTTACTCCAACACTGATACAATTTTGCTTCAATAAATTCGACAGCAAATAAAGGGTTGGACTGAATAAACTAGGAAAAAGTTTACGTTTTTCAAGTGTCGTATATTTTATTGCGTATTTTTGGAACTCTATATTTAAAGATTGAGATAAAATATGGCTTGTCTCATTGTGACGTGCTAGCTTTAGCATTATATCATTAAATTCATGTAAGTAGTCATTAAACTCAAGTTCACATTATTGTATTTAATAAATGGTTAGGTCATCACTAGTTTTAATTCCAATTCTAATTTTATCCTTTCTGATTACCCTCGTCCTTGCCCTGAAAAGCTATCTATTAATTTATCTAATATATTATTAACCCACTAACCATCTTAATCATGTTGTATTGTTTTCAGAAACCTTATTTTGTATCGAGCGATCTATATTGATGATTTATAGTCTATTATTAGTAAAACTTGGTCGATAAGAGCCGGATGCGCGAACAATATAATGAGCTAACCGGCAACTAAATTATGCCAGTCGATTTTCGCAAGTGTAAACGTTTTACACGAGGGAAATTGTTAAAAGTTTCATGTAATTATTTTAACTTTTTGCATAAAGGTTGTTAAGATTGCCACATAGGAAAATGTTTTATGTTGGCACTTATAATGGTTACATGATGATCACGTGGCTTACAAATCTACAATTATATTTTAATAAATTACGTTTGTTGCCACCCCAGCTGCCTTCATCCGAATCGGTTAAAGGATTTTCATAAAATTTTGTGTTTTCATAAAATATTGTCTGCAAAATCTATAAAATAATAAAGCCGAATTGATGAAACAAGTATATCAAAACAACGTTTGCCGACTGAGCATCTAATAATTTCTTCATTCCGCTAAAGGAAACCAATTTAATATAAACTCATAAACCGTTTACCGATTAATAACCATAATATGAACATGAACAAAATGCAGACCATGTACAGCAATACAAAATACGATCATGTGTACGGTAGGCATTTTAATGAAAACACGAGGTATAATACTAACGATCAGCCTGACCAGTTAATCTACTTGCAATAACTTAGGCTATATTTAATACTTAGGCTTTATTTTATACTTATTATCTTAAAACCACTATTTAGTATATTTATACTTGTTATTTTTACAATCACTGCTTAGTCTTAGCCAATATTTACTGTAATTATGTATGTTGTTTTTATTGATTAAAGCGGTTTGATTAAATATGCTACTTCAAATCGAAAACAATTAACCAATGAAAATATATTTATAAATCCAAATAAATGTTATGAGTTATTGCCATATTTGATCTACGAAAAGAAAAGGATAGAAAAACAATGACTTTTACAAATTGTTTAACATCCGACTATGTGATTCAGTGGCTTAGTGCTTAGCTCTTGATGTTGGGTTTGATTCCTACGTTAGAATAACAAAATTTTTTATCCTATTTTGTTCCATATTTTGGTCCGTATGATATATGTCACTAGTCATGACTCGAGACGATTCTCTACGAGGGACAGCACTCTATAATACTGTGCACACACTCAGGTACTACAAAACTCTAGCTAGCTTATATTCAATAAACCAGTGTGGAAGCATTATCATCATTATCACATCAATAAAATCCCTATTCAAAGAAGACTAAAAGATACGTTAAGGCGAAACGACAGGGCGAAACAAATTACTTGTCTTAACTCTCATTAAAAGCCTCTATAGGGCCAATAGCTCATCTGGTGACCACACAATCAGCTGTAAATGGTCAGCGAGCGGCACGATCCTCAGATATATGGTCGGCGCTTGCTCTAAATAAATCACTTCCTACTACGATACAATGCCTGGAGTAGCGTGGAGAGTTGGGTGCTTTAGAAGTGGCAAAAAGGAGTAATACGGTAAAAAAAGTTCTATTGTTTTATTGTCTTGTATTTTTCAAATTATATTAAACTAGATGACGCCCGTTGCGCCAAAATTCGTTTATCGTGCGGGAACCGTGCATTTTCCTAGGACAAAAAGTATCCTATTGTCCTTTCCCGGAACTCAAAGTATCTCCATACCAAATATCAGCAAAATTGGTTCTGTGGTTTGGGCGTGAAGAGGTAACAGATAGACAGACAGACAGACACACTTTCGCATTTATAATAAGTATGGATATTTTTGCTGGAAAAAAATTATTTCTATGAATGAATATTTCAATTACATCTATTAGAGCTCTTGTCAAGTAGTGTATTGTCGACTCTATGTTCTTCTTGTTTCGCTGTGTCTGTTCTTAGTCTAGGAATCTTTATTCAAGGAGCGTATTATTAGCTCCACCCTTTCATTTTTACATTACCTTTCCTCTTCTTCTCTTTTTCTTTTTATCTGGCCCTATACACTCAAGGCGCTGACAGTTTGGCTATAAGTACTAACCGTTCTCTATCATTTTAGTCTAGGAGCTTCTTGTCTACTCTATCATCTTCTCCTTTAGCTCTATATCTACTTCTTCTCTTGCGCTATATTCTAGGAGCTTATTTTCATGTGACATGACCATCATCTTCTCTTTCTGCTCTATCTACTCCTTCTCTATCGCTATAGTCTAGGAGCGTATTGTCGGCTCTATCATCTTCAGGTCTATCTACAAGCTGTCTAGCGCTATAGTCTAGGAGCGTATTGTCGGGCGTGTGAGGGCGTGATATATCGGGCGCGGCGTTAATAAGCGAACACGCTCGTGATCGCCGACAGCTCCTCTGTCCTGTTACTGCACTTTTGTCACTGTAGTACTGCTGTTTTGTTGTACTGTGGGGATAAATGCCCTATCTGAGAATTGGATTTATTAATAGAAGAAAACCTATTTAATTTATTCCTTAATTATATCAAGCCTGGCCTACTGATCACGCTAGTATTGATGAAATCACGTATGTCCAGTGTCCACCGTCTATGAAGCAATTGCTTCAATGGTATTACTCATTTCCATTTTTATTCTGTAAAAAATATTTTGTACCTAGCTATAGACTCATACGTGAAATCTCACACAGTGGTTTTTATTTTGTTTTAGTTAGAATCTGTATGCAAAACCCTGTGGTTTTGCATAATATAACATTTCTGTAACGTAATAGATTTGTCTATTATCCAAAAATTAAACTAGTGCCCAACATACAGTAACATCTTCAAAAACTTTTACAACAGACACATTTTATTTTGCAATGCCTTTGTGTCATGTGGGTCACATTCGCGCCATTCCCCATGTCCGACAAGATGGCTCACTCGATACCCAGCGCACGCGCAGCCGATACACACATACATACAATACATCATCAGCTCATGAGAGTAAGTTATCAAAACTGTAAATGTGTTGTACACATAATGCATGATACATAATATTATACGGATACATAATACAGTACATCATTAGTTCAGAGTAAGATATCAGGCTGTGAATGTACATGTAACCATACATGATGTATGATACATGGATACATCATCAGAGCAGAGTGAGTTATCCTCGACCTGTGTGTGTGTGAGTTCCATACATGATGCATGGACGTAAGAAGTGATACATGATGCATGAATGTTGATGTATGAATCTGATGTTGAACTATACAACATAGTGAAATGTGGTAGTGCCGTTGTTGTAATATCAAAGTGTGTTTGTATGTTACTTCTTGAAGCTTTAAACTACACAACATATTACTATTATATACTATTATATAAAAAAAATTAGAATAGAGTTACTTTGAGTATAAAGGAAGGCATGATTATTATGACAGTTGTTCCGGAAGAAAAAACGGTGCCCGCATTAAACAAGCAAACTCCTTATTTTATGCTGCAAAGATTTTGCGGACAACTTTTAGTAATTTAATGTTTTTGTTTTTATTCAAGTGTTCTACTAATTAAGCTATATTGACACCAGACAATGTCGGTATTGTAGCACGTCGATATAACAATAGTAATAATTCAGAATAGGTCACAAAATCACATTAAAAGGTCAGGACAGACAGACGCAAAGAACTAACAATAAATATAACCGTCAAATATAAATTACAAACTCAAAAAACATAGCCCATATAATTAAAGCAAATCAGGTACACCACCTAGACAAACAACTGGACATTGAACCTTACGCCAATAGATATAAAGGTGATTTTATATTTTAACTAAATCAACAGCAAGTTAGTGCTTAGTACATGAAAGAGAAAGGTGGAACAAGGTCTGAATCTGTGTTTTACAATTAAATATACTCGCGAAAGCTAAATAAAACACATTAAGGCAATAATAAGACACATCTGCTAATAAAGATAGTTTGTCTGTCTGTAACCTCTGAAACCAGCGATTTTAATGGTAGTTTAAGTGCGAGTAAGATGCCGAGGAATTTCTGTCGCCATTGCTTTGATCAATTAACAGATATGTCTCCAGCTGTAACGTTATTTTATTAGGTTATTTTTGTTTATCTTTCTGTGTGTAAAATAAGTACTTACAAAGTAATTTTGATGTTAACGCATAGCGTTATGAATTATGCGACTAACTTTTTGTTATTAATTTCAAGTTTGGATCGTATCTGGTCAAAGTGTCTAAACACACAAGGCTGAATTACGCTGGCATAAATTTCGCCGCAAATGTCAAACGCATACAAATACGCGACGGAATAGTGTGTCGTCTCTCGCGTTCCGCCCGTATTTTGTATGAGTTTGAAACGCGGCGGAATTTACGCTGGCGTAATTCAGCCTAGTGTGTTTAGACACATACTGCTTTTCTTTATATTTTCTTTTATACATTTCAAAGTTGTCCTTTTTGGGGTGGGTATAAAGTATAAAACTCGTCTTATAACACCCGTGTGTGACGTGATGGGAAATCTGTAAGATGGAAGGAGTATAACTTGACCGATTTCAAAAGTAAAACATTTAATAACAATTACATATTAGTAACATCTGGTATAGGTCGCACTATATGGTCATACCTGGCATTATCCGACCTAGATGTAGGATGAATCAGTGTTCCGCGTGCTAATGAAATCCACTTTCCAACCGAGCATTGTTATCTTCGCATTAGTTTATTATCTAGATATCGAGAGATATCTGGGAGGATTGATATAATATTAGGGCTCTGTTATTATTTGCTTTGTTCACATTATGTTCATCTGAAGTCCATAACGAATCGTTTTATTAAAATCGCATAAGTTGTTTAAGGGTCTACACAGACGGACCGCATTTCAACTGCAGTCCAACCGTAAATTGCAGTTCAAGTGCAGTTTGAATGCAGTTGACACGACTGCAATACGACTGTAATAGAACTGCAAACCAAATGCGCAGTCGGATTGCAGTTCAGTTGCAGTTGGCGTGCAGTCGTGCAAGATTGCTCGTTTAAAGATATAAGATAATATTTTATATTAGTACATTTTCTACTTGAAAAACAGTCTGAAGCTGTATATTATGTAGCTGAGACTGTATAATGTTTAATAAACTGACATAATCTCTATGTGTTCTTTGGGCTTCGTATTTAACTTTTAAATCAGTATAACATCATAAATCTTTTAGCCTCGACATACCAACAATTTCCTTAACACCTTCTACCACCATATCTTTAATTACAAGTCCTTGGTGTACACCAATCCTTTTCCAACTAAGCCGATGTAACCAGTACAGAGCACCATCCGCCTGAGGCACGGGCGGGCTCGCCGGTATTAATTCCAGCTTCCTATTGCACGTAAGTGCTCTATGAAATTGAGCGTTTTATCTATGCTCATAATATTATTACTTTTACTTATTAATATTAGACTTTGATAAAATATTAATATATACAGAAGGTTTTTGAGGCGAATAAACAAGGAACTGGAGTGCTTAAAATGATTTTACTGTTACTAAATTTTTTGGAACATTACTTTGGTATACTTGACTTACATCCATACAACATTTAATCAAAATCATTAGACAGATACTCATAATAATTTCAAAACGTCATTACAATGCAACAAGCACTACAGTGCATAAACAAGTGTACTTTAAAACAATAATTTTATTTTAAAATTATTGGTATAATGATTAATGAGTAAAAATAATAATATTTAACCTTGTAATTAAAATACTAAAACATACTTTAATTTCCTTAAAAAATCAAAAAGTGCTCATTACAAGTGATGTCACCTGTCGGCCCAGCGGAAGATCAGCGCTGATTGCTTGCTGTCAGCATATTATGCTGAGCTGTGTCGGCTTGTGCTCGAAAACTTTTTATGATGTATTATTTATTGTAATTAAGCTATGTATGTTTTCTTGCACAAATAAAGGTTTTCTTTCTTTCATTATGCAACCATTTAATATGCCTGGGTGCGGCCGTAACCTACGTAGCAGGTACGTGCGAGCCGCACATGTGTGAGCTCGTTGAAGTCTTTCACATGTGACTACGTGACGTAGACCGTAGCGCGCTACGATGCGAACATTAGTGTGACTTTTTAAAGCTACTCAATACTTATTACTCATGCTTTGATATTACAAATGCGAAAGGCTATATTTTTGCATGCCCTATACCCCTCCTTGCTTAATTCGTAAAACAATTTGTTATCTACATATTTTGAGTCCCGGGAAGGATAGTTTTTATCCCTTAACAAAAACATGTAAGTATCCATGCAATAAACGAATTTTAGAGCAGCAAAGCAACATATTATCTATAGGTCTAACAGAATCTGATGGCAAAAGGTGAGAAAGTAAATTGACTCTAGCAATACCGGGGCAATTGGAATAAAAAATGTTGATCCTTTTTTTCCTTATAGCGGCTGATTCTGTGTGTGAAACAAGCAAATATATAAAATCCAATGATCAATATTTTTAGAAAATCTGTCGTTAAAATTTGCCATCAGATTCTGGTAGATCTATAGTTTCTTATAGCTCTTCCGAGCTAGCGTACAGTATATAATCTACTAGATGACGCCCGCAAATCCGTTGCACCAAAATTAGTTTCTCGTGCGGGAGCCGTACATTTATCCGGGATAAAAGTATTCTATCTCCTTTGTTGGCACTCAAGGTATCTCCATCGGTCTCCACCCAAGCAAAATCGGTTTAGCAGTTTGGGCATGAAGAGAGACAGACAGACAGATACACTTTCGCATTTATAATAATATTAGTATGGAAGCATGGATAGTATGGTCACAACCAAAGGTAATGAAACCTTCAACTGCTAATGAAATTACACAAAGGCCGACGGTAATCAAAAAGAAAATAACGGACCAAAGGGATAATTAAGAGCCTCTACATGAGCGATAGATCTTTGATATCAAAGATGATCTATAGAACTAGATCTAAGCCGGAGTGATCAATGATCAAACGCTGGTCTCGAGATCTACACTGCGAGTTTCGTATTTCGTATACGGTCACAAACAAAAGGCATAAAGTATAGAAGTAACTTCTTTCTACTAAAATTATTAAGTAGAAAAAAATTACAGCGTATTTTGTAATGGGAATCGTAACTAAAAAAGTGCTCACTAAATACTCTTTCGAATGGTTTTTTAAAAACCCAGCATAAATTTAGATCCTAGATGTTAAGACATGAAGATGTGTCAAATTGTAAGTATAAAAGATCTTTAACGATGTTGGGCATCTTTTTTGGTATGGGTAAAAAAAATATGCGCGAAAGAGTTCCAATTTTAAATTCGTAAGACAGATGCAGAATAGATCGCCGATGCAGCGCAGAAGTAATGTCACCATCTACCGCGCTCCGAAAATATATGCTCCTGCTACTTTTTCTTTTTCACTTTTATTAGCATTCCAGGATTCCAGTTTCTTTATGCATTGCTCTATTATTTAGCCCGAACTTGCGCATACGCATCCCTACAATACAGTATTCCAGTTACAGCCGGTATTATTACACACTGTCACGGCGTGAAATACGGCCTATCTCGCACCGCCGTATCGACAGATTATCGCTTCCTACTCCGGCGACAATGGACCTCCAGTGTGTGTCTGCCTTATACAGGTATTGGATTGTAATGGATGAAATTGAAACATTGTGAGATTACTAATTGCAAGCGCACAAAATATATGTAAAGTGTTGCTTAACCAATCTACTCCTGACCTTAAAATACGTTTCGCAGCGATTAAGAGGTACCGCTTAAGATTTGATAAATCGTAAAATATCTGGAAGACGTAATAGGGGGCACTATCCTAAAGGGGAAGTTGATGAATTACAAACAAGCAGAAGACTTTATATTATACTCTATACATAATAAATGGGGTTTGAATTTGACTTCCACTCAGAATATCACAAACCAACATACAAAATGTACTGTGAATAAAACAAACGGAAGACTTTAAAACCATACATTTTCCACGTGAAAAAATACGTATAATATAGTAAATGGGGTTTGAATTTGACTTCTTCTCAGAATATCACAAACCAACAAACAAAATGTACTGTGAATAAAACAAACGGAAGACTTTAAAACCATACATTTTCCACGTGAAATCATACGTATAATATAGTAAATGGGGTTTGAATTTGACTTCTACTCAGAATATCACAAACCAACAAACAAAATGTACTGTGAATAAAATGTATCACACCTCACCTCATACATACAAACATACATACATATCACACGTCCGTCACAATCACACCCGCTCCCGCCCGCCGCCTGTCACATAATTGTGATTAATTCTGCGTGTGCTGCGCTCGCCGCAGGAATGCTGTCCTAGGTACTGAGCCGCGACGTGGACATGAGCGGAGCGGAGACGGGGGCGTTTTCTGACATTCACTTTTTTACACGGCTGCCAGGAAGGATGATGATGATGCCATAGAAAAATGTAGAAGAAGAAAGTAGACTACAAAATGCAGTCGGAGGCATGTCGCACTGGCAAGTTTAACATTAATTCATAAATCATAAAATATGCCTCCGACTGCATTTTGTAGTCCACTTTCTTCTACATTTTTCTATGTAACCTTCTATTCATCCAGGCATGAAACTCGTAAGCAAGAGTCGTATCAATTAAAACCTGGATTCTATGCCGCCGGCAGAATTAGGTCTTGTTTCGTTCTCTTTAGTTAAAAATTTTTTGCAGTCTTTTATTATTTTTAAATTATTAACTAAAGTAAGGCTGTCTTTGCTGACCCTTGCCCTGCATATCAGGTTGTTTAGGGTGTTTCTTTACAGTTAATTAAGCCATAAATTAAATATGGTATCCATAAATGACTAATATACGAGACACACTGTGAACCACCAAGTTCAAGCTTATAAAGTTAGGAGGTAGCGCTCGTGTGTTTACTATCTTATAGAGAAAATCATAGTGAGTATGTCCATGATATTGACAAGAATTATTATCTTTAACAAAAAATTAAAACCGACTTCCAAGGTAAAACAATAATAACATCCTTATAATATGAACTAAAAAGTATTAAATAATTATTCCTATCTAATAGTGCCTTTTTCCGAATTCGGTTAAAACTCAACTATTTCTGTACTCAATCTTCATCATTTAGAAGTCGGTACCAGATGAATCTTCTGATCTCTGACAGAATATTTGAAACTTTTGGAACTGGCACCGACTTCAAAATTATGAAAATTGAGTACAGAAATAGTTGAGTTTTAGCCGAATTCGGAAAAAGGCAATATTAGATAGGAATAATTATTTAATACTTTTTAGTTCATATTATAAGGATGTTATTATTGTTTTACCTTGGAAGTCGGTTTTAATTTTTTGTCAAAGATAATAATTTCACTCTTTTTAGTTACCTAGTAAGCAAACGCGTACTATAAGTAAAAGCAACCCTCCGCATTTGCCATAATATTAGGTATGGTCTGGTCTGATAAATTAAATATGGTACTTAATCTGATATGAATTTTGTATATTGTGACTAGAACTAATGACTACAAAAAGCTTTGAGGTGTAGTGTAATGTAAAATTTTTCAGTAATGTAAGATTTTCCACTAAGTTAGATGACAGAAAAGTTACCTTAAATTGCAAAGAACATTCGGCTTCATAACGTAGCAAGGCAGACAAAAGGCAATTTCAAGTAAAAACTAGGCACAAACATTTATTATAATAGGGGAGGTAAATAGTCGCTTCTATAAAAGTATGATACGGCCGTTACCGTTCACTCGAGACTTGGGCACTGCCGTGACCGCACACTATGGTATTTAAATAATGTTTTACTGGAAAGGTGTTGGCAATCTCTGAAAATCATATTTAAAGTATTTTCTCATCGTTAATCTTTGATTTTTAAGAAAACCCGAAAAAACCCGAAAAACCCGGGTTTTCATTGAAAAAAACCCAAAACCCGGGTTTTGAAAATTGGGTCCGGGTTTCGATGCCCTATATGCGATGCGATGCGTTATTATACTATGAACGCTAAACGCAATGCAAAAGGTTGAAATTAGGTTGTTTTCCAGAATATCTCGGCGAAGTGAAACAGAATGTTACATTATCGAAGCAACTTTAACTTCTCAGGAATAATGTCAAATGTGTGCCTTATGCTCTGGAGATAAGGTTGAATTTGGTGACATTGGTGACCCTGACGTGGTAATGATGATGATGATGAAGATGATGATGAATGTAATTTGCATAGTAGCATATGCTTTCAGTTCTTAAAACAGCGCCTAAAATCCCAAACTTGTATCCGGAGTTTTCTTAGCAGCTTCGGAACCATAGTATTCCTCGGTGCAAAATCTTGCGTTTTGGTAGCATATGCTTAGGATGTTTCCATATAAATTTCGAGGAGTTCCCTCGATTACTCATGGATCCCATCATCAGGTCACCACTTTTGTGAACATGGTACCAAATTGGAGTGAAACCTAATACAACAAAACAAAAATTTCGAAAATCGGTTCACAAACGGCGGAGTAATCGTTGAACATACAAAAATAAAAAAAAAATCCACAGCCGAACATATAACCTCCTCGTTTTTTGGAAGTCGGTTAATAAAAGTCACTGTGTTGTAGAAGTTACATAAAATTGCTTTTGATTATGGCAGACTTGATGGACTGATCTTTAAAATTCACCATAATTTTCAGTGTCCTATATCTATCCATGCGTTACCTATACCATTTCTCAAAAAAAAAATTGTTTATACCAACATCATTTACGATCCATCGAAACGATATTATATCATAATAAACCTTTGACACGCTCTTCCTATCAGCGTATCAACGGCCTTAAACCACATTGACTAATAGAAAACTCCTGCGCACGGTAGAATTAGGCATCCTCTGTAATTTGGTTGCGACACCCCGGGGTATTTACTCGGGTTTTGTATAAAAATAATTGCACCACAATTACTGAATGTCATTGCACTCCGTGTGGTAACCTTGGCCAGAATACAACCTACATTACCATGTTGAATATCAACCATTTTAAAGTGAAAACTTCTTTACGGTCGCAATCAGAGATATTTATTGATGACTAGGTGCTGTCCCGGTGAACTTCGTGTCACTTTAAAACCTTCCCTGGACTTCAAAGATTATTTACATATACATAGATATAATATCCACGTCTCCTATACCACACGGCAATTCGACAGAGCTATTTCGTTTTTCACCGACTTTCAAAGTGCAACCCATAGATAATACAATCCATACTTCCATATCCGTACTTCCATACTAATATTATAAATTCGACTTTCTGTCTGTCTGTCTGTCTGTCTGTCTGTCTGTTACCTCTTCACGCTCGAACCGCTGAACCAATTTTGCTGAAATTTGGCATGGAGATACTTTGAGTCCCGAGAAAGGACATAAGATAGTTTTTATCCCGGAAAAATGTACGGTTCCTGCGCGATAAACGAAATTTGGCGCAACGGAGTTGCGGGTGTCATCTAGTATAATAATATACTGAGATTTTTAAACCCGATTTTTTAAACCTCAACATAAAGCTACAGCATGTAGTAAAATATTGTAACAAAATTTTTTTTTATAATGTTTTAACTGTTTTTTCGACTTGTTATATTCTAGTTATTAATTAAGACAATATTATGTTAGCATAATATACAACTAGGCACTACATGTAAAACTCTCGTACTATATCATTTACACCACAGTAAACTCATGACCTAGATGCTAGATTTATGACCTAGGCTAGTGGATGTCTTAATTTAGAGCCGCCATTACTGTGGCCAGTTCTAGAACCATATAGTTCTGAGTGTTGTTATGAGAGTAATTACCTGAGTTGTGGAGTTCAATTCAACTCAGTTATAATACAGTAAAATAGAATACCTATTACCTTTAAACATGCGGTGTGTGCATTGCACAGCCATAACCGAGTACTTTTCAGTTTAATTTTAAGTAGTTAAATGCTGTATAGTGTATTAGATGTGTGCGTCATGTCGATTTACTTGAATTCCTTGTGTTATTGTTATTAACTCTGGCTTTGTTCTGTCCGTTGTATTTTTTAAATTTTAATAAAGTTATTTTTATTCAATTCAATTCAAATATTCTTCATTGTGCACACAATACAGATAGATTTTTTTAAGAATTAAGAATTTTAATTTTATTTTTTATTTTATATAATTTTTACACAAAGGTAGTGTTTTGTTATTAGCAAAAAGTATTAAAACTGCTCCCGCTCCTGCTAATTAAAAATTTTCCGGCTCGATCGCGATGAAATCTTACACAGGTAAAGAAACCTAGATTTCACTAGACCTACAGGGTATTTAAAAAACTTACATTCGGTAATTTTTTCAACGAAGTTAGCAGCCAAAAATATCCAGAATTATCGGATAGTGCATAGCTAAAAAACATAGTCAAATTCCAATTTAGGTTTACCTTGCTATCGAAATTATCTAATGCTACTTGTCTAAGTATCCAGTTCTAATTACAGTATCATACAGTGTGTTGCGCTAATACCGCGATACCATCTACACTCTGGTAGCCTTTACCGAACAATCGGTGGATTTGCATAGCGAAATATTGCTGGATATAGAAGTGGCTAAATACGACAGGCAATATTTTTATGCATTAATGTTGTTGTTACACAGGGAAAAATGTTATTTAAAGTTTTTACAGCTAAAAAATGCATAGAAAGAGAAATTGGCTAAAAATACTGCGTGAAATTATTAATGATTGTTTTCCCGCACTAAAATGATTGTATCTTAGGCTGCCTTCACACTAGCGTTTGTCCAGCGTAGGCGTTCGATGAACGTATGCGTAGCGTAGATAGCGTACTGATTGTTCCAGGAGTGAAGCGGCGACAACGCGACGTACGCGCCGCGTTGTCGCGGCGTCTGCGCTGCGCATACGTTCATCGAACGCCTACGCTGGACAAATAAATTTTACTTTTTGGTGGCATGTTATATTAATTTTACTTGTCACCGTTTTTGTAAACATGGTATCAAATTCGGGTTAACAGTCAGAATTTTGAAAATCTGACCACAAACAGCAAAGTAAACATTAACTCCTCCTTTTTTGGAAGTCGGTTAAAAAAAGTATCTAAGATGTTGACTAGGGTTGGACTAGCCTTTAACTGGTGACAAGCGGTCTCACAGGCCGAACGGCGTCAGTGAAACGTCTTTTTATCCACTTCCCCACACTCTCAAGGTTTGAACGTCTGTGTAGCTTCGAGTTTGGTTGCCCCCACGCCGTAGAAGGATGCAGTTGCGTCGGACTAACCCAAATTGATAAGTTATATGGATGCAAAGTTCGATAGCGGCCTATGAGACCTTACGTCACCAGTACAACTTTTTTATGTTACATCGCTTATTGATTTTTTTCATTTTTTACATCTTTTATTTACGATGGATAATTCTGGTCCTCCTAATAAAAGCTAAGGGAATCGGGAGTCAGAAATGTATTGTTAAACCTTAGAAAACAGCTTTCATCTGAAATTCATAGAATAGGAGAATGGTAGGCATAAAAAGATTCCACTGAACCGGAAGCTAAAAATATTGCCAAAAGTTACATCCCAGAGCAAAGTGATCATGATTTAGGAACCGAATAGTACGACCTAGGTTACATCGATCAACAAATCAGGAGCCAAGGCAGGGGAATCAGCCTTCAGAATTAGTAAAGTTTGACCATTGTCAGTTTTGTAAAAGTTTGTGTTTGATTTATGTTGATTATAATTTTGTAAAAAGACACTATTCATCTCACTTCTAATTTTCATGATTGTAAAGACTGTCCTCATGGTAACATCAAAGTTCCGTATAGTAAAATGATTCACAATATACAAAATGTTTTTATTTTGTCCTACATTTAGTTATCAAACTATTCTTGAACATGTCTGTAAGCCACTATACTTAATTTCTATGCAATAGACCCTAAAACGGTAGCGGCCTCTCAGACCGCTCGTCACCAGTTACGTTACGCAAAATACATGTCACCATCAAAGGCTAGGGATGTAAGGTGACCCCCCGATGGTTGCTCGCCTTGTCGTGGCGGTGGGGCTCTAGTAACCGCGGCTTGGACAACCGCGGTGAAGCAAAGAGGCAACCAGGGCCGGCCGGTGTCGCCGCCTGGCCCGAGGAGGGCGCTCCCAGCGGACTGGAGGAATCCGCTGCGGATGCGCACCGAGGTGGGGCCGCAGAGGAAGAGGCAAGTAGGTATTACGGTGCGCTGCTTGCCCTATCCTCTGCGGCCGAGGACGGATCGCGGGGAGGAGAGGTATTGTGGTAGGTTGCCGCTTACCCCCCTGCGAGCTGGCGGGGCCGTTCCGTTTGAACGGCATTGGTGGGGCCGCAGAGGAAGAGGCAAGTAGGTATTACGGTGCGCCGCTTGCCCTATCCTCTGCGGCCGAGATGTGGTCGGTGGCAGAGCCACAGACCTGATCTGCCACATGGCCTCCAAGTAGCAGACTCAGAGGGGCGTCTGCTACAACCCTGGTGGGGGCCGGGGAGGAGGGCGCACGTGTTGTGCGCCCATCGTGGAGTCTTCGGGCCGCTGGCGGGGTCGCGGATGTGTGTATCGTTCCCGTGGCCCCGTCAAAAGGCGGCGTGGCGGAAGATGGGGGGGGGGGGTTTAGTAGGTATACCGTGGTCTCATTAGCTACGGGAGTCCCACATCACCGCTCGGGTCGCCCCCTGCGCCTGGGTGGTATGCGTAATGCATTTCCCCCTCCGGAAAAAAAAAGAAAAAAAAGAAAGAAAAAAAAAGGGATGTAAGGTGAAACATTGCCAAACATTGAAATCAGTCGAGTGGATTTAAAGATTAGCCTGTACAAACAGACAAACAGAGACAGAGAAACAAAAATTTCAAAAACAGTTTAACTCCTCTAACATGCCCCTGACTCGTTTTTTCAAGTTTATTTTCAATGTACAAAAATTTTACCTTTACGATTTTATTATAAGTAAAGATTTTCAAAAAATAACTTGCATGATTCGATAGTACTACTATAGGTAAATCGTTCTGCTGCGGGGAAACAACCACTAAAATGTCACGTTGTATAAAATAACGTATTACACAATTGTAGTAATTGGGACTAGCCTTGTTCCTAAATCCTACTTCGCAACAAGGAAAAACGTAAATAACTTAAAAGTAAAGGTAGGTAAATCGTAGGTAGATTCCCCCAAACCTTCCGCTTACTCGTGGAATCACTCGCGGATCTTGCTGAAAAACCGATTACGTATATACACGATTCTTTCCTTTAAGTTGGAGATTTTATATGTTTTAAATGCGCAATAAAGTATAAGTATTAAATTGAATTAAATATAGTAATATTAGAATAATATCATGTACCCACTTTGATGCTATTTGCGCAAACTTAGTTTACGGTTAAGAATTTGATTGCCATTTCTAGGATACAGATATCTTTGCTAAGACAACATTCTCCAAGCACGGACCAACGTGGACTATAATTCGTTTCTTTAATGGAGTCAACACGCAAACGCACACATCAGACAGACAAACTAATTCTATAGTAATATATCTTTGGTACCAAGGTAGTCAGGAGTCAGGACCCTAGTGACATTACAAAGAGCACGTTTTCAAAAATAGATGTTGTGCACAGGGGGGTGAGCCAAAATGTTTTCGTTTTCGCTTCGTTATAGAATCGGCGATCAAAATGTATAGAATTGACGTAAGACGAGTCGAATGTCAACGTCATAATATTAACGAACGCTTATGTCAATTCCATACATTTTCATCGGCGATTCTATAACGAAGCGTAAACGTACCCAAAAAATGAGAGCGATTTTTAAAATGCCTGTTTTCCCAGCACATGGAACAACTACTTAATAATAATAATAATAATAATATATTCTATGGACGCTTTACACCACGTCAGTCTGGCCCCGTGGTAAGTACCTGAAGGACTTGTGTTACAGGTACCAGATAACGGAAATATATTTAATACTTTTTATACTATACATACATTTAAGATTTTTATTATATGATACACATATTTAATACACATCCATGACCCAGGAACTTTATAAACTTTTTTGTTCCGTTGGCGGGACTCGAACCCGCGACCTCCGGCTTGAGCTACCAACGCGCTCACCACTGCGCCACGGAGGTCGTCAAACTACTTACAAGGCAGTATACTGATATCGGCAAAAATGTTGGTTGATTCAGTTCAGTATAGAGTTTATCATGGGCTCGTCGAGTAGTACTAGTACCGACTTTGTTAATTTTAACTGATATAAATCGTTTATTCATCAAACAAAACAATATTTTACAATGTGCCCTACCACGAAACTGGTGAGTTTTTGGGACTGGAAAATAGAATTTGACATTTTATACGCACTTTTGTACCTTGATTCGCCGTTTCGGTTTTAGTCACTCTCCTTTCTTTTACTGGTATTGGCCTATGGAACCACAGACCCAGCCTCGGATTTATAAATAGGCCGTTATAGGCGACGGCCTCAGGGCAGCAGCGTCCATAGAGGCCTTACAGATTAAAAATAAAGTGGCCTACTTTTATACGTGGGAGAGCCATGCTTCGGCACGAATGGGCTGGCTCGACCAGAGAAATAACACGTTCTCGCAGAAAACCGGCGTGAAACAGCGCTTGCGCTGTGCTTCGCCGAGTGAGTTTACCGGAGGCCCAATCCCCTACCCTATTCCCTTAACTACCCTCCCCTATTGACTATTCCCTTCCCTTCCCATCCCTACCCTCCCCTATCGACTATTCCCTTCCCTTCCCATCCCTACCCTCCCCTATTACCCTATTCCCTCTTAAAAGGCCGGCAACGCACCTGCAGCTCTTCTGATGCTGCGAGTGTCCATGGGCGACCCGTTTGCTCGTTTGCCCCCTTATTTCATTTAAAAAAAAACTCTCATAAAAATATAAATTCGGCACTGCACAGATTTCACCACTGTCTCAACAGGAACAGGTCTCACGAAAATCTCAGGGAGCCCAAAGCAAAGGACGTACTAAAACTGACTAAGGACAAAAAATCAGAAAAGAATAGGTGAAGTAAGGTGGAGTCTGCAAAAGAAGTTGGCTCGTGTGGCACACACGATCCAACTTCTTTTGCAGACTCCATCTAACTTCTCTCTCAAATTCGTCTCCCATGTCGCTTACTTCACACGACGTCCCATAAATCTGGTCACCCATCACACACGTCAGCGGAGTCGTGTTCTGCTTAAAATGTATGTGTTATGGTAATACCGACCACCATCCATCTTACTCCGGCCGCGCACGATCTTAACTGTATCTGCGCATTTACATGTGGTAAACTTAGTGAGGCATTTAAATAATAGACCTGGACTCTGGAGTAAATCTAGAGAAAACCATGAGTAAATCTCTCAGAGAAAAATTCTGCATAACATCGCAGAAGAAAAAGAAACTCTAAAGTTTTAAAAATATTATGAACGCGGATGCATGTGTTCGTCTGTCTATTTCGTTCGTTCGTGTCTGGTCTTAAAAAGGGCATAGCATGCTAAGGATAGTTTTTATTGCGACAAGATGTATAGTTTTTATAATAATTTCTCTTTTTTGGGTATGACTTCAAAGAGCAAGCTCGCGTCTGACTGAAATGTTTAAGACAACATAAAACTACTAACAAATCTTCAGAATGCAGAGCAAAAACAAAATTCATTAAAAATCATCTAAAAACTTCAATAGTATTTCAATAATTACAAACCTTCCAAAATATATGGGCTGCCCAAGATAGATACTACACTTTGATCATTTTCTTTCTTGAGGCAGAGAAGCGACGAAGCGATAAGAAGATCAGAATGGCTGGTGCTCACTGGGCCAAGGTTCAGCAGTGGACGGCAATAGGCTGATAATGATGATATGACCTTCAAGCTCAAATCTATGTGGTAATAATATTCCACCTGCTGGTAAGTGTTCGGTTACGCGGTAATTTCCACACCACACCATAACTAGATGAAATCATAAAATTGTCTCTCAAATGCAACATAAAATAAACATGGTTGTACATTTCACGAAATTGATAATAAATTTACTATTATCGTATAGGGCTGTAACAATCACATTATACAAAAAAATTGTATTAACAGAGAAGTTGATTCGTAGGAAGTTGGCGGACCTACGTGTAATTTGGTCGACTTATGTCAAGCCCAGCCGACAGTTCATGGCTAATATTGAATTGACATAATTCGACCAAATGACGTAGGTCTGTCAACTGCCCATGAATCAATTTCCTCGATAGTACATTTACACAACCTTAATTTGATACCTTTACCACTTTTCTTTTTTCAAAATACAACCCTTAAGGAATGAAAAGGGTTGACACGTATATCATTAAAAGCTTCTGGAGACAGAGAGCGTTTTTCTAATTTTCTCAATTTTCCCAGAATTGATTCAGCGGCTTCACCGTGAAAATGCTGAGACAGTCAGACAGTATTTGATTTTATTAGGGTTCCGTACTCAAAGGGTAAAAACGGGACTCAAGAACCGCTATAGCTAGAGTTCTGAAATTTTCACAGATTGTGTATTTCCGGTGTCGCTATAATAACAAATACTAAAATAAAAATAATGGGGCTCCCATACAACAAACGTGATTTTTTTGGCCTTTTTTGCTCGTAATCAATAATGATAAGAGGTAGGCACTTGAAACTTTCACGAAGGCCTTAAATATAATTGTACTTTATTAATTAATAATAATATTTATATAAAATAAAAAATTAATGGGGGCTACCATACAAAAAACACTATTTTTGCTCTGTAACGGTACGGAACCCTTCGTTCGCGAGTCCGACTCGCACTTGGCCGATTATTTATTTAGTTCAGTAAGAAGAAATAGACGCGTTTGCTTTTATTAGTTCGATTACTATAAACATAAGAACTATTTGGATTGAACAACTAGTTTATTCCGATGCAGGTGTACACTGTACGTACATAATACCACATCACAGCTCTACAGGTAGCATATCGGGCACCGCCAATATCCTTTGTAACGGGCGATAGGGTTGGCACACACTGGATAAATAATATTATTTTAAAAGATTTTCTTATTTGCATTAGCGGCGTCTATGATGTTGCGTTTATTTTATGTTATTTTTATAGGAATAAAATCGAAAGTTAAGTTTAAACCTTTTACGTTGTTTGTTGCGGAGCACCTTTCTTATTTAACAGTTTTTGCAAATTATTTCGTAATCACAGAAGTATTATTTTAACTTTTAATGTTGAATCACTTCTAAACTATAATTATTTATTGTTTTCTTTCTGTCAGTACAATGACTCTGAACACTTTGTACGCAAGCAGCGCTTATAATAAACTAGATGACGTCCGCAACTCCGTTGCCCCAAAACTCGTTTATCGCGCGGAAACCGTGCATTTTTATATACATATAATACTTTTCATCCCAGGATGAAAAGTATTATATGTCCTTTCCCGGACCCCAAAGTATCTCCTTATTAATTAATAAATAATTAGTATAGATATGGATCTACATTAATCATTATAGACGTGAGATAACGCCACCAAAGCAATTCCAACAGATTTTTTTTAATTCACCTTAATTCTTTGTTTTCAAATAGTTCTCAGTGTATACGCATCCTTATCACTTAGCTATTGAACGGCTTACACCTAATTAAGGAATTAGTTTGCTGGAGCGAGATGGGAGATATCGTTGCGTGCATCGCGGCATTTCACAACACTGCGTACATACTTATACGTGCGATAATACATACTGTGCAAACGCGGGCAGGGGGGATAGCGTGGAAAGAACAGCAGCAGCAACCCTGAGAAGATGATGTTGTGGTTGATAATGATGATAGTGGTGATGGTGGTGGTGCCTCGTCTTTCTCCTGTACAAGGTGTAACAAAACTAAGTGATACTTTAGGGGCGAACACATACAAACCCAGTATTATGTATAATAACAACTCCCACACCGGTTTCGATGACGGTGGCCCGTTTCATTGAAACCAGACCAGTTACGCCGGAGTAAGTTTGTAGTGTCCAAGTGTGTGCGCAGTACACAAGAGCCTATCTATTCCTTTACTCTCATAACCCAGTGGGACGGTTGACCGACACGACTGGCGAGAGATCAGGCGCAAGACCGACTTCTTACATGCCCATCCAACGCATGGATCATCTTACCTTTCAGACAATCAGGTGATCAGCCTGCATTGTCCTAACCAAACGTGGAAATAACATGTTTCCAAGGCGGGAATCGAACCCACGACCTCCGAGTCAGGAGCCGCGCTCTATAACCACTGGACTACGGAGGCGTCAACCATGTATAATGTTAGCATAACTAATTCATGGGTCATTCAATAAAGGATATTCGTAATGTGAAAAAACCCGAAGGCTGCACTTTGCAATGATGGTGATGAATATAGTGTTGTAAATGATGATGGTGGTGATGATAGTGGTGGTGATGACAATGATGATGATGAGAAAGACGTACGAACAAGACGACGATGACTCTTTGTCATAATAAGGTTTATAATTTATAAATAAAATCGTGTAATATACAGTGTGTAACAAAAATAAGTGATAATACTTTAGGGTGTGTACGTGTTCCTTGTAGAGAAACTGTACTGTGTAAAGTAGCAGCGCTGAAAGACGATTTTTTTTTTCACTTTTATATGGGCAAGGGCCCGAGCGTCACGAGTTTCCCCATACAAAAGTGAAAAAAAAATTGGTCTTTTTGCGCTGCTACTTTCACAGTGAATTCTCTGCAAGGAACACGTACACACCGTAAAGTATTATCACTTATTTTTGTTACTCCCTGTATACACTCGTAAAACATAATCCTCCTTCTCACGAAGTCGGATATAAATACAGATATTTTTATTACGTCTATAACTTTCACACACTTAGCAAGTTTGTTGTTAATGAGCACCAATATGGAAGCACACGTTTACGACCGTTTACGCTGTCAGATTAAGTTAATTATGAATAGTGAGCATTACATACGTGCTAGTAGCTAGCATGCTAGTAACTATCAAAGTATACTTGCGCCAGTCAATATTTTTTTCGCAAAGGCTTTTTGGCAACGTATACTTACTGAATGACTAATATAATATTTTTAGGGTATTTTTACTATAATTAGAGTTTTATTATTAGAGTTATAGTAGAGAGAACAATAAAACAGTTTCATAATAATGAAGATGTGAGTGGAAGAATCGAACAAGTAACATTTCGTTACATACGGACAATAACTCATTTTTTCTCTTATTATTTTCATAAAACTTGTAACTTATCTACTTCATGACCTAGCTAATATATCTGGCTACACATACATGTAATCCACAGCTTCTCATTCTAGCTGGCACGACACTTGCCAGTAACTAGCTCATATCACTAGCATAATTACCTGCTAGTGTAATCCAGGCGATATAATGTGACAGGCGTCAAAACAACAGTTTATGAAATGTGGTTCCATACCACTTTCTTATACACCTAGCGGTACCAAGAGAGCAGGACAGTAAAGGATAAATATCACTTATGTACCTGTTAGTGAGAAAACACCTAAGGGTCTGAAATAGTCGTTTTAGACAAATGAATCATCACTATTTGAAATTTATTAACGTAATAAAAGATTTCAGCTTTAATACGTTTACTAACGATATTTTTATTTACATTATTAGTACAATAATGTGAAGCTATAAGAATTTCAAACCCCATCCATTTGATAATATTATAAGCATGGCTAAGTGACAGCTATGCTCAATTTAGTTAGCGATTTTTATGCATTTGCTTTCAAATTGATGAATTTGACGACGACACAATATGCTAGCAGCTAGAAGTACGTAAAATCTTATTTTGTAGGATTATTCGCCGTTTATTTTAAACTAGCGACCCGCCCCGGCGTCGCACGGGTATAAAATATTATATAGCCACTGAAAAAATGATTAAAATCGATAGCCTATCAGATAGATCATTCACGTGGTCTACTTCATATCTGTGCTAAATAACATAAAAATTGCTCCAGTAGTTCGCGAGATAAGCCCTTTCAAATAATTTTCCAAATCAATAAATAGGCTATCTAATACTGAAAGGATTTTTTCAAATCGGACCAGTAGTTCCTGAGATTAGCGCGTTCAAGTTAGCCCTTTCAAATAATTTTCCCCGTTTATTCCACATTTTCCTCTATTTCTTCGGTCCTATTAGTTTTGGCGTGATAAAATATAGCCTATAGCAAGGGTCACCAAATGGCGGACCGCGGTCCGCATCCGGACCGCCGACCCATTGTGTGCGGACCTTATGCATGTTCGAAGATAAACTTCGTTAAAAATAAATTTTGGTCTCGACATACTGATACAAACAAAATATATCTTTGTAATTTTCGTAATTCCATTTGTTTTTTTTTTTTTATCTGTGGACCGCGAAGGTAATTTTATTTCTTAAAACGGACCCCGAGCGAAACTAATTGCTGACCCCTGGCCTATAGCCTTTCTCGATAAATGGGCTATCTAACACTGAAAGAATCATCAAAATCCGTTGCGTAGTTTTAAAGATTAAAGGGAACAAAGGGACATAAGGGAAAAAAAGCGACTTTGTTTTATAATAAGTATATATATATTAAAAAATATTACTAGAAAAAAAAATATTTTTTTAATTGTAGTCAGTTTCAAAGCTCGATAGCGCACTTTAATTTCGCTTGTGTGCCTACGGAGTTGATTACAAAGTTATATTGCATTTCACACTCAGCACTGAGGAAGTAGAGTTCTACTTTACTGTGGATAACTGTATTTTAAAAAGATAAAACCGACATCAAAATTGTACGTACTTAATTGAGAATTAAAATTCTCTATCTCAAAAACTACTCAATCGATTTTGATGAAACTTGCAGTATTCCCTAAGTTGAACAATACCTAGTACAATAAAAAAGAATCACTTAGATCGAACTTGTAGTTCCGGAGATATGCGTGCACAAACATAAAAACATACATACATACTTACATACATACATACATACACTTTTGAAATTTGGCACATTTGTTCTGGAAATATTACATACATACGCATCGAATTGATAACCTCCTTTTTTTGAAGTCGGTTAAAAAAGTTGGCATCATCATTATGGATTAATATTCTAATATCTAATATCTATGGATGCTTAACACCACGTCAGTCTGGCCCCGTGCTAAGTATCTGAAGGACTTGTGTTACGCGTACCAGACAACGGAAATTTATTTAATAATTTTTATACTATACATATATTTAAGATTTTTATTACATCATACACATATTTAATACTAATCCAGACCCGGGAACATTGAAAAACTTTTTGTTCAGTCGGGATTCGATCCCGCGACCCCCGGCTTGAGCTACCAACGCGCTCACCACTGAGCCACAGAGGTCGTCGTCGTCTATCATCGTCTATCATGTGGCTCCAATGTGTGCTGGAATTGCAAGTGACATTATCTAGATTGGTATATCTAGACGATTAGGCAGTTGTTTTAAATAAGTACAATAAGAAATATCGATTCATAGGTTTTCATTCTTTCTTCATTCGTAGGACTGTACTGTACTCGGCGAAACATGGCGGTAGCGGTCATTGACTCCCTTTTTTATTAAATAAGGGGGCAAACGAGCAAACGGGTCACCTAATGGAAAGCAACTTCCGTCGCCCATGGACACTCGCAGCATCAGAAGAGCTGCATGTGCGTTGCTGGCCTTTTAAGAGGGAATATGATAATAGGGGAGGGTAGGGATGGGAAGGGAAGGGAAGGGAATAGGGGAGGACAGGGAAGGGAATAGGGTAGGGGATTGGGCCTCCGGTAAACTCACTCACTCGGCGAAACACAGCGCAAGCACTGTTTCACGTCGGTTTTCTGTGGGAACGTGGTATTTCTCCGGTCGATTCGGCCCATTCGTGCCGAAGCATGGCTCTCCCTGTCAAAAACTTGTCATTTTGTCAACCGAGATTGACAGTGAAGTGCCAGATGTTGTCAATCGCGGCTTTGTATAGAAAATCACAATTTTTTGACAGGGAGTCAATGACCGCTACCGCCATGTTTCGCCGAGTACAGTATAGTCATTTGACATAACCCCACCGAATAAAGTAGATCCGCGATCTATTTCTGAATTTATCTTTCTGATAGTACATTGGGACCTTATATTATTATTGTCGTTGGTTTTCGAGTGTCGTCGTTTTTCATACACTTCTGTATTTCTTACATTAAAATAGCCAACTATTAACGGAATAGTTTTGTTGTACTCGTGAACGTTATCACCGACTTGGCAACATGTATAGGCTCGCGTGTGAGCGCCTGCTCCATTAGAACTAAATACGGATTGTCAACATTATTGTCGGTATATCTTGATATCATACAATAAACGATTTATAATAGAGTTTATTTTGTAAAGATGGATGTCTTCTCAAACTGAAATGATTAAAGAGTCTATAGATATATCATCACAATTTGTATAGTACTACGTAGTATAAACACCCCTGCTTGAGTAAATATGTCGCGTACTAAGGTACCCAATCATTGCCAGTCATGCTAGTAATCCTTACAATAGAATTTTCCGTACTTTCGATCGAATAAATACAAAATATGTAAATGGCAAATCAAAATTCAAAGCAAAATCGCAAAATAATCCAATCAACCTAAAAATTACTTACAACGTAAAGATTGTCCCTCTAATTCTCTCTTAATAAAAGTACTTTAGCCGATTACAAATCGGCCATCAAAATATTTAAGATACAAGATATATGACAACACATGATCGAGTCATACATTTCAACATACTTTGTTTATCGCCCGCCATACATCATCGTACCGCATGCCGCCAACTTGTCAGCCTGATGCAATCTACTCGAATACTTGCTTTATTTTGTACAGAAATTATTTTAATACAACTAACATCTAATATTGTTTTTATAAAAAAAATATATCTGCATCATATTTTACCCAAGAATAATTATTTAAAGTATATTAATTAGCAGGTAAGCTCAGTCAAAGAGATTTTTGTTTGAATTTGTTTTTTATTTATTTGATAAGCGAAAAACTTTTTTAGTTCTCTGGACTCGTCATGGGTAGCAATCTTTATAATTTTGATTAAGCTTCGGCTAAGTTTGAAATGTATTTTTATAATGCATGTTCATTGCCGCTTTTGGGTCGAAAATAATTTAGTAGTAGAGATAATACCAAGCTACTTTACGCAACCTGACCATCCGAAACGTAGATTTACTTACAGTCTCTAGCTAAGGAACTTTTCAGTGGAATTATAAGTCACGCGACCTCATGCCTAAATAATGCATTAAAATAATACATTAAACAATTATCACATCCATCTATTAAAGTTTAACGTTGCAAAACATAGTTATTTAAGTTGGTTTAGCAAAGTCATGCGCTGCAGATATGCATTTACGGTGTATGCCGTTTTAGGCGTGCGAAATGAGACGTATGCACACGACGTATCTGCTGCCCCAGATACATGAACGTATTGTTAACATACATTTAAGAGCTATGTTACATTGTGAAATTTATAGCGCAATACACACTGAGCCCGCCAGGTTGCCGACATATGCCGGCAACTTTTTGTACAAGTCGGAAAATTTGGTCGGCGGCATGTCGGCGGCTTGAGATTAGAAATTTATTTGGCAGTCGGTGATTGGTCAGTGATTGCCGCGTGTCTATAAGGTTGTGTCGCCGGGCAACTGAGTGCAGGCGTACCCAAGCCGCCAACATGTCGGCAACACGCGCGGGCGCATGTTGCCGACATCATTCTTTTCATACAGGCCGCCGGGTTGTGTCGCCGGGCTTTGTCGGCGGCCCGGCGGGCTCAGTGTGTATTGCGCTAAAGAAATAGCGCGAATTATAACTGCGGATGACGCAAAATGGCTTATCTTGGCTATGTCGTTATAAAATAGTCAATAACTATAGTTTAAGCGAAAATTCAATGCAACACTCGTCATTGACCCCCTGCTAAAAACTTATCATCTGTCATAGTTCGTGCAAAAGTATATATAAAACACTTTTTTAAGTAATATATTAAGTCATTTGCGACTTGGCTATAAAACCGGAGATATACAAGAAAATGTACTAAGATTGTAAGATGGTAAAATAATGTTTTACATGGTCCTTCGAGCCACTGTAAACTAATAAGATCAATGATCACCTGTGCTTCATCACTCCATTTTGACTAAAATACCTTATCATCATCATAAGTGATGATGATAGTAACGTCACCTTACACTAGTATTATAGTGGGATATAACAATCCGGTCCAGTGGTACATAGATAGAGCGCGGCTCTTGACTTGGAGGTAGTGGGTTCGATTCACGAGTTGGAAACATGTTATTTCCAAGTTCGGTTAGGACAATGCAGGCTGATCACCTGATTGTCTGATAAGTAAGATGATCCATGCGTTGGATGGGCATGTAAAAAGTAGGTCCTGCGTCTGATCTGTCACCAGTCGTGTTAGTCTTCCGTCCCACTGGGTTATGAGGGTAAAAGGAGAGAGTGCTCTTGTGTACTGCGCACACACTTGGGCACTATAAAATTACTCCTGCGTAACTGGCCTGGTTTCACCGAAACCGGTATTGGAATTATTATATAGTGGGTGATGATGATAGTAGAGGTGATGATGATGGTGGTGAATACGTAATGAATGCGCTGGCAGCGAGTCAGGTACATGCGTGTAGCCGCCCCGGGAGAGACTTTCCATTACCTATTGCCCGTTACAATGCGTGCACCTACAATTCATATAGAAAGCGCTGACTGCTGTGCGTGTGGACTTGTGCTAACTTGGAGCGAAGTATTTTTTGTAACGTAATAAACAGCGCACAATCCTTAATTTTTGGTATGGAGTTTCTGAGATCGGCGAGACGTTGCGGTCTGAATTAAACCTATTGGTTTAATTAGTATTATTAGTAAATGTGTCTGTCTATTCGAACTGAATGAACGTAGATGAATTGTTATAGTTTTTTGTGATGAATTCTTTTGAATGAATTCCAGCTATTAGCAACTTATTAATGAAACTAATGTTTTTTTTTCAATATCACATTACTAGCGACCCGCCCCGGCGTCGCACGGGTATAAAATATATACAAAAATATTAAAATCGATAGCCTATGATCCTTCACGTGGTCTACTTCTTATCTGTACCAAATAACATGAAAATTGCTCCAGTAGTTCGCGAGATAAGCCCTTTCAAATAATTTCCCCCGTTTTTTCCACATTCTCCTATTAGTCTTAGCGTGATAAAATCTAGCTTATAGCCTTTCTCAATAAATGGGCTATCTAACACTGAAAGAATTTTTCAAATCGGACCAGTACTTCCTGAGATTAGCGCGTTCAAGTTAGCAAAGTTCAATAGAGGAAAACGTGGAAAAAAACGGGGAAAGCCCCGTTTTTTTCCACGTTTTCCTCTATTTCTTCGCTGCTATTAGTCTTAGCGTAATAAAATATTATAGCCTATAGCTTTAAGAATTATCAAAATCCGTTGCGTAGTTCTAAAGATTAAAGGGAACAAAGGGATAAGAGGGAAAAAGTGACTTTGTTTTATAAGATTTTTCAGTACGAGTACTTCAGTCACTTTAATGTAGTATTTAGAAAGTAAAAATCCCTAATATTTCGGGAAACATTAGGATTTTGAGATTAGTAAAACAAAGATTATCAAGTCCTGAGTTCTCGCGGTATAACTTGTAGAAAGCTCGCGCTTGATATCAGATGAAGGAGCTGCCCCGCGGACATCCTGTACAATGTGTTGCACATCTAATGACTGGCTACCACCGACTATCACTGACCACTGTTTTGCTGTTTAATTGCTGTACTTTTATTAATCTGTTAGATGACTATTGGGTTCTGACGTTTAATTGCTGTACTTTTATTGATCAGTTAATTATGACTATTGGATTCTGACCACTGTTTTGCTGTTTAATTGCTGTACTTTTATTTATTGTTGCTTATTGAGTTATCTAGTCAAGTCTAATATTGGGAGTAAAATTTTGAAGTGAAAACTTCTTTAGCGGCGTTGAGCACTTTTGTGGAATGGGTATAAAGTGTGAAACTCGCGTCAGATTCTCGTGCTGATCGAAAAACCGTAAGACGGTTGGAGAGTAGTGCTGTAACATCGAAATCGATTAATCGAACAATCGATTGTTTTTTTTCGATTGTCGGTATTTTTTAATCGATTGTAAGGGTTTTGATTAATTAAAAAAATGTTTTTTTTAAATCGATTTTCATAAAAAATGGGTTAAAAAAAATAATGCACAACGTTAATAATCAAGTTTTCACTTCTGCCGGCACTCCCGGAGTGCAACCCGTTTTTTTTATAATTTTGATCCCGAATGGCATGGCATCTTAGCTTCCAAATGAATGAATCGATTTTAATCTATAGTTTCCACAGCTCACGTCATTAAGAGTATTCAGCAGTGATTGTTAAATTGCAGAAAAATTGCCAGCGCGTTGGACGAAAAATTTGTGGCACTTTTAGTGCCATAGCCTACTAGTTCTTGTAACAACATAAGGGTCAAGACCAGCGTTGCCAGACGTCCCGATTTTTTCGTCAAAATTAAATGTCCCGCGCGGGACAGGCTCAGTCCCGCTTTTCGGGGAAAGTCTGAACGTACGTGCAGCGTGCTGAGAAAGAAAGGTGCGTAATGAAGATAAGAGTGTGAGAAGTAGTGTAGAAGGGTGGTTTTTTTTGGCTACTTTTACTATCTATTGTCACGTAAACGTTATTTTAACGCAAATAAAAAGATAAAAATTAAAAAACAACACTTGATTTTATACTTTTTTTTATTTTGTCCCGCTTTTGATTGAAGAATCCAGCTTTTTCACTCAAAAAGTTCCAAATTCCCGACTTGGCACAAAAAAAATGTGGCAAGGCTGGTCAAGACACATATTCTAGTATTCTGGCCAAGGCCAAGTTGAAAATAATATTTTAGTGACATGCTTTCGCAACAGGAA